>VXAV01007978.1:65183-110088 GCA_013399715.1 Alectura lathami
ATTAATCTGTGTCCCTTGTGTTTAACAGAATACAGCTGGGTTTGGGGTTCCCACACACCCTTTAACAAAACCAAGTTGGAAAATGTCAAAAGAGAGGAGGTATTTTATACTCACTTATTACAAATATCTTTAGGAAAACTGGAAGTAAATAAGCTTGTTGTCTCCCAACATGTTGAGGTGGTGGTGAGGCATGAACTACAGCTGAGCAGTGCAAGCCAGGCAGTCTGCAGAGGGAGGCTGAGCCTGTGACCTGAGGTCAGTAATTCAGCACAATAATAGAAATGTGTGTAGATGTGGAATTAGAGTTATGCAGGTCTGCAGGGATTTGTTTTCAAATTGTGGAATGATCCAGCTGGCTATGGTGTCACAAACTGTGAGGCTGGGACTCTTATGGCACCCAAGGTAAGAAGTGATGCTTGGGTGGTTTCTGGTGTAATTCTACTGATGCTGGAAAAACCCATTTTAGTGGTATCTGGAGTCCTTGCTGATCTACGGAAAAAAATCTAGGCTGTCTCCCTCAGTTTTTTTGAGTTTGTTTTCATGACATTTCTTTCTTAAACTGTACTACCATAGCACTATGTTATCAAAAATCAAGGCAACAAGTTAACACGTCCTGAGCAAATCCTGTCAGACACTCATTCATAGTAAAACATTCCCCAAATTAGATGAAGAAAATTGATGTTTTGTCTCATGTGCAAATCAAATACTCAGTAGCAAAGGAAGAAAATCCCTGACAAGTCACATGGTTTTGAAGTTCTGGTTATTTTCATGCATTTTGTTACAAATATCAGTGTATTATTAAATACTGTCTGGGAAAACATGATAGACAAGGGCTTTGCCTTTACCAGGCCAGGCTGTGCTGCTGTTATAACTGACTTATGAAAAGTTGCTGCTCTTGACTGGTCTATATTTAGACACTAGGTAAAAATCACATAAATCTCAGGGCGTTCATCGCTGAAGATGTCAGCAGCATCAACCAGGTAGTATCGCACAATAAATTCTGTGTTAGGGCTGGGTGCTCTGAAACTTCACATCCAGCAATAAATGTATAACGTAAAACGTATCTGCATGCCTATTCTACTGTATGGCTAGGGCAGTAGTGTGTTCATACTCTTTCTGGTTTACAAACACTCATGTTGACTTCATCTTCCAGAGGATTCGGTTTTTGTGTTGGATAAACCCAACCAAGCTGACAAGGATGAGATTTTCAGTATTGTGGTGAAACTTGATTTTTGTCGAACTTGGAAACAAAAATGGAATGGAGATGTGTCCAAGCAACTTTCTCTATCATTTTTGGCTGAATTTCCACCTGGGACAAACTGTGATCTTCCAGCAGCTGAAGCAAGCAGGGGTGAGGCTGGCAGAACCTACACTGGGTTCTATCAGACACCAAAGAAGAGGTGTGACATTCATTGGGTAGATTAGCTCTACACGTTATTACTGAGCCCCCACTGTTGGACTGCACTTGTGTAGTGGCGTAAGAAGAGTGAATTTTAGCCTAATGCTCTGAACTTTATTAGGCAGATTGACAATGGCCCAGTTCTTATGGTAGGTACTTCTTTGATCAGAGACTTATCTCACAGATTCTTCATTTAAGTCACTGTTGAGTGAGTTGGAGACCAACTGATGTAAAGATCCAAATGCAAAAGACAGGAAGATAGATTATTTAAGGAAGACAAACTTCTGATGATAAAACATCAACTTCCTATATGGAAGGCAAGATGGATTTTTTTTTTTAATTGTTGCTTTTTCCTCTAACTGCATTGTTGTGTTTCTGGGCCAATTTACTGGCAAACACTCATTAGCGGTGCCACTATGGAGTCGTACTTTTAGCTTAACAATGTGCCTTCTGCTTGTCAAAATCAGTGTTTTGGCTATTGAAGAGAGAGCAAGTAATCTGTCTGTATTTCTTAAGACCAAAACTGGTTAGGTCCAAAGCACTCTAGTCTGAATTCATTTTGGACCCCATTTGAGCAGGGGGTTGAACTAGAGACCTTCTGGGGTACCTTCATCCTGAAAGATCTTATAACTGGAAAATAACATGTGCTTGTGAGCTAATGGGAGTTGTTCTGTAGGGCAGGAAGAAGGGGCGGTTTAGACCCCTTAGTTTGGAACCTACAGCCTTAGTTCGGCATGGGGATCTGAAATCCCTCCTTCCTTTACAAAAGGGGTGTTGACATTCTCTCTGACAGAGGGAAATTCTAATTGCACCTGATTTTTGCACCTGATTTTTGCACCTTGAATGCTTTTCCAATATCCCCAAGCACTAGGCTGTTTTATTTTACTTTATGGAATATTTAAAGGGATTTCACTGAAGCTTGTGCCATTATGTGTACAAAAGGAAATTGGAAGTTCTTCCTTCTGACCCGCTGTACTCTGTGTCCCTCTGGGGTTTGCCTAAGACTTCAGCTTTTATCTTGTTGAGTTATGCTAAAAGAATTTCCATTGTGTGGTATGTTAAGTTACTAAAATACTGCTGCTCTTCCATCTTATATTTCTAAAGAGAAGTAAAAATAAATTGTTCCCTAGGAGAAACCTAGTTTTATTCTTGTTTTGCTATAGAGAAACTGAGTCTGAAATACTCTAAACTATAAACTCAAGGAGATCGATGACTATCAATTCATTTTGATGTTCTGTATTGAATGAAAAGATGTTTCTCCATCTGGAGGGTTTTAAGCAAAACAATATCCCTGTTTTTTGATTTATCATTATTTTAATTAAATCACAATTTCAGATTTATAACATAGTTATTAAGACTTTTACCTGCTGAATAGAGCAGGATGAGAATGCAAATTTGTGAGAGACAAAACTTTTGGGAACAATATTAGCGATCTCTGATGGCAGCCAGCAGGGTACCTGGGCAACCAAATGGAAGCGTTGTCTTGTGTCAGAGCAGGAGTAGGACATGTTTTTCCTGCCAGTCCTCCCTACCTTTTGTAAGGTAATTGGTATTTTAGTGGCTAGGACACTTGTCTGAGGTTTGGGAAATCCAGGCTGAAAGACCTACCCTGAACCATGTAGATCAGGGGCTTACAGATGCTTCTGCTACTCCTGCCCTAGGTCAATGCCCTTACTTCTTCTGAGGGTTTTGGTCTCTGTCTTGTGTTGAGGCTGCTCTGCTTCTGTTAAGTGAATGTAAACATTTTGTATCGCAAACATTATGAAATGTGATGGGCAATTTTTTTATTGTTGTTAGGGCAATAATTGCAGACTGACTGGAACACTGCAGGTTTGGTTTGGTTTTAGTCTGTGTTCCTCAAAGCAAATCTTTCACTAGCAGCTCCATCAATGAGACATTACAAGCTTTCTCTGCCTTTGCTAAAAAGTGGTGCGTGCCACAAAATCCCATACATCATATCATTGCGCTGGAGTACAAACACGAGTACAGTGGGACACCTACAGGTTTTTCAGTGTTGTTTAGAGAAAATAAGCATTTTACCAAGCAGTGTATTTTGTTTCTTTATGTTCAAAGTATATTATTCTAGAGTGAAAGTAGTCTGTATAATGCAACACTATCAGAACTGCTGTGGTTACCTTCACCATGAGCAGGAAGAGCTTGGCAAGTCAGAGTGCAAAGTGTGAACATTACTGGAGGCATGTGCAATGTATGGAGGCAAGAGTGCCTTGTGAGCTGGTCAGAAAGCTCCCAGCAATTTTTATTTTGTTTTTCATGCTGGTGGGATATATTATTCTTTTATCTGCATTCATTTATTCCTAAGCAGCTTATAACGAGTTCTGGCATGCATACACCCAGCTCGGCGTGATGTGGAAATGCTTTGGAAATTCTTTTCAAAGCTTGCATAAATGCATGAGAGAGAAGTTATTCTTCTGAGTTCTTGAAAATTACTTGCTGAGTATATATACATCATGCTTGTGAAAACAGGTCTATGACTTGTATGTAAGTATGAGGGCCTAAACGAGGCCAAAAGTTTTGAAGAGTGCAAGTGAACTTGCTGGGCAGAACAGTAGAGAACCATTATTGTTTCTGTTCAGTGTTGGAAACCTGCTCATAACTGTATCCACAGATATCTGTGCTGCTTTGCTTTGTGGTATCTATGTGTTGCCCTCATAAAATGTGCTTTAGAAATGCTGGACAGAGCTGGGTAAGCTTTAATGCTGGTTTGAATTTAGAGGAATATCAGCGAGTTCAAGAAACATTATTAATAATTCATTATAAAGTATTCAAGTTCATGGTTTGTCTAAGGCCCTTTATTTAATACTAGTGAAAACTTCAGCTGAGCTTTCCAGCCTGAACTTAAATACACAGATATCACGAGGAGAATCAGTTTGGTATGTGGACTGGAAAGCTAGAGGTGTTAGCTCTCTCTCCTATAAGTAACACTTGTATACTCATAGCTGTGAGTAAATTCTTTTCCAGCACCATGTGAAGAAGAGAAATTATTTTATTCCCCAAAATATAGACAATTTGAAGACTGCTTTGCTGTCTTAGTGGTGCTTGGGTAAAGTGTATGTGGCAGGCTCAGCGTGGCATGCCTGCACAGCACAAACGCCAGCCATCACTGCCACCTCGGGCACAGCCTGTGCCTGACCTCTGCCATCCTCCAGGCTGTCAGCAGAAGTTCAGAGCCTTTCCTCTCTGGCTGTGATTCCCCTGGCTGAGGTGCTGAATTTTAAACTATTTATCTGGCTCTTCTTCCAGTTTACTGCCGAGGGAGTATCTGTGATGTTGCTGCTTTGACTCTGTGATGTTTTGCTCCTGAAATGAAACAGAAATAACTGTGGTGTACACTTCAAAATGGGTGCCCTATGACAAGCTCTCTTTTGTTCAATACAGAAAGACTGAGCGTCTGGTTGTAGTTCAGTGCGTTTAATGGAGATGTGTCTCTTTCTTGGAGGAAGTTTTCACGTGGAACTTGCAGACGAGAGAGAGGAAAAAAAGGAAATTATTGTAAAGATTAACTCTGTCCTAAATAACTTTGGGTTTAAAGGCCAGATCTGAAGAGATGGTTGGGGTAAACAAGGAGTGCTGCAGGAATATCTGCACTGCTGACTAAGAAGAGTGGCCCCAGATCTTGACCCCCATCAGCTGCCATCAGGGGAGGATGGGGTCAGCCTGGTGTCTGCTTTTGACACCCAGTGTCCTCTCAGCCTCCACAGAGGTTTTGGGATGAGGGGTTAGGGGTGGTCAGGGCTGACTGCTAACAAAGGCAGGAGGGGCTGGCTGTACTTGGTGCTCTGGGGCTTATGGGGAAAATGACAAACACCTTCCAGTAGCCAAAACATGGAAAAGCAGCAGTGTGGTCATGTTGATCAAAGCTAGAGCCGGGGGTTAAAGTGAGAGGTGTTCAGATGCTGGTTCAGAGCTTCACCACAGTCCACATGTAATTAAATGTTCAAGGTCATGCCCAGCCAAACCAGCAGTGCAGGTCTTGAAACGCAGCACTGATCACGTGCGGTGAAGAAATTGCTGAAGGAAATAGACTTAATTAGGTGTTTGCTCCTAATTTTGGAAACTGGTGGGCTCAGGGCTGCACACACGATGCTGCTGGCCTGAGAAGGGGGCTTTTCACTATGAAAGCCTAGAAACTTGTTTGAAAATTGTTAATCACACGTTTGATATTTCATAGCTATGTATGCTGGTCACATCAGCGCTGTGTGTGCAGTACTCGCTTGTGATAGCCAGCTTGCCTGTTTTTTTTTTTTCAAAACCTCAGAAAAGCTATAGGCTTCTTGTTAGCTAACAAAACATGCTGTGTAGCTTAATTAGTTTCCTGGGGGAGGGAAAATCCCCATGGATTTAAATTATGTGAAGACTCATGCATTTAAACAACTACTGCAAGAACTAAGCGGGCTCTGGCAGGTCTCCCGACTTCGAGTTATGCAGGATCGCTTCCATCCATCTCCCAGCACTCCAGCACGTGTCACTTTTACTGCCTCCCTGTATTTTACACTGTGATGAAAATGATGCTTTTTACCCCAGAAGATACTGTTCCTCCTCCATGGACACCTCTTCATGACAACCCCACTGCCTTCCTAAGCAGCTGGCAGCTGGTTAGTGTTCGCTGCATTTTTAGCAGTTAAATCCAAAGTTGCCTGCCACAGGAGACTCAGAAAAAGCAGAGAGAGCATCTGTTGATTTGCATAGGGCCATATTGCTGCACATTTACCTCAAGCTGCGTTTTAAATACGCAGATTATTGGGTCAGCAACGCTAAGCTGCTGTCCCCACACAAGGTGCAGGGCACACCGAACCTAGAGAGGCCTGGCTGTCCCCAGTGCCCTCTTCTGCTGGTGCTTTGTGTCCAAAGCCCTCTTCATTCTGGGATTTTGAATGCTGCTTCTTGTAATCTGAATTCTGCTTTCAGATGAATTGTTAGAAGATGATTCTCTCTCTGATCAGTGGTTGAAAGTTAAGTTCTTGGGACATTCATTCCTACAGACACCTGGCTCCAGTTTCAAGACATTTCTCTCCAGTTAATAACTAAGCATTTAGCTGCACACTCCAAAAAGAAGACACATCTATGGCCCACTAGAAAAAGCTGAATATTTTTGCCGAAACTTGCATAAATGTAGCATATGACAATGTATAAAAATAGTCTCTGTGGGAACGGCATAGATGCTGGCTCTGTGCAGCTCTCAGCTTCTTAAGGATCAAGAGATTTTCAGAACTGGGATGTTGAAAATTAAAATGTACAAACAGGGAGGTGCTAAATGAGCAAAAATTCTGCTGCAGCCCATCATAGAGGCTTCCCAATGCAGCTGGAGACTGAGGGCCTCCAGCACCTGAAGAACATCTCCTGGCAGAAGTGCCAATCCCAGCATGTAGAGACACAGCGACTAGTAATGACAAAAGTCAGAAGAATCATTGTTATGCTTGAATCTGGCTTTCCCTGTCACATAATTTTGTTTTAGCTACTAGTTCATGCCTGAACTACTAAACTCGGATATCTCTCCTTTGAAAGCCAAGGACTTTGAGTAATTAAGAACCAACACGTTGAGAGGTACCTTGTTCTGTTGACCAATATAAAAATAAATCTGCTCCTTCCATTTAGCTTGAATTTGGCCAGACTGATCTTGCTGTCAGTGATTTTCTTTTCTTTCTCATTTTTCAAGCCCTTACACGGTAGATTGGTTGTTTCCCTATGTAGCATTGAAATATTCTGAGTAAATCTAGATATAGTTTTGGATAAGTTTTGTAGTTTGAACTTCTTCTGTCTTAAGCTATAAGGTAGATTTTCTGCCTTATAAAATTACTGCTTTTGCCAACATTTATAAATTAATAATAATTATTTGGAAGGTGGGTGGAAGAGGTAAACTTCTTCTGTGACAGTCTGCTTTGATGGAGATTTTACAGCTTATTTCTACTTGGAGTGCTCCTTCTCAACCAGCCCAGACTTACACTCTTTTGTCTTTACTAGTGCATGATTCCCCATCGGACATGCAACTTTGCAGAGCTGGGTGTTCTGCGATGGGAAAGCAGGGCTATGACCACACAGGTAGCCCTGGGCTAATCTCCACATAGCCCTGATATAATCTCCACATTTTTGCTGATGATGACCAAGACTGCTTGGGTGCTGCTAAGAGACCAAGCCACCTGCTATACGAACTGCATAGCATCCCCTCAGCACTGCAATACTTTGGGTCAAATCCTACTCTTACAAGGTGGTTTAAACTCAGAGCAGCTCTGGTGGTGATCAAAACTTTAAAATTTTAACCCTCTGCCATCCTCACATCCTCTCTCATTCTTTTTTTCTTATTCTTTGGCTTAACATGAGGACAACTGGGTCCTTTCTGAGCCTGTGCTATGGAAGAGGCGGCTGAGTTTTCTCTCCCTGTGACATACAAAAGGGAACAGACAGATGCTGCTTTTCACCCCTCTGCTGTCACATCCTCGGAAGTGCCACATCACCAAGACAAATTCAGCCCTTTCACTTGGAACTAAGTGGTAAATTGATGCAGAGGGCCATGAAACAATCTCATAAATTAGTCTACTTAAAAGGTTGCACTTTACATATTCAAAGATAATTGGACCATCATGACTAATTCATAGAATGACAAAATGTCAACAGGAAAGGAGCCATCCATCCCCACCTTCTATCCTTAGAATAATATCAGGAAATTCTACTGTTTCTCCCCTCCTTTATATCCTAATGGATGTGAACAAGGAGCATGGATTATTCTTTTAACATAAAATGGTCTTTTTTGACTGCACTGTGATGGCATTAAGGCAATGGGCATGAAAAAGAGACTTACCGTTGTTTATGTGGCCTTGTATGAGATGCCAAAGACACCACTTCTATTTGCATTCCAGTCTTGTGCAGCAGTGAAGTCAAAACTGTTCATGCCGCAGATTTGCTTTGAACAATGTAGCAACCCTATTTGTAGGAAAAAGGCTTCTGTTGTTCATATATTGGCTGCATCAAACTGATGACAACCTTGAAAATGGATATCTGTGTTGCACAGCCCTGTTTCCATGATGGTAGCCAATGGAGGACTGTGCTGTGAGGGGGACACAGGCAGCCTTCCCATGTGGAGCATCTGGATGCCTACAGTTATCCCAAAAGATTTTTTCAAATTCCTAATTATTTACCACTCTGTGCAGATACAGAAACAGACACTGAAAAATTTTATTATACTTATCAAAGCATCCTGATGTAAGAAAGAGCTACAAAAGAATTTTCTTCCCTCTTTAATGCTTGATCCTGAAATGTGATACACAGTCTTCAATTCCATGAAAATTGGTGGAAAATTAGAAAGAGGAAAGGAAGCAAAATAGCGAGAAATTGAAGTGTCTATGTCTTGAGGGTAAATAAGCAGTTTTGCTGGTAGTCATCAGTATTAGATGAGCAGCATATTATATGAATTATCAATGACTTTCTTTCTTATCTTATTTTTAATCCTTCTATGATGTCCTGGAAGGACTGTGTTCAGCTGCATGAGAGACTGAAATTAAAGCTAACAATGGGAAGCCAGTTCTGTCTCTCTTTGCTGATGCATTGGGCTGACTGATGCTGTGCAAGTCCTACCCTCTGTCACCCTTTGGTGTGTTTCATACTTCCTAATGCTCTTCTACCAAGTTGTCTCTGTGAAACAGATGTTTCCATCTCTGAGTGGGAATTCACAGACCTGGACACTAGCATGGGAAATCAAAAAAGCCAGAAAGATTTTTTGCAATTCAAGCCTTTTTCCTTTTTTTTTTTTTCCCCCCTTTCTTCTTTTTTCTTACTTTTTCTTTTTTCTTTCCACAACTTATTTTTAAAGGCAGTTGAGAACACAACCATACAATAATAATAAGCTGAAGAAAGGATATTTCGGGAACCAGATTCAGCCAAGCAGATTGTGGAGGCAGGAAGATACACACAAATATTAGTTTACCAGCCTGGAAGCTAAGAATGAGCATAAGAATATGAGCTGAAGAAAAACCTTGCCTGAGAGTATATATGTTCAGTTTGGTTGTACTCAGAAAAAAATAACTGATTAAAACCTGGCCCCTCCAACATTCCCTGGATCCATGAAGCATGTCAAGCAAGCAGGGTGATGCTTTCATTTGCTTATCTACCCATTTTTCTGTATATATTTTATCCCTCACCTCTCTGTACGTACAAATAAGCTTGACATCCACCCAGCTCCTGAACAAAACTGATTCAAATCTGTGTAATAACCTCTAGACAAGGTGATGGAATCCAGTTTGTTCCAGGATGCTAGTCCCTAAAGCACACCTCTGAGGCCAACCTTCAGCGATCTCCCCACCACCAACCTCTACACTCCCTGCAGCACCTGATAGCATGAGCTCAAGCTAGTAGACAGCTGTTGCTATGCATACTATCGCCCTTTTAGACCCAGTGGTCTCCTGAAATTGCTTCCTACCTCTGCGAACTTGGCCCCACACCTGGCTGTCTTCCCCTTGTCTTCCAGTCCCATAGCCAGATTTGACTATTCGCATCTTCCTTTCTGATATCTGGCATCTCACAGGGACTTGCATTATTATTTTTTAATCCATTAATCTCTCTTCAGTCTTTGTTGATGTCTCCAAGCTCCACACTGTAATGTCTCTATCCTCGTGCCTTTTCACATCAAGCTATTCCAACTGACCTGTTTCCTCCTGCTGTTGCTTTATATATTTATTCTCCTCAGCCCCACCATTGCTTCTTCAGCTTTAACACCTTTACTTCTCTCAAGCTGAGGCTTGCCTACTCTCCCTTGCTTTAATTCTCTCCATCCTTTCCTCATCATCCCCCAGATTGTGGTCACATGCGTCTATTTCTGTGGGTGTGCCTTCCTCCTCAGCATGGCCAGAAGCAAAGCCAAGTTGCATCCTTACTCCAGCCGTACCCAACCCATCCCTGGTTTCTCACTTTCAATGGTCAGTCTACAGAAGGAAAGTTTTGCATCTTCTTTGCCCATAGATCTTTCTATTAACTTCTGAGGAGAATTGGCATCGCTGATCCTTTTCACGCTTCCTTGCCTAGCCCCAGTGTCTTTTCTTCTCCTCTCCTGGTGTGGGAGAGGAGTCACATCATGAGACAGGTGCCACCTTTTGGCATGGCCAGCAGTATGTCCCCAGTCTCTCTGAGGGCAGCCCTGCAGTTACCTCTCCATCTCCCATCTTTGAGTGGCATTTCTTCCTGAGATGCGAAACCTGCTCATCAGCCCGTGCAACTTGACTGCTATTAAAGCAACGGGAAGCCATGCTGAATTGCACCTCCTGAGGAGCCAGTCCCTGCTGCTAACATATTATTTAAGTGATGCAAATATCCAGGGTGGTTGATTTTACATTTTTCTTCTCAGAGCTGTCATACTTTTCTGTACTGATATGATACTACTTTAAAAAAATGCTTGAGAGTTATTTGCTCTTCCTTAATTAATGTTAGATTCACGAGGAAATCCTGTGAATGATGATGATTTGCTTCTCACCAATGCCAAGTTTAACATGGCGTGAATAAGAAAAATTGAGGGGTACTTCTGCTATAACTTAGCATTGATGCTGAGGGAGTGGGACTTCACTGCAAACCCAGCTATCTGCAAAATAAGAGTTCCCAGTGTGCCCTCGTGCATTGTGTTTGCAAGTGTTTCAGAGCATCCATCCTCACCTGAGGTGGCACAAGGTGCCTGGGGACAGCCCGAGTGGCAGGGGGCACATCATCAGCCCCAACACCCTGGTGGCGGCCACCCGCTGGGCAGCGATGGCATCTCCCTGCGGGAGGTGGGGAAGCCTTTGGTGTATTTTTAAGCAGTCAGGCACAAGGCAGGTCATTGCTTTTGTGAAGTGAAGGGAAATTGGTCTCTGAGGAGGAGCCAGGGAGCATATATATTTCTTTAAATGGAGAGCTCATGTTATGAGAGCAAGTGATGCCATAGGTAGAGAGTGATGGGCTCGTTGCCGTGGGAACCGTTCTTTCTACTTGAATAGCAAAATCAATAATTGCTCCACTGTGGAAACCTCCACTGTGTGTTTGGAGTTGGGGCCTTTTTGTCATGTAGGTTTTGCAAGAAGGGATGTGATGGATTTTGCAAGAAAGCAAAATCCCTGTGGATGGTCTGTATTGTTCCTGGCTCACCTCAGATACTGCAAAGTGATATATTAATGCCATGCGGGCCTTAATCTAAATAGATGGAGGATTTGTCCTGCTGTGCTGAAGGCCCACTCCTGTGACCCCTGCCTTTACTTTAGGGACACATATTCCATGCTCTTAGGAATGGCAACCAAAATACTTGCAGGACTACCAGCACTGGGCACAAATGCTGGCATTAGTAGATCATGTTGTCTGACCAAGATGTGAGGAGTGTAAGGGCTGCTGAGGTAGGATTTGTTTGACTCAGGTTCTCACAGTAACTACCTATAGCTTTGAATCCCTCCCTGAGGGACAATTTTCTGGGGAACTTGTGAGCTAGGCTGGTCCTCCTCCTGGGGTCAGCATGGGAGGTGGCACTGCTCTATCATCACAGTGCCAAAATAAGACAGTTTTTGTATTTGTGCCAGAAACGTGAATAGATGCATTGATTTATATGTAAATATTTGTGCATTTAGCAATTTGATGTATTCAGCAAAATGATTTGATGATGACAGGATCATGCTCATGTTCATGAACATTCCCTCCCTCAGCTCTTTTCAACAGTGCTGATATTTCACACCTGGAAGCCCCAGAGATCTTTTTAATTCCGTCAGTTTACAAAATATATCAACAACCTGAAAGTAAACAAAACGAATGCTTGGAAGAGGACTTGATTTTCCCCTCTTCCCGTCACCAACAACTTGTTCATACTGTTTTTGTTTTCTTCCAGATTGCAACATCTCATACAGGTGCCATTTATATTTTTGAAAAACCTTTTTTTTTTTTTTTCCTCTCCAAGAGAGAGCAGATTTTCTTGTTAATCTGTTATTTTATCCACGGGGAGTCTGAGGAAAAGAGATGTCAAGGCCTGGAGTCCCATTAGAGCCACTAAACACAATCTAATAGTGCAAACATAAGTATTGAGTTGAGCAAACCACTAAAAAAAAAGGCATCAACACACATTTTCCAGTTGCTGGTTTTCCTGAGGCACATTCTCACATCTCACCTGATGTGAGCCATCACTCAATGTCTTAGCACAGACTGGACCCAGCTTTGCCATACAACTTTAGTTATTTTGGTCTGACCATTTATTTTACATCCACAGTTGTAGGATGCTGCTAGTTAATCTATAAGGAATTTGTTTCCAGCTTCTTAAACTTAAATTGATCAGTTTTGTACATTTGAGGTTTATTATCCTCTAAGCACTGAGACAAAGAAAATGCCCTTGCATTGAGCAGGTGACAATGGTACTGAATATGGCACCAAAATAAGCTCCTCTACTTTTTACCCTGTTGGAGGTAATCCATTTGATTCATGAACTGGCAAAGTTTGTACATCGGAGTTTAACCTCCAGCAGGCGAACTAGACATAGTTTGAAGTAGTTTAGGGGATAGGTGTACTCATGTTTCAGGGAAAGCTGAATCCTGATCTCTTGCACAACTCGTTAATGGTTGATCACACTACAGCTGAGACAAGTCCTTACCTGCAGGGAGCCAGCAGAGATCTCATCTGGGGTAAATCTGTGTCAGGACAATCTTTATAAGCCCTAAAAAGTCAGTGATGACTTAAAATGCTCTTATTCTGGGTAGGCAAAACTAGTTTGCTTTCTCTAGTGCATAAAAGCAGAAGGTTTTTGTTTCTTAGCTTACTTGTTCATGGGATTATTTCAGAACGATTTGGAGTATTTACATCGATTTGTCCTTCCACACCCATGTAATAAAAATGTTATTGCCTATCCCTGACTTCTTCTCAGTTGTGACAGGGCTCTTTTGGTGTTCTCTCCAACATAGAATCATAGAATGGCTTGGGTTGGAAGGGACCTCAAAGATCATCTAGTTCCAACCCCCTTGCCATGGACAGGGCTGCCAGCTACTAGCTGGCACTAGATCAAACTAGATCAAACTAGATCACTAGATCAAACTGCCCAGGAACCCATCCATCCTGGCCTTGAACACAGCCAGGGATGGGGCATCCACGACTTCTCTGGGCAGCCTGTTCCAGCGCCTCACTACTCCCTCAGTGAAGAATTTCTTCCTGATGTCCAACCTAAACCTCCCCTCTTTCAGTTTTAGCCCATTCCCCCTTGTCCTACCATTATCCACCTGTGTAAAAAGTCGGTCCCCCTCCTGCCTGTAAGCTCCTTTCAGGTGTTGGAAGGCCGCAATGAGGTCTCCCCAGAGCCTTCTCTTTTCNCCTTCATAATTAGGAGTACACATCTGTTACTTTCCTTCTTCTAGCAGCACTGCCAGTTGAAACATCTCCAGTTGCTTTCAGTGATTTAGGCTGTTTTTCAAGGACTTGTCATGTTTCCAGAAAGTGAATGTTTAGGTGTCTCAAATATGTGTGATCCTGATTTTTTTTTTTCTTTTTTTTTGGGTGGGAGCATAAAATGGTTTAACACTATCTGATATGTAATTATGCATAATACACACAGAAAATAAACAGGAATTTGCAATTATGACACATCAGTCATGAAAATCATGAGTCATTACCAAAAAAAAAAAAAATAAGAAACTCACCACTGGCCTGGAGGAAGATGAAATTCTTTAAGAGCAGATCTCTGCTCTGCTCCAGTTCCCTACCCCTATGGACAGGACCAGGAGATCTCTGCTCTGCCTTTCTGTGAGAAAGGACAAGGGCTAAAAGTCACATTGAACAGAACATGGCTGTAGACACAGCCTGGTCTGATCCTGTCTCACAGCTGACCAGGGTCACTCTGCACCAAGCTCTTTCCCTGACACTAATTCCTCTACATATTAGGAGAGCACCCATCAGCACTGGGCAGAGACATGTTGCCATGTGTTCCTCTGGAGAAGCAGGTAGGCAGAGACAGGATGGAGAGGTTCAAAAATTCCTCCTTTCTTCCATTTGAGAGACAAAAGAACTGCTCTATGTTTAGTGACTTTTTTTCTCCACTAAGAGTGCCTTTTCCTTTTTGGCCGTGCTTTTTTCCAGCTTCCTGGGAGCCTCCCCAGGGATTTCTGATGAGCTGATCTAAACTGGTGCCAAAGTGGGGCGTTGCTGGCCCACCCACACACCCTCTTCGCAGAATTTCTTCTTATTATTTTTTTTTTTTTTCCCCAACAAACTGTTGACAGGAAAACAAACTCTGACACAAAATCATAAAGCTGATGTAAAGCAAGCTGTGGTCTATTCTTTAAACCATGCCCACCCCACTTCACCCCAATAACTGGGAATAATTGAGGTTTTGATGGATGAACTCTGTTACTCTACTTGCTCATTGCAGAGATTTTTGCCTACTTGAAATCGATGGAAATTCCTGTTCTTGAGCCTGTTTACTGTGCAGATGATGAATATGTACCTGCCTTGCTGTAAAATGCTTTTGCACTTTCTTTACTTACTTTACTTACTGAATATCTTCCCTCTTCTTTGTTTTGTTAGCAAAGAGTCAGAAGCTGGAACAGGCTTCACTTCTGGGGGTGATTAACTTTGATTTTCCTCTTATACACTGTGTGCCCAGTGCCTGCACACTGGAAAGCTATCGTCTAGCCTCTAAATCAAAATGATTACTATCCTTGCTGCTGAGCCATTACCAAGCTTTCAGTACATTGCTGTACGTTAGAGAAATTCCCATCCAAGTTTGTGCGGGGAATGAAGCTAGAACCAGGCAGGACAGAGTCAAGGAAATCAGAGGTGTTCTGGCCTGGGACATCAGCAGTTCGAATGATTCATTTGACTGTAGAACAGCATAGCCTGTGCTGAATGTGGCCGCACCTAGGAGGATAGAATTTGTCTTGGGCCTGTGCTTCAGGTTTGCATATTGCAGTATTTATCAGCACAGAAAAGGAATTATGTGTTTGCAGAATAGTCTGCGGCACTGGGAAACAGTGAAGAGCTCAATGTTAACAAGGTCTGTTTTTTTCCACCTACATGGGAACTTAATGCATGAACTGGCTGCTTATTTAGGACCATCTGAACCCTGATGTGTCCTTCTGTATGTAGCATAACCAGGGGTGCAGAAATAGCTGGTGGTACCCTATCAAGAAGGTCAACATGTATTCACGTACTAATATTTTTTGCTGATGGGAATAACACAGAGGAATTCTAGTGGCTCTGCATCATGCAGTAGCACAGTTGAAGGACAGGAATTTCCCTGATTTATGCATACAGCATCCATGACCTTTGGGAACAGAAGAAAGAAATTACCAGGGAAGTTGCAGTGTAGTGTCCTACAACTCAAAGTCCAGAACACAGCAATGATCCTTTGCAATAACACATCCTACGCCCACTGGCATTTTCAGATTTACTTGGTAGATGAGGCAATGACTGCAGTGAGAGTACAATATTATCACCTTTTACAGAGTGATAATCTTCCCTTTCTTCTTGCCTTTACAGAATGCCTCAGCCCCTGTTCCCCAAGGCGTGCAAGGAGGAATTTCCAAGGACTTGTCTTGTTCTTGCATTCTGTCTTGGACACTTGTTGTTGAAAACACCGTTTGGGGATTGGTAGCCCTCTGGTCCTGCACAGTATAGCCATCCCTATGTTTTCCTTTCCCTCTTCTGAGGTACAACTGCATGCAGACTGTGTTAGTGTGCAAACCAGGATGTTCTACACCCACAGGTCTGAGCCTCTGCTGTTGCAAGCAACTACATTGAGTAATCCCCACCATCCATGACTCCAGATCCACTATAGACTGTGAGTATTTCTCAGGCAGTTCAGATTAAAGATGTGAGGATACAATAGTATATATATATATTTTTTTTTCCTGGAGGGAAAACTCAGCAACTCAGAGGAAAGAGGAATCAAGTACTGGAGATGTCTGCAGTAAACTTCATCTCTGGTGAGCTGGGGATGGCTGCAGCCCTCACTGTTGCTGATTTATAGTGTATTTATAGAGTATTTATAGATCATATAAAAGCTGTAAATCTAAAAATGTTAGCTCCAGTTATCTGGTTTCTCTTGCTTATTTTGGATGCAGCTTCAAACCCTGAGTGCTCCAATTTCCAAGCTAGATTTATCCCTGGTCAGTTCATACCTCTGTGTTCTTCTATCAAGGACAACTTTTTGCTTCTGACCCACTGCTTATTGCCTTACTCTCTACAGTGGGCAGCTGTGTGTCCAGTCAGTCCAGTCCCACCAGTAGCTAGAACAAACTAAGCCCTTAGCTGACAAGATAAAAACAGCTCCCCAGCCTCAACACATACTAGGATCTGGTTTATAACAGTATTTAAATGCACAGTCTGGTGCTTTTTGTGATTAAATGTCCATTAGTCCTGTCCTCAAGGTTGTCTAAATTTTGTAGACAGTTTTGTTATTGTCCTCTTTGCTAACCATGAGTTCCCACTTTGACATCTTGGTAGGAAACGCACTGATGATGTGATGTAATTAATTAAAACACTGAGGAATGCAAATAGAAAAAAATGAAAAGACTGATCTGTAATGAATTCTGCTTCTAATTTTCCTCTGGCCTGATGAAACCTTTCTTCAGCCCAGCTGGTTGCAGTCACTTTAGTCACTTGAAATTTCACTTATTAATTCTCCATTCATTTAGTAACCCTCTGCAGTGGTTTAACAAAATTCCAGTGCAGAGAAGATGCAATTTGCCAGATATCCTTTCTCTAAAAATAAGTTTCTCATCAAAGAAAGACTAAAGGCTAGGCGGATGTATCTGGAATTGGAAAACTATATGCTAATTATTGTCTCTTTTTACTTTTATATCTTCGGTAATTCCCCCCCTCCCTGCCCCAAGCTTTTTTTCTGAGCCCTTGTGTGCTGGTGAGGCCAGACTATCACACCTAGAGATTGTCCTCAAAGCCCTGTTTCCCTCTTTTTTTGAGAAACAGCATTCGCTTTGCTTCCACATAGTACTGCACAACCTCCCATGACTGGGACAGCTGTGCTGCCTTTGCATCTCTAACATGATTGTCCCAGATAGAAATGAAATCCCAGATAGAATGAAAATCATTTCATCTCAGATTTTGAATGGCATCTGCTTTTTCCTTAATCCTTGTGGCCTCTTAGCAATTCAACTGTTCTGCCCCTGTTCCCTCTGGGAACACTTTCCCACAGATTTCTCCCATGGCATAGACTGAAAACTCCAAATGCGGCTTATTTTCCTCTTGGATGTGTGGAAATGCCAAGCCTCTTAGAATTCAAAGACTCTGAGCTTTTCCATCCAGCAGACTTGTATTTCCAGAAGTTCTCTTTGCTTCTGCATGAGTTGTGCCCACAAACACTGATTTGTGTCTTTGATCCTTTGAAGAGAATCAAGGCAGCATTGCTCTATCCTAGACTATTTCCTACAAGAGTCTCACCTTCACTAGGTGCCAAAAAAGCAAGTCTAAAATTAGCATCACCTCTTGTTGGCTGTAGTGGCAACGTGGTCTGCTCTCTGTCAGCTCACACCTAGACACCCATCTCCAACATAAAGGACGTACAGAGCAAACTCTTTACCATGGTGCTCAGCACAACAGCCAAGCTGGTTTTTGCAGGCGCTCATGCCCTCGACAGGAGGGTGTTACTATAGTGACACAGCAATTATGTCAGCAGAAGTTGTTATAAAGCATTGTGTGTAGCTGATTGTTTTCCATGCTAAGTATTGGAGGGTATTGTCCAGAGCAAAACATCTCAGACGAAGGCCAGGAAACAAGGCTGATTCACTGATGACATCAATCACATCAATAGCGATGACTAAACAAAATGTCATAGCATCTTGGCAAGGCTCCTGGAGCTAAGTAACACCAGTGGTTAAGCTAGCTAGAGGCTGCCTGAGTTGTGAAATATCAGTATGCTAATTTTAGAGAGGCAATAACATTAACTGAAGTCTAGGATGACTTGTTGAATTTGTCAGATTAGGGCAATTTGTGGATGTAATTATTTTTTGATTCATTATAACTTTGGCTTGCAGCATTTAATTTTATGTGTTTATTCAATTCTGCCTTGCAATTGAATGTCTTATCTTGCATATGCCTAGCTTAGGTTCGTAGGCATTTGGAAGAAAGATGTAATTTTTACACTTGCCTTGGAAATTTTGATATTCTGTCTGGGTTTTCCAAAGTACTTCCATGATCAAGGACAAAAAGCCCCACTCTTAGGCTTTTGGGGGGCATGGTAATGGCTGAGAACTCCTGAAAAGTCCTCTGCACTACTCAGTGATGTATTGATATCTGTTGCATTCAAAGCCCCTTGTGACACACACAGAGATAGATCCACTTAAGTTCAGGAAAAGCTCCAAGACAGCTCTGGCTGCCTTTCAGGAAGCAGATGCCTCATGATTGCAGAAGCAGGGAAAGCCAGGTGCACATACTGCTGCTTTCTGGATGGTGGAGTTGTGGCCTGCCGTGCACAGCCCTGGGCATGCAGTCAGCAGCAAAAGCTGGTCCTTTGCCATTGGAGAGGCTGTGTACCAAGGGGGAAATGCAATGCAGAAAGTAGAGTGGATAATGCCAAATGCAAGGATTAAAGGCCCTTTTCCTCCTTTTTTTTTTTTTTTCTTTCTTTCTTTCTGGAGCCACCTGAAATAAAAGCCAATGCCTCTTGATCTTAAAGGATGTACAAGTTCAGGTGCTATAAATCTAAAGCATCATGTTCCTTTGAAATAAAATTTTGCACAAACGCAGCCTGTATTATATCCTTATATGCATGCTTATTAGAACTCCCCCTGTTCAGAAAACTCTTGTAATTGCTTTCAGTCTGCTTTTCCAGCACTCCAGATCTAATCTTTATTTTCCATGCAGTGACAGCAGATATTCAAAGCTGCATAAGATCTTCCAAAAAAAAAAAAAAAAAAAAAAAAAAAATCAATTACTTTGGTTCTTTTTCCTCCCGAAACTGGAGGTTTGACTCCCTAAACTCAGTGAACGCTCTACTCTATGAGGGTAGAGTTTATCACCAGTACAGTCATGGAAAACTCACCCACGTATCTGCTGGAACCTGCATTTAACCAGGGCTACTGACCTGGCTCTAGTCCTTTTGTCTGCAGAGCAGTTTTTCTGCCATTGACATGCCCGAGTATGTGAGAGTGGACCAGAAGTTCACCTTTGCTCTGGGGCTTTCCTTGAGCATTCAGAGAGAGCTGCCAAGATCTTTTGACCATTCTACGAAGAGATGGATCAGGAATAAGAGTTTTATTTTAAGGAACTTGGCTTGTTTTTTAGATTCTTAATTTCAAAACCTATGAAAAAACCTGGTTCCCAGAAAAGACATACAAAGAACCATTTTTCAAAATTATTCCACTACCTTTTAAGGTACTTCAGAGTTTTTTACCTGAAAGGTGGAGGCATCTGAAGTCATTGATTACTTCAGAAATTCTGTTCTATGTCCCTTTGCTTTTTTTCTGTAGGACAAAATTTGCTGCACTGATCTCATTTAGCAGAGGAAAAAAAAAAAGAAGACAGATTTTTATAATGTTCACTTTGAATCAGGTCTCATCCAACCTGACATGAAAATCACGCAGAACAATTTAGTTCTACAGTGATGCCCCTGGGTAGTAATTTCTCTTAGGACTATTTTTATAGTCATACAAAAATGTTTCTACTGGAAAGATAGGATAACTAAATCCTAGTTTCAGAGTATTTCAAGCCTGGATCTGAAATCTGTTGGATGTTCCCCTTTTGTCATGCCCAGTAATTTTTGCTGCATACCTTGGATGAGAACAGCACAGTGCCTGCACGCGTCCTCCCCGCCACTGCCGCCTCCTCAGGAAGGTCTGTGTACCCTGCCCGGCCACGTCCCAGCAATGAGAAAGGCTCTAGATCAAAATGCCACCTCCTCGCATGCTCCTCCTTTCTTGTTACAAGTTCAGTGAAACGCTGATGGTTTGAAAGGATGTTGTTCTGCCTCCTGGGGAGCACTCCTCTGGAGTGTGGTGAGGCAGCAGTGACGGCAATCCAGCATCGTGGGCCCCTCTGGTGTAATTGTCACCATGAGTGCTTGTGTAGGGTCGCAGACGGTGGCTTGAGTGCCTGCATCACTCTGGAATCCCCAAGGTTCCCTTCCCTGGGAGCAGGAGGAATGCCTGGGCATGTTTGACTTGAGACTGTGTGCTGCTCTCTTCTGACAGACCTGTTGCCCGTAGTGTTTGCACTTGACTTGCGGTATACATATATATATTGTATAGCTGCATTTCTGTGACCCTTAGAGAAGTAAAATCTACTCTGAAGTTCACTATTGTCCAGCATCTTCCCCTCCAGTGGGCAACATGCCCCTGACCACTGTCACTCACAGGGAGCACCTGTGCAGAGATACTATCGCTTGTCTTCCCCAGACTTGTCTGTCCTCTGAAAGGATGGATGGTGAGCTTTCCTCTGGAGATACATTTTACTAGTTCTTTTCCAGAAGGCATTACTAACACAGCTGCTTATTCTCTTAATAATTGGGTATTTGCATCGTCTGCCTTATAAAGCTGCTTTTCAAGAGAGGCAATGCTTCAGTCTCATCTTAATGCATATGTCGATATAAACTATGAAGGACTCTTCTTAATAGCTCTCAGTTGTTCCCAGCTGTAAAATCCCACCATCGGCACTTGCTGCTCCTCACAGATTGCCAGCTTCTTCCTCACATGTTCCTGAAGATACCTCCCATGTTTACAGATTTGTTTTGTTCTCTTTGTTTCTCCTGATATCACACCTTTTGAGAGCAAACAAGCATTTCAGAGTTTATTCAGCATCAGTTTTGACATATCTCCAAGCTTGTCTCTGAGAGTCAGTCTTCATCTGCTTTGCTGTTTTTGATCAGGTTATTCATCATGGAGTTACCAGTTTCAGATTATCTTCCTCCCTGCTTTCCAGGACCTCTTACTTTTTAGCACAGAGTTCTCCACTTGTAGTTTCTGCCTGTAGACACAATACTTTATTGAATCTGGGAGCTATAACTTCTCAGTTTTTCTCCCACTTGTCAAATTCATGATCTGAAATTTCGCCTACTGACACCACTTTACTTGGCAGGATCTAACAATGCTTCCTGAAGGCATCTGTATCTGTGGACTTTTTGCTATGTAGCCTTTGCCAAGAAATAGCTTTGAAAAAATAACTGTATTCTTGATGACAATACCTTCCAGCTGGTGATGAACATTTTTTTTTTTTTTTTAATGTATAACACTGAAGTCTTATATATTTACTGGTTGAAAAGGACCTCTAAATACTAGAGGAATTAGTAAATCCATCTTTCCAATGATTAAATGAATCATAAGTGGGTGACAGCTGAACTCAGAAGTGTGTGACATGAATTGTGAGGCAGTTGTAGGACATTATGGACAGAGTTCATCCCCTCTGAGGTGTTGATTTTTACATCTGAACTAGTCATTTTTGGCTGTTTCTAGCCAATGGAGAGGGACAGATACTTCAAAGGGAGGACTCAAGCTTGCCACCATGTGGATGTCTCAGGCCTATCAGAGGCTGTGGCACTGAAGCCTCTTGCTCTCTCTGCTGTGAAGTGCATCCTCAGACACTTGCTTAGATTTTGGTATCCATGGAATCCTTTGTCTTTAAAACAACACCGTAAGTCTCCTCTATATTTTCATTGAACTCCTCCTACCCAGCATCCTGCTCTCAGCTGGTTGGTGGGTTAATGCAGTGTGTTCCTCTGGGTCCCGCCAGTGATGTACAGCTGGTTATTGACTTGTCAGGAGGGAACGTGGCTGCATCTCCTCAGGCCCAGGATGACCTCAGGCACACCTCATACACTAAGCTAATGTGAGGCTGTCTGCAGAAGGTAAATCAAGACTCACAAAACCACCTATCCAGGCTTTGATAAAGTCTAAACAAGAAAAGAGGACCTCAGAGAGCAAACCACTGTATTACAGAGCAGTTTCTAGCCCTTTTATGCAGCTGCGGAGTTCAAATACAGTTACATTTGCAGAGTCAGGTATTTATTAGAGTTTTAGTGATGGCCTTACACAGGCCTTATTTTGATGTTAGAAAACCAAACTGAGGTCATAAGAAAACATGATAACAACACAGAAGCAACAAACAAGTCAGTAATTTTCCAGAAGCATGTATAGATTAATGAGACTGATCACAAAAAATGAAACAGAAGTGTTTGCTTCATATGCAGTGGCATAGTTTTATATTAGCAATAAAGTTAATAACAGAACAGCTGCACTCCTAGGTGAGACTTTCCAAGTTAAGCATTTGTGCATGCACAAGTTCTGTTCTGTAGATAATCCCAGATCTTCACAGAGAGCTTAGTGAGACATTTGAGTTCACTGCATTTAATTTCTTTCAGTATTGATACAACTTATCCTCTCATATCACATTACACGCTACTACAGTTATTGATTATTTACATAGTCATGTTTTGGAGAAAGTATGATAGCTCTCTGTCCTTCTTCTAAGTAAGTTTGTGAAGAGGGTTTTTTTCCCCTGTGTGCAGGTGTGTTTCTCAGAATACCTTCATCATGCATGAAGGATGGCAGGAGGAACTGACCCCTTTTTTCCATAACATGGCCCAGAAAGAAACTTCTTTTTCTTCATTGACTGTGACAGGCAGGGAGCCTGGGTATATTAGCCTTGAATATCCCCAGGTAGATGGAATAACAGCTAACTCATTTTCTTGTGGTTTAGCTAAGATGCACATAGCTAGGCTATAAGAATTGCTCACTCCAGAAAGCTGCTGGTTTGGACTGGAAATCAAAACTGGAAGTGTCACTGGCTGCTAGAACATGGCCTGTCTCTCCCAAGTCCTGAGTTTGAGTGGCCTTGTTCTAACATAATTGCTTGGGTTCAAACATGACAATGCTTTAGTGGACTAAGAGTCAACCATATTTCTGATCTGTCCTTTCTCAGAAGCAATGGAGGAGTCTTGCTTATGGTGTGGACACGCCCTATGGCAGCTTTGCCACTAGGTGAGGACTTCTTTGGTAGGAAGCTGCTCAAGCTGTGTGTTGGTGGGACTGTTACATGGTTCTCAGCGTCCTCTGCCCAAAGCTGGAATAAATGCGTGTCCTGGTTGGTGGTATCTGTGGGTGGGAGGCTGGCATAGTCAGCTGTGGTACAGAGGAGCTGATACTAGTATCCCTGTGTAGTGGTTCTTGAGCTGGGAGGCTGACTGCACCGTGCCTGTTCTCTGTGGCGTGGGGTGGTCTCTTCAGTGGCTGGGCCTCTGGACCTCTTTGGTCATGTGTGGCATCTTACCTCTACTGCTTGCTGTTCTCACGTCTGTCAGCGCTGACCCAAACCAGGGCAGAGCTCAAAGGAGACAATTTTAATTTTTTTTTTTTTTTTTTTTTTTGGAAATGCCACGTGAAGGTACACACTGTCCCAATCTATCCAGTATTCAAGTAGGCTTGACTTTATTCATGATTTCACAACATATGGCCAGAGAGTGTGCTTCAGCGGCATATTTTCTTTTCCATCTGACAGAATAACAAGGCTTTTCAGGAGCATATCAATTACTTGGTCTTGGCTAATCAGTGTGAGCCTCCCATCTGTCCTGTTAATGATGTAGAAAGCAAGCAAGCAAATGAAACTAGTTTGTATATGCTGAATCTTCCTTTGTGTCTCAGGACTCAGAAGACCACATCTTATTTTACTAATACTATTTTTTTTTTTTTTTGGCACTACATGTAATTGAAATAGCTAATTTTATTGCCTGTTTCCAAGTGCATCCACCAGCTCTGTGTTCTTCATTGCTTAGCTCCACAGACGTGACACATACTCTCCAAAGCTTCAATAACAATAATGTTTTCTGCAAACAAGTCAAAAATTCACCAGCAACGTGTAAATAAGAGCAGTAGCAGCAGATGTCCAAACAAAACCAATACTGTGCTATCCAAGTTTCATTTCTGGCGACCATCTTAGACCAGCTATTCACATGGAAAGATTATTGAATCTATGAAAGCCATGTTAAAACGTTTAAATAAATCTGTCCAGCTCAGGTTTTGCCACCTTGGATGCTGCTACTCCAACTTTGTACTAATTTTTCTAAAGTTTATCTTTCTAAAAAGTAGCTTTCCAGTACACTAAATCAACTTGTGAAATTTTTCAGTTTTTAACAAGACCCTTCTCATCTTCTAGTTCACATCATTGCTTAGCTATTCTCCTATCTCCCTATCAGTTACATATTCCCCCTACAGGTCTTATTGAAGCTGCCTCCACCTGGAGGCGACCTATCCAGGTTTACAAAGTACAATGAACAAAGCGTTTTCAAAAAGCCTCAAGGCAAGAGACACAGCAAAAAAATGTGCACCTAATCTGGCAAAGTGTTTAACACGTGTGTGTGGTACATGTCTGGACTGTCTTGTCAGAATCTGAACATCTGTAATTGCACTAGATAGAATCAAGTAACAGCGCAGAGAAAAATAGTCACTCAGATTTTCTGACCTTCAAATCTATAAATAATGCCATTATAGGCAGGCAGAATGACTCAAGCCACTCTTTTTAAACAAGGTTACAAGCAAGGATGCAGTGAGGACTCCTAGGAGAAAGTGCAGAAGTGCTTGGGAGAGATTAAATCCTAAAGCAAAACATCTGGGAGAGGCAAGATGAGAGAAGCAGCTTCACTGAGATGAGTGATGGAACACTGGCATAGGCTGCCCAGAAGCTGTGGGGTCTCCTCCTGGGAGATCTCCAAAAGCTGCCTGGTTGTGGGCCTGGGAACCCTGCTCTGGGTGGCACTGCTGGGGCAGGGTCTGGGCCAGGTGACTCCAGATGTCCCTGCCAACCTGAGCCGTGCTGTGATTCTGTGACTACTGCTGTAGGCCGTGTTATTAATAACATCAAAGGTGTCTCTCTACTGTTCTTATGCAGCACAAACAGGCTTGCCTGCATGGGATTCAGTATTGTTAGACCAATATACATGGAGAATAAGACTCAATCTAGAAGTTTCTGTACTGTATGGAGAGTGTTATAGTAACTCCTTACAGTTGTAAAGTATTGCTTGGTGTAGTATGTACAAGGGGAGGTCGGTTTTGTTTGTTTGTTTGTTTGTTTGTTTGTTTGTTTGTTTGTTTGTTGTTGTTGTTGTTGTTGTTGTTGTTGTTCAGGTAGCAGATTAGTTTTATGTATTCATTTCACCAAATTCTGTCCACAGCTGCTCTTAAAGACACAAGCTGATCTCGATATCCCTTCTGCTAGTATTGCACCCAGGATATTTCTCTGAAGTCTTTAGAGAAGTTTTCAGTTTGCAGTGGGTATTCTTAAAAACAAACAAAACCCACCAAAACCAAATAAACAAAACCAACAGGAATACTGAATGCGTAAGATATTAAGAAACCCAGCCTGATTCCAGCTGTGTGTGTTTAACATGGGTTCAACTCTCCAAACGGTAGCAGTGTTGCTCTTATCAGGGTATAAACATGACAAACTGAAAATCAGGTCCAAAGTCTTAGTTCTTCTGTTGTATATCCTTACAGCCTTTTTCTCAGCCCTGTTCTTATACACACTCAAAGAGATTTATCATTTGTTTGCTGATTTTTATTGAGCTTCAAAATTTTCCTTAGAAAAATATTGTACCACATATTTGTATTTGAAAAGGTAAAATAAAGTTTCTAGTCTAGTCTAGACTATAGCTGTTTCACTAGAGACTCTCTGTGTGAGGGTTGGTGAAAAACATCAA
This sequence comes from Alectura lathami, assembly GCA_013399715.1. Classification (NCBI taxonomy): domain Eukaryota; kingdom Metazoa; phylum Chordata; class Aves; order Galliformes; family Megapodiidae; genus Alectura; species Alectura lathami. The sequence continues at coordinate 91,211 of VXAV01007978.1, forward strand.
ATTATTACTTTGGCTCATTGGCAGAGAAGTTGTCTTAAAAGAGATGTGTTGCCCATGGGTGCTCGGGGGGGACGTGCCGCCTCCCCAGTTCCAGGCTGGGGGGGTTGAGGCATTTTCTGGGTGGGGTTATTAAAAAAAAAAAAAAATGCTGTGAAGGAATGTAGTCAGCCTATGACTTTAATGTGACTGTGACTCGTGCCTGTTCAGTGTATGCTTTGTTCGAGAAGCATTGCTGCTCTGGGTGCCTTGTGGAAGATGCAGATCCTTCATTTAGTATGAAATAAACCCCTGCACCAACTTAGACCCACTTGCAGCCCACAGAGAAAAATATTGTTCTCCACACTGCATTTAATCTCACCATCTCTCCGGTATCAGAAAAGGGTCTTGCTGTGAAATCCTGTTTGCTGTGATGAAATCAGCAGTGATGGGGACTCACTGTTTCAGCACAGAACTCTACTTCTTCCTCTCCCCCATGGCTTTATGTCTAAAACATAAGAAAATATATGATGGATACATGCTGGGCAGAATACAGAACATAGCAATGAGCCCTCTCTCACAGAACACCTTCAGAAAGTTTCCCCTCAATCATTTTGTATGCATGTATCCACTTACCTCCTTCCTCTAGCTCTGTTTTTCTTTTCTTTTTTCTTTTTTTTTTTCTTTTTTTTTTTTAATGATTACAGCTGGTGGTTCCATTGTCTCTGATTTTATTGTTTAAAGCTCGAACAGATGGTGATATGTCTATTAAATACTATACTGTGCCATACAGGAATCATTATCACAGCTGAATTGGTTCCTTGTAAGAGTGGCTTTATCCTTTGAAATAGATTAAAGGACTTGGAAGAAATTCATTGCAGTGCTGAGCTGAATGGATGGCACTCCACTCTTGGCCAAAAATACAGTGTGGAGGGCAGCTAGCAGGAGCAGGTTTACCGCAGGTTTCTGCACCCTCCAAGGCAATGCAGTCTCTGCTCAGAGGAAAGCTGAGCAGGCTCCCTGCTGCAAAACAGCCCCCATGGAGGTAAAAGCCACGGGAGCTGCTGAGCTTCTTCCTTGCTGACTTTGCAAGGACTGGCTGGTCAGAGTTTATGAGGATGCTGCTGTGGGAACCATATTTTCCTCTGTTTAATAGAATTTTCTGTGAGTCTCCCTGCATTGGTTTGAAGAGCTCAAGGTCTTTGGGGAAGGCATATTTGAAATTTAGAATATACAGTGCTGGGTCACTGTGCCCCACTTTCTTCTCTTGGTCTCTCATTGCTGCTACACAAATAACTGGTAAGAGGATTTGTTGTAAAAAGCCACAGGAGCTGCAGCTCTGAGTGATGCATTACAAAACAGGATTCAACAGACCTGGGCTGGGCTTCCTGCAGTAGAGTAGTCTAGCTATGCGCCATCTATACTGCAAATGGATCAAAATGTTCTGTGAAGTAAAATGAAGAGATTTCCGAAGTACAGGACTGTACTTGTCTCTAATGAATGTTGCCAGAAAGGGTCTCATTTAAACAGAGAGATTCCCAGTCCTCCCTTCCTCTTATTTCCTCAGTAAAATACGGTTGGCTCGTGAGGCGACTAAAATGTCCTTTCCATCCAAGTGACACCACACAGTGCAATGAATACAGCTGGAGAGCTTTATGTTGATGCCACAGTGTGGAAACATGTTTTGCTGGAGTTTTTCTCTCTAATGGAGATGAGATGAGATGTGAGACAAGGGTTTTTTTTGTATTGCAATTCACGATTTCATGCCAGCACCTCCCAATTCAAATACTCCAACACACTTCTTCAAACGCAGGCTTCACTGAGGTCTCATTTCAATTCTGTTATGCTCATGATTGTCTCTGCTGAAGCATCAGCCAAGCTGTGCTATGAGCCCTGTGTGAACTTGGAAGCATTTCTGTCTGGCCTGGAGAAGCAGTGTTTTGCTGCGTATGTTCCAGGGGCTCAGCAGTGTAATGGAGCTTGTGGCTTTTCCCCCTCCCTCTGATTCACTGATGACCATTTTTATCAACAATCACTTTAAAAAATTTTGCTGAATTTTTCTAAGTGAGATGGAAAATCTTTATAATGGGCTAATGCTGTAATTTTCCTAAATGCAACAAATGAAATTGCATTTTATTGGGTCACTGACTTGGCTCTCTCCCAGAGCAATCCTCCACTGGTCCTGTTAAGTGTTTTCGTTAACCACAAAAACATGCTTTTGATCTACTAGAGAATGGCATGCTTTCACGTTACAATGGAAAGGGAATGAGAAAGCTCTTAAGGCACAGCTTTGATTTGCACACGTTTTACAGAAATCTATAATTCATAGAAAAGAAAGCAGCACTAGTTAGATTACACAGGTATGCTAGTAGCATGCTCTTCTCCTCTACTCATTACTTTAACTGCTCCAAGTAGGGATGCACATCAAAAGGACCAGATCTCCCACCATCTGTTGCTTTCAGTATGAGTATCGATCTTGGGTAGCAGAGCGGGCCTTGGTTGGCATGCCAAATCCAAGTATATATACTTTAAAATCCAAGCATATCCAAGTGGATGTAACATTGGCAAGCACCTTGGGATTTTTACTTCTCAGCTTTTGTGTGCAACTTAACCAGCTCTACATGCCTATCCTATTTTTTGTCTGGGTCAAGCAAATAAAGGATGTACTCAGTCTGGAAAATATTGTGATTTGAGGTACTTTGACTTTAGTCAAATTCAGTCCTGCTGTTTAGATGTTAGATTTTTGAAGCTGAAATGCAAATGTGGATTGATTGGTTGACTGCTTGACTTTATTGTGGCTTTGATGAAATTCAGCAAGCAATACCAAATGTTATTTTTTTTTCCCTCTACCACTTACAACAGAGTAAATTATATTGCTCTCTGAAATGAGAGCTCATCTCATTTTTTCCTGCATTCTTCTCTTTGCTGCCCTCTTCATGGACAGAAGGTCAAGCCAGTTCCCACGTGGTCACTGCTGTTTGTTGCTCCGGAAAGGGCACATGCACAGAGGCAGCCAGAGTCTTCATTCTCAGCAGTTTGTTAGCTCTGTTCCCTGTATTCTGTGTGCAAGTTAGTAACTCCATTTTTTACTGTTCACAGATATAGGCTTATTGTCATCTGGGTATATACAGTGGTAAGAAAGCTTTTTTTCAGGGTGTGTATTTCTCTCTGGCTTATCCACTCTTTCAGAGCCAACATCGCTTATTTTCACAACATTGTTTATTTTTAAAAACTATTTTATTGTTTAAGAGTTTTCTCTAATTAGAAACAGGAGCTAAATTCTTCTTGCTCTACACAATTTCACTAAGCAGATAAACTTTAAGCAAAAATAGAATCTGGCAGTAGAGATCAAGGCTCTTAAGAGTCACTAGCAAATGTCAGAGGAATAAATTGTATTACCTATTGACAAATGGCATCTCCATGGATAGTTCAAGCTAAGCAGACTATAATTCATTCATTTTCTTTGGAACCTGAAGTCCTTCTCTGCAGTGAAATGAACATTTCTTTTTCCCTTCTGAGCTTTTCTTATTAGGTTTAATTTCAGTGTTGAAGACTAAAAACTCAGCCAGTCGTTTGCTCTGGCAGAGAACTTCCTGAGACAGTCACCATTCTCTGAGTCATATTTGTGTTGCTGGCCTTGCCAATGAGATGAGCTGTTAGGGAAGGCATCCCAAAGCTGGAAAAATAAGCAAGTGCCGCTGCAGCATCCAAGCAAGATGCTCATGGAGTACTCCACAGGCCAGTCCCCTCTTCTGCATGGACAATGTTTAACGCTCAGTAGATGGTATCAGCATATAAATAATAATCCTAGTGGTTTTAATCAGGATCTGGATTCAGTGCAGAAGGTCAGCCTGAAAGAAGGTTTCTTAGATGTTGTTACGGGAAAGACACCAAGGTGGGAAGAGGCCTGGGACACACTGGGGTCATCACAGAGAAGACAAAAGTCATTTCCCTGACAAGCCTGTAGCCTGAGCAAACAAGTGTGTGAGTGAAAATGTTCTCTTGCTGAAGAGTGCAGAGTGGGCTCATAACAGAGCTGAGGTTAGCTACAGGGCTTTGTGCAGTGTCTTAACCCACATATAATCTGTCATTGTGCTGAAAATCACTCGGCCTCTCCCATGAGGCAATCCCAACCTTTCCTGCTCATTCACTCCTGGAGTAAAGATCTGGGCTGAAGAGCTTTTACAAAGGTATCTGAAGGCTGTCCAGCCCAGTTGAGGAGCTTACACTTGCTCTTTATCCCTTCTGTTTTCTCTGTTAATGAGAAATTTAGCCATTTGCAAGGGCCACTAATCATTTTTGGATGCTGCTACAGCAAAGAAAATTTTAAAACAATTCTATTTCTTGATGAAGCCTTTGCAAGAAAGCATTGTGAACTGGCAGCTGTAATTTTTGAGCAAGTTGTAGAAAGGGTACCTCAATGACTGTGTTCCTGAATGAAAGTAGGGAAGTTTACAGTCATGGTGATATAAACCACACTAATATAAGTAATTGTACATATTGACTATGAATTAAACCTTGCTTTCTCATGTCATCCATGAGAATTCAGCCAGTAACTCGGGCAGCTCTCCAGCAACACACTATTTCAGAATACATTGCTGTGTTTATATGTGCTGGATCTTTTCTCCTTGCCAGAAAACTTCTGTAGAGTTGGAAGGGTGTGGGGAGTGCAGTTGATAACATAAGGATATTATTTGTTGTTCAACCTGGCTTAACACGACAAGTCTCAAAATCCACCTTGTCAGTGCTTGCTCCCCATATCTGAGTTCAAGCATTGAAGTCTGCATCAATATAGTCCTTAAGGTGTGGAAAGATGCAGTCGCATATGAGAGATTTTGGAGTATCCCTTTGACAAATTAACATCACAGCTAGCAGTGCCTGAGAAAACCTTGGGAGCTGTAGGCTTCATTGAAGACATATTCTCACTGCCAGACTTGCTGTCCAGCTAGCAGCAAGTATCTGCGTATGGATAACTATCAACAAATCCTCTGTGAAGGTCACTGAGATGGCTAAAAATGCTTGTGTCTTTCTTTATCTCCTTTAAATGCATTAACAAACTCTGAACAAAGCATTAAGAAGACCGTGGCCAGCATGTTGAGGGAGGTGATCCTTCCTCTCTACTCTGCTCTGCTGAGGGCGCATCTGGAGCACTGTATGCAGTTCTGGGTTCCCCAGTTCAAGAAAGACAGGGAGACGCTGGATTGAGTCCAGCACAGGGCTGCAAAGATGACGAGGGGCCTGGACCATCTTCCTTATGAGGAAAGGCTGAGAGACCTGGGGCTGAGCCTGGAGAAGAGGACACTGAGAGGGGATCTCATCAATGCTTATAAATATCTAAAGGGCAGGCGTCAAGAGTATGGGGCCAGGCTCTTTTTGGTGGTGCCCAGAGATGGGACAAGGGGCAATGGGCACAGACTGGAACACAGAAGTTCCATTTGAACATGAGGAAAAACTTCGTTACTGTGAGGGTGTCAGAGCACTGGAACAGGCTGCCCAGAGAGGCTGTGGAGTCTCCTTCTCTGAAGATGTTCAGACCCCTCCTGGATGATTTCCTGTGCAGCCTACTGTAGGGAACCTGCTTTAGCAGCAGCTGGACTGGATGATCTCCAGAGGCCCCTTCCAGCCCCTATGGTTCTGTGAAATGGAAATGTCTCTTCTGCTGAATTACTTGAAGTAAGAAGTCCAGATTCCCACTTTAAATTTAGTCCTAGGACTACTGTTGACTCTTCTGGGAATGGCACTGGGATGTCCATGGGTTCTTGTAACCATAAAAAAAAAAGAAAAAAGAAAAAAAATGATGAGCCCTAAAGTTAATTATACTCTAACAAAGCAAATAATATCCTGAATAAAAAGAAGGTCTTGTCTCAGTTATTCAGGTTTCATACTCATGGCTTCTGCCAGCTCCTTGTTAGTCACAGTCTCCAGCAAAAGCTGAAGGAAGGCACAGGCCCCTCTGTCCTCCAACACCTTCCTCTTCACCCTCATCCCCAAAGGCAAAAGTAAAATATCTTGCATTCTCAGGCCAACATAAAACATAAGGAAGAAAACCAGACACAAATACACATTTTCCCTTCTCAATGACCTCTAATCTGTTTGTTTGGGTTGTGGGAAACAATTCACAAGGATCTGGAAACAGTGTCAGATTTTTGACAGTGTTTTTTTAAGGTGCCAGATTGCTTGCTCTCTTGGTCCATTTCTCAAATACACGGCATTTTAGAGTGTAAATTCATGTATCTTCTTCATGCAGAGATGGTTATTTTAACAGTTAAAATCACAGATAAGGTCTTTATTTTTACCTTGCATGCTGCTTGCATTGCATTTTTGGTACTTAAAATGTTGGAGAGGTGGAAAGGAGATATCTCCTAGGCAGTTGAACATTTCTCTTATATCTTATCTGAAAATGGAAAACCCTGGCAAGGTCAGAGATTGTTTGAATCGGCCTTTAAAATGAAAGGTCTTCACACACATAGTTAGGATCCTGCTCCCAATTATGTGAGTGAGATGGAAAGACTCACATGGCCTCCTGACTGTGTCAAGTGGTGAAAGGAAACAGAGGTTAGAGCAGCCCTGACATCGGGCTGCAAAACATTCCATGCAGACCAGATTCAGAGAGGTTTCGTTTTTAATCTGTACCCTTTCATCTGGAAGAAGAAGCCTCACAAACTTGATACCAGGAGAAGTTGTGAAATACCGATAGCTGTCCAGTGTACATACAGCAATGGCAAATGATTTTTCGGCGTTAGTGTGCTCAAAACCTTATCTTTGATCTTGCATTGTTTGGAAAAAGTGCTTGCCTTTCCCTAGCCCTCCCCAGCTTTGCTTGGCTGTGCAGTGCCTCCTAGCAGCACTCTGCCAGCTCCCTGGGGATGCTGCTGAGACCAGTAGGGCACCCAATGGCATTCCCAGCCCTGCCTCTGAAAAACGCCACACAAGCACTAAATACTGCTGATGTGAGTTCACAAAAGGGCAAACAGGCCCACTGGGGGATGTTTTATCTGAGAAGGAATGCAGAGGGAGTCAAAACCCCAAGAACCTTGCGTTATGCTGGGGGAAGAAGGCTGCATGCAGGGAGGTGTCACCAGCATGACCAGCTGCCCCTGCATCTCCATCTCCACGCTCCTCTCCACACAGGCAGGTGCTGGGCATCCTGTTGGACACCCACTTGTGATGCAGTGAGGTGTCCTATCCCCACCCTCAGCTGCTTTTGGAAGAAACCATTCTCAGCTTTCCCAGATTTGGAGCTTTTTTTTCTGCAGCTCCTCCACCTTCTCAGGCACTGTGAATTTCCCCTGTTGCTTTCTCAGTTTGTCTTTCTGATTTCTTTTGTGCTGCTGTCAGACGAAAAATAATTCTGGGCAGGAAGCGCACCTGTCTGATGTGCTGAAGGATCAGCCCTAATTGTGTGTGGCACTGTAGCACAGTGTAAGATAATTGCTAGAGGCAGATCTTCTGTATTGTAGATACATTCATGATCCTAAATCTGCAAGTGCCTGTAATGATAAAGGAAGCAAACATCAGTGAGAGCTGATGCCTTTGGTCAGGAAGGTGATTGACTGGCACGTCAATCATGCCTGCAACCTCCACCTCCAGCCCTCAGAGGGATTTGGGGTCTCTCTGACTGATGTCTATGCAGATATCTATTTCCCCAAAACAGACAATGCTGGACTGTCAGTTAAAATAACACAGAAAATTCATATATATTTAAGAAGGTATGTGCAGGCATAGGATTATCTCATCAATTTAAAATCATACCAATCGCAAATTGGATTAAACCAGTTGTGTTTCACATAGGTCAAGGCTCAGACACCGGACTTTCAGTATGCATCGTGTTGTTGGCTGAACTCAACCAACATGAAAGTGTATATGACCCCTCCAAAATAAAAGTTTTATATTTTGATTCAAACAATCATAAAATTGCTTGGGTTGGAAGGGACCTTAAAGACGGTCCAGTCCTAACCCCCTGCCATGGACAGTGTTGTCACCCAGTAGACCAGATTGTCCAGGGCCCCATTCAGCCTGGCCTTGAACACCCCCAGGGATGGGCATCCACAGCTCCAGCTCAAAGACTTGGTCAGAAGGTCTCAAGTGACCTGATGGCACCTTCCTACCCTCATATGAAAGTGGATGCTTGCGTATTGTCTTGAACTGCAATCCCGGCAACCACAAAGGGTGGGAGACAAGACAAATGGACTGTGCCTAAGACACAGTGAAAGCAGTCTGAGATCACTTTCTTAGGTGATGTCCTTTAAACATCTCTTCTTCAACTATAAGTGTGATGGACTTAAGACTAGGGCTGGCTGTGGTAGCATTCAGGCAGTAAATGCTTCCTGTAGGTACAATTTTTTGTGATTCCAGTATGGCTCTAGTATTGGTCTGTGTGTAAAAGTCGTTACTGTTTGTGTGCAGACTGTGTGGGTACAGACAGCTTAGCCTGTGCTCAAAATCCCCAGAGTGCCATAAAATGCCTTGATGCCACATTGAAAAATATTTCCAACTTGAGCTGTGGGAGCTGACCCTGAGTTTAGCCAAAACTTCAGCCTGTGTGCAGGGCCACCTAGGATCAGAAGAGCAGCTAAGTGCAGCTGTTCAGCCACTGTAATTTCTAATGAAGCTTTAGTCATGTGAAAGCTGGTTTAGAAGTCAACTTCACACAAATAAGCAAAGGTGAATGGAAAGCAGACACTTTTGTCCCCTACAGCTTGTTGAAGACTGTGCGCTCTCTGCTGTGTACATGTTGTTGGTGATTTCCAAGATTACACCATGATAAGCAGTGCAATGCAGGTGACAAGGGATACTGAAGTAACCGTCAGCTCAGCAGCCAGATTCAGAGGCCCTACTGGCCCACGTTCACCTGCTATGGAGTAAGTACGAGCATGGGGTTGTTCTAGTTTCCACTGGATCTTTTGCTTGTAGCCCCAAATCAAAAAACATCTCTGTTTCTGTGCTGTTTGGGCAGCTTGTCTTCTGTCCTCACTGCCTTTTTGTGCATTGTGCTATCTGAAGTCACAACATTAGCTGTTGGGATTGTCCTTGAGTAGTACCAGAAAATGAATTTAGAGCTGTTTTTCTTTTATTTCACTTTGGTGGATCACAGGCTCTGCTTTTGCTGAAGAGTGTGTGCTCAGCTTGTAGGACACAAACGTATTGTGTGGTAGACTCTCAATCCTAGTTTTCAAATGCTTTTGGCCGAAAGGAAAGGAAAGGAAAGGAAAGGAAAGGAAAGGAAAGGAAAGGAAAGGAAAGGAAAGGAAAGGAAAGGAAAGAGAAAAAAAAAAGCTGCCTTCCTAAGCATTTTGGAATCAGCCCTGGCCTCCTTCCCAGGTCTTAAGACTGAGTAGGATCCCACTGTCAGAGGAATGGGAAATGCCCAGAAATGCTGAGAACCAAGCTCAACACTAGCACTGTAGCTGTTATGGGTTTCACTCTTTGAGATAATTTGCCTGATTTATTAAAGTTCTAATTCTCAAGTGAAAATCTGAATTGGACTCTTGACCACATGTGCTGTAGTAGTTTACTTGCCCTGTGAGAACAGATGAATATAGAAAAGTTTCCGATCAATGACATTCTGCCAAGCCAAATATCCATAATATAATTCGGTAACTTCTTGTCTTAAACTCTGGTGCATTGCTGCCATTAAACAACTGTCATGCTTCATGTCTGAACTGGTTCTGCATTTCGGTGATGGATGATGTGTTGCATTTTTATGTACTGCTTTCCAGCCACAGACTGTAAATTCTGTGCAGTCCTTCTGGGGCGAAAAGCACTAGGTAATGATAGATATGAATCTTTCTATATGATACCTAGCTGCAGTTTTTACTGGTTTAGATATTTGTCTCACATCGGCACTCAGATGCTTAGAAGGCATGCTTAAGTAAAACAAAATTAGAAGTGTGTCTGCTTTAGAAGTTTGCATCACTTTATGCTTCTTGCATTAAGAAAGGTAGAGTGTTCTTAAAATACTGTATTAAATCCTGCTTCCTACCATGGCTAATATGTTTTCGTTTCATACTGCTCACTGTAATCTTATTTTCTAATAAAGCTGAAAAATAAGTAACCCTCTTCTTCCTCCCAGTCAGCAGATCAGAGGATTGAGAATGATAATTAGATCCTCATCCAGAAGTTATCTGAAGACTGGTACTTAAAAAAAATCAAGTTTCCAAAAACAGGGTGTCCAAGAAGTACTGTGATGTACTGACAATTGATAAATTTCCAGTGTTAAGCATCAATTCAGTATTAGTTTTCCTTGGCAGAAAAAAAAAAAGCTGTTGTATCAGAAACAATTCTTCTTCATCATTCATGTTTTGAGCTCCCAGTCTCTCAGAGTGCGTATGTGTGTATTTCGGGTATTCACATTCAGTGCTGCTAAAATCATATTATTTTTCTGCAAGTTGTCAAGCCAATTTAATTTCTGGTTAACCGTGTTAAGGGCAAGAGAAAGAATAGCATTACGGGCTGAGAAAGAACTTCACAGCCCGTATTAAAACCTGATGCAACCAGTGGCAGAGGGAAAGGTTACCTGCGGCTCCCTTCCTGTGGCCCAAGTACTTGCGTAAGGATGAAGGTGAAGGGCAGGCCAAAGAGGAAAACTGGGCAAAACTCAGGACAGGTGCCATATCTCCCAGTGAGTGGGCACTTGCTTTGCTCACAGCGGTGCTAGGCCATCCTCTCTGTCACCTGTGGTAAAACTGAAAGTACCATATCGTAAAACATTGTTGTGACGCTACAGGAGGTCTTTTCAACTTTGAACTTTTCAACTTCACAGTCTAGAGACATGAGAGCTGCAGTGTGCTGGGAGAAGGAGGGTTACCATCTACAGAAGGAGAGCCTGTTGTGACTGTGTTTCGCTTTTCCCCGGCCCCCTCCTACTGTCTGGCTGTTTTGCCCAAGGCCATGCTCAGGACTGGTAACACAGTGCTGAATACTATGAGCCAAACGTCTTACCCCATAAACAGTGAGCAGTCAGAGAGCCCCTTGAGCTCTAATCCTCATAACAAGACTGCATATGATCTCCCCAGTTCCTTCTCCCTATTGTGAAACTTGAGTGAATATAGTCTTGGGGTGGATTACATGGAATAATTATTGGAGATGGCTTATTGCTATGTCCAGCTCTTAAGAGAAGGTACAGAGCACTGAGGAAACCCCCAAAGTGAATGCAGCTAAACACACAAGGACTCTCCTCCATGATAGTTAAACTTGGATCTGGAGAACAGCAGTTCTCCAGATGCATTCTGGAGAATGCATCCCTCTGAGGTATGCTCCCTGCCCTGAATGCACCCTTGCACTTCCAAGTCAGATACATTTTACATTGGTCCATCTTCCCTACAGCTTTACTAGAGCTAAACAAATACTGGTAACATTTTTATTTTCATTTTAAGTTGGATGAAGCACTTGCTTTGATGGTCAAACTGTATTTTCTAATTCGAGTTTGGCATCATCAGTCAAAACAGGACCTTGGAAATGGAGATCAAATTCAAGCACAGATTTGAATCTCGGGTGTCCTTCTCTATTTTACCTCTCCCTGTTCCTATTGTCATACACCTTAAAACAGGACTAAGCAGGAGAGATCAGCTCTGTCCTACCGTGTTGCAGTGGGCAGAGAACTGATCCTGCTCTTCTCATCTACTTTACTCCTGTAATCCCAGGGAGAGACACTAAATTGACTCTTTCTCATCCATTTTTTGTTTATAGTTTCCTTAGCAACTTTTATTTCAAACTCTTTGCTAAATTTGACACAAACAAATGGATATTTTGTAATTCTTGATTTTTTATTGTATTTTTATTTTTTTCTGGGGCAAATAGATTATTTGTAGAATATTGTTGCACTTCTTTTGGGTATTTTCACTTTATCCTATTTTCACTTTAGTCTTGTAGTTATATAGTTATACAGTTATAATTACAATTTTTTTTTCTTTCTTTTTTTCCTTTACTCTGTTAGTAAATAGTTTTATCTTGTGGCGAGTTCTGTTTTGTTTCCAGTTCTCTCCCCCATCCCATTATGGAGGGGAGTAAGTGAACAGCTCTGTGGCTCTGTGGTGCGTAGCTGCCTATCAGGTTGAACTACACCAAAGGGCAGGTACAAAGATGGTGGGGCCAGGCTCATTTTGGAGGTACCCAGAGACAGGACAAGGGGCAACAGGCACAAACTGGAACACAGAGGTTCCATCTGAAGATAAGGAAAAACATCTTCGAGTGTGACAACACTGGAACAGGCTGCCCAGAGAGGCTGTGGAGTCTCCATCTCTGGAGATACTCAAAACCTGCCTGGACAATTTCCTGTGCAGCTTACTGCAGTGAACCTGCTTTAGCAGGTGGTTGGACTGGATGATGTCCAGAGGTCCTTTCCAACCCCTATGGTTCTGTGATTCTGAGATATGCCTTACGGGTTTGACCCTGCCTCTCTCACTTCTTGGGACACCCATGTGCTGGTCTCACATGTCATGCCAGTCCTGCTCAGGAGCTGCCATCTCTGGGGCAGGAGCAGGGAAATACTGGCAGAGCTGTGTCCCAGCTGTCCAGGCAGCAGTTGTCAGAGCCAGTGGGCAGTCACTGGGCAGTTGGTTGCAGGGTGGGCACCCCACAGCCAGGCTGCGGAGATGCTTGCTAGTGTCTCCAGCACAAGTGGGGCACAGGCACATGACTAAAGATGAGCCTGAGCTGTGAGAGCAGGAGCATCTTAATGCTGAATGAAGGACCTGAAGTACAGCAGGCTGTTACGTGCAAATTGAACGGACACACTTGATCTCAGTAATTATTCAAGGCAAATCAATGCATTTAAAACTCACAGCTCGTGCTGTGCCTCAGCATTCTGTAAACTGAATTTTGATGGTATTTTCATTGGGACTCCAAAGAAACAAAGATGATTTTATTCAATAATACTTCAAAAGACAACAGAGAACTTTCTGAAATCCACTTAGACTTTAGCTCATACAAAACAGGTTTGCTTGTAGTAGGAAACTGGGAATAATTTTATCTACTCTAAGTTTCTAGCTTCAATTTTGCTAAAAGAAGCATGAAACCATTGTATCACTTATACCCACTCCACTGCAGTGATATCTGAAGATCATAAACCTCACTCTTTTCATTATCATCTAACACAGTTCAGGAAATGCAGCTATTTGCTTTCTTCAGCCTGGAAAATCTTACTTTGCTTTTAGTATTTATTGTAAAGATTAGAATCTAAAACATCTGTCTGCTTTCTCTTTAGAATTAGAGGTAATAAATGGATAAAATCTCCTTCCCCCTGCAAGATTTTGTGAATCTGGCTCATTGGCACCAGCAAATAGCCAGGGATGCTGCCCAGGGTATCCAGGCTCGAAATTAATACTGAGGAAAAGACTGGCTGGGCAAATGCCCAACGCTGTCTGATTAGCATGCAGGAACCCTGCCAACATGTAAAGAGGAAAAAACATGGTCATCAGAGTGGTTTTTTTTAAATTGTTTGGCCTTGTTGAGTGCTAATGCAGAGGTACACAGCATAGCTGAAAGGGCAGCATAGCTGAAGGGGCAGGGGCAATGTATTTAAGATATGTTAGCTAACAGCAATCAAAAGAACAAGGATGACTGCTTCAGGCATATCAAAACTGTCCTATCAAGCATTAAATTACAGGTACTTTATAATTATGGAGTCTAGCAACACAGCAGTCTCCTCTTCCCATGCGGTTTGTGTGCAGGTATACTGCATGTGCCAAGGGGGTGGTGGAGCCAGGGGGAAGGCAGGTTTTGGAGGATGGGAACCTCTTAGAAAGCAGCATGGCAGGGTGGTCCTGCCTTGGTTTGTTATTTCTCCTTCTTGGATATGTTTGGACTGCTTTTTAAAGCCTGTGGCATTATAGCTTTGGGAATGATATTTTAAAGCAAATTAGTATAACAAGGCAGCACTACAAGACCCGTTTACCACATCCAGTGTCCTGTAAAGAGTTCTGTATTTACTCATCTTACAGTACTGAACCAAATCTCAAAAGACTCCCTAACCTCAATTTACGTGTCTTTGTAGTTTGCCTTCAATATTTGGCTGCCTCAGATTTTAATTGCCTCTCTCTGAGTTTGTGAATGGTAGTGTGCTTGTGGTTACAGGTCAGTAATTGTTATTATTACTCTTGCTGATGATAAATGAAAAGTTGTTCTCTGTTATTAAAATTGGGTTGCTTTCTCTTAAAAGTAGTTTGCACCACAGCAGATGGCAAACGGCTGTTACAGGTTTTATTTTATGGAGGCACAGACAGCCTTGGCTTGAATAATGAGTGAGGCTATAGAACGTTTCATCAGTGTTCATCATCTGCCTGCGCCAAAGGTAAAACACTAAAAGGGCTGCAGGTAGCATACCTAACTGCAGCTTTGTCTAAAATGGCTGCAGTAGTGGGATGCATGTAAGGACTTGCAGCTAAAAGGGAAAAAAAAAAGAAAAAATCAGGCGTGGTTTGAGGGTATGGGTCATTATAGGGTGGGCGATTTGAAGCTGAGTCACTTGGTACCAGCGTGGTTTAAAAGACTCGAGATTCTTCAGATCAGGGAAAGCTCTGCCTAGCCTTATGTCTTGCATCATCTATAATCCTAGCTTTACGCACTCAGACTTATTCTCGAGAAGTAGCTGACATGGTCCTTAAATGGGGAATACCCCAACAGCTGCAGCTTTGCAGTGAAATATTACTAAATGCAGCTGCTGTGTCATTTGATTTTAGGAACAGTATCTGCTTCTTATACATTTTATTTTATAAACCACTCACACAGTGGAGATATACTGAATATTATGTTATAAGGATGAAACGAACATTGCCCATAGATAACCAACTACCTTGATCAGTAACATTGTCAAGTGACACTATCGTGAGTAATCTAATCTGAGTCTTCCCACAGGTGCTCATGTGAAGATAATAGAAAGTGGATTTGGGTAGCCAGCTGACTTCTGGTTCAATAGGCCTGAAAGAACATGAATAGCAGAAGGCACAGAGTAAGTGTGGTAATAGATGTAGACTAACCCTTCCAGTCAAGCACTGGTAGAGATGGAAGTACCTACAGAGCGAGTTCCCAAGCAACAGCACATCACTTCCAGCACTGCGGCTACACTGCACGCTTAGGCCGTATGGCAACAGACCTGGTTCCCTTTGGGTGTTGCAGAAGGCCATCTTGTTATTCAAACATGCAGAGATCACTGAAATGGCAGATTTCTATTTTGGTCTGGACTTTAATAAAGTAGCCCCAAACTGTATGAAAATGCATGTGGAAACTCTAATTTAGTCAGAAACAGAAATAATTACATGCAGGTATCCTCAAGTCTGTAAGGATTACTTATAGCCAAGTTCTAATGTGCAGAGACTTTCCAATGAAGCTGAATTAAAACCTTCGGGACAGCATTACTGTGACTGAGCCTGTTATGTCTGAACATGCCATCCAGCTAAGTAAGGAGACTGAGAGCATTGCCTCATCACAGGACAACCACCATCTTCCACCCCTTCAGTTTCTTACTATCTGTCATGGGTTAATTAAAATTGTCCCACAACAGTGCCTAGATCCCTCCCCCTGCCTCCCCTCACAGAGGCAGCATAGAGGAGTGAGAAAGGAAGAGACACTGGACTGAGATAGGGTGAAAACTATTTTATTTAAAGGGGTTAAGGAATATGAGATAATACAATACAAAAGGACTTGAGAGCAATAAATCTGACAAAATTGAAAATATAAGGAAAAGGGAGAGTCTCCTGACTATTGTAGTCCACAATGGTGATCGAAGGCAAAAAGGGGAGAGCAATGGAACCTGTGTTGATGGGTTGTCTTCCTCCCAGAAACCATGTGGGAGGGACAAGAGCATCTTGGGAGCTGTAATTCTCCCTCGGAAGCTCTCCTAACTCTGTCAGTTTATTACATGATGTCATGATATGGAATACTAATGGAAAGCCATGACACTAGTGCGTTTACAACTTCATTAAGAATCGTCTTGGCAAGAAGCATTTAGGGTGAGGGGCACATGAGATCCCAAGCAGGCATTTTTTGTTCTTCGTACTGGCTCACTGCTTGTTGACAGATTGCTTAACCCTCTCCTTTCGTCCATCTGCACTTGAAGCCTCCTTTTCCCAGGTAGCACATTTTCTTCCTGTAAGCCCATTCGTTATCTTCTTTCCTCTTTGAATATTTAATCTCATTGAGCCCTAGCTCCTTCCTGACATATCTCGTTGGGCATTTATGGTAGTTACCTCATATTAATCTATCAGACACAATTTTCTAGAGCAAAGACCATCATTTAGAATTATCCTACAAGGAAGAAAGGCCGAGTTCTTCTCTCAGGTCGCTGCTTCTGATCTTGCTTTTGATCTATTGCTACCTGTTTGTAGGCTCTACTGCATACAAGCGGGTAGCTGGCTGCAGATGACATTACTGATTGTGACAGTCATAGAGGTTGGGTTCTGTTATCATTAGCTCCCAATGAGACAACCCAGTTCAGTATTCACAGCTGATTTTACGGATGAGCAACTGAAGTTGGTATGCAAATGAGGGCGATCCCTACCTTGGCCATACCAAGTTTAAGTCTGGGCTCTGTCAACACCCAGTTGCAGCACAAAGAATTTAACCGTATTACTACGAAGTATTTACTCCAGTTAAAGAAAAGGGATTATGATGAGAAATGGCAAAGGATGTTCACTCAACTGCAGGTTTTTCATTTAATATTTATAGTAAAAGTCTGTTATTTGAGCTGGCATTTAAGTGTTTTGGCTTGTCTCTAACGCATCTCCTGCTTAGTGCATTTATGTTTTGTACAATAAGATGTATTATGATTTCCCAGTGATGTGAAGATACTACAGAATAATACAGAGTGCTGATTTTATTTGTATGCACAAGACACCCCCGATTTGCTCATTGCAATTCACCTCTGAATTGTTTTAGGGAAATGTGAGGAAGACCAGACTATTCAGGCTAGTTAATATTACTGAATAACTTTCCTCTGTGACATTTTTCCGGATACTTTAAGAATCACTGCTTTCCCTCAGAAATCACTGCAAAGGGAAGCAGGATCAGCAAGACATGCTCTGGGGAGTCTGTGGTGCTGTGTCTGGGTACAGCGGTGGATGCTCTGCAGACTGGTGTGATGTGTGCAATATACTGGCACTGCAGTTACTTTGCATAGTGCAGCAGTAGCTTGGCCTCTCATGAGTGACACAGTCTTCCACATTCTTTATAAAATGTTTTACCGCATCACCACGTTCCATTTCCTGCTTTCTCTCTGGCTTTGAGTGTGTCTGTTGTGCCCTTTGATGGCCAAAAGCAATCCCCTTGGTCAAGAGATTAGTGTGTTCAAAAGAAATTGCCCACCCAAAGACAAAAGCCAGTTCTCTAGACAGGGCTGTGTGTGCTTGTTTAACCTGAAGAAGACCCAGTTGTCTCCATATTAGATCCACTAGAACTACTTCCTCCCTCCTTCCTTTTCTGTTTTGGAAACAGGGAATTTATTGAATGTCTGCAGACATTCAGACCTACTTTTTTTCTAATCTGCAGCAGTACTTCTCCACCACGTTTCCTTCTGGCTTTACAGATACTTTCCAGCCTTTCCCTGCTTGATAACATGGTGTAGTTTCTTGCCTTTACCCATAGGACAAATTCTTGCCTTTCCCCACGGCATGGCATTTCAAAGACAAGATACTTTCAGCAAAACACCTTCCCCTCTGTCATGGTTGAAAACAGAGTTAGGGAAGAAAACGGAGTATTCCATAGCATATACATCACGGCACCCTGCTCTCTGGGGGCGCTGCGGTGCGCGGCGCCGCGCCTGGCTGGCGTGGGGCCGCATACCACAACGCAGGCAGTCGCTGGGTCCGCCCCTGGCGCTCGGGGTCCTAGCTCTTGGGCTGGCGCCGGAGGTGGGGGGGGATTGTTCCGGTTCGGGAGCGCGGCGTGCGTGTTGATCGTCTCAGGCTCAGGGCGGTCGTGCTGGCGTGTCAGTGAGAGCTTGCCTTTTGCTGTAAGTTAGTTGTTCTACTCCACATTTTTTACAAACAAAGTTAAATCTGTTTAGTCCCGAGTTCTACCTTTTATTTTTCCTCACATTTTTTTCTCCCTTTTTCCCCCGCTGGTGGCGGCCGCCGGCAGCCTTGAGCTTGCTCTCCAGAGGGGGAGGGGAAAGCCACTACATATTATTGGTGCCCAAACATGGGGCCACGAAGGGTTAAGGTANGGTTAAGATAGATGGACCTTAGCCCGAGATTGTTTGTTTTTTTCGCTCATTAAGCGGCTGGTTCAGGGAATTAACTCTTTAGTGGTCCGAATGGTATTACTTACAATGTACTGGAGTTTGTTTAAGAGTGCTGTATTCTATATTGCATTGTTTCAGTGCTTTACCCCAGTGCAATCACTGGTGTGGATGCCAATCAGGAGTTTGGGTACTGCGTGGTATTTCCTGAACCTTGGAAACCACACTTTAGGGAACATGTCTATGGGAGAGGCAGGAGAGGGAATCCTCAACTCTTTCTCCAAGCTTTCCTTCCCTCACAGTTGTTTTTGGTTTTTCCTTGAGAACTTGGTATCTTTTTGGAATGCTCAAAACAGCATACTCATACTGTCTTGTCTCCTAAACGTGTTTCTTATTATCAGTCGGAGATCTACCCCAAAGCTGGACAGTAATGAGTGGCAGGGAGTATGGGAAAGTGTGGGAAACATGCTAGAGTGGTGGACACCCCCAGTACCGTGGAGCTTTGCTCCTGAACACCTGCAGACTCCTGAAAGTTTAGGGAGGTATCTGGGAGAAGGGTGCAGTAACTCCGGCAGGTCTGGGGATGCACAAATTGTCTGGGGCCTATCCTACGCATGTCGAGCCCTATACAACCTTACTCAGCAACCTCAAGGGAATGAGAATGCCCCGGATCCTGCAGTTGCCTCGATCTCCTCAGCTGACCCAGCTCCCTCGAGCCCTGCAGTTCAGC
>VXAV01007979.1:0-13685 GCA_013399715.1 Alectura lathami
CAGCCAAGGCTGTCTTGAAATGGTGGTGTTCCAAGATCCTTAGGGCAGCAGGGAAGGTGAATAGCAAGCTCACAGCCTTGAGGTTCAGGAGGACAGACTTTGAAATCTTCAAGAATGTGCTTGGTAGAGTCTTGTGGGATAATGCCTTGCAGGGAAGAGGGGCCCAACACAGTTGGTAATTATTCAAGGACCATCCTTTCCAAGCTCAAAGGCAGTGCATCCCAGCAAAGTGAGAGTCAGGTCAAAATGCCAAGATGCCTTGTTAAGGGTAGGGTTCTGGCCAAATTCACTCACAAGAAGGAAGCCTGCAGAGCATAGAAGCAAGGACATGTAGCCTGGAAGGAATACAGAGAAATTGTCTGAACATCCAGGGATGAAGTTTGTAAAGCTAAAAGTCCAAATGGGATTGAGTCAGGCCAGGCATATCAGAGGCAGCAAGGAGGGCATCTATCAATACATTGACATCAAAGGAAAGAGTAGCAAAAATGTTGGACCAGTGCTGAATGAGTCTGGGGATGTAGTTACACACAGCAATGAAAAGGCTGATGTTCTGAATGCCTTCTTTGCCCCAGTCTTTACTAGCAAGACCAACTTTCAGGAATCCCAGGTCCCAGACATCAAGGTGAAAGGCTGAAGCAAGAAAGATGTACCCCTGGTGGAAGAGGATCAGGTTGGAGAATACTGGAGTGGACATTTGCAAGTTGTAGAATCATAGAATGGCTGGGGTTGTAAGGGACCTCAAGGCCCACCCAGTTCCAACCTCTGTTGTGGGCAGGGTTGCCACCCACTGGATCAGCGTGGGTGGCATCTAGCCAGGCCGTACTTGGAACACTGTGTCCAATTCTGGCCCCCCCAGTACAAGAGAGACCTGGACATACTGGAGAGAGCCCAACAGAAGGTCGCAAAGATGATGAAGGGACTACGAGGAAAGGCTGAGAGAGCGGAGACTGTTCAGACAGCAGAAGAGAAGGCTCAGGGAGGATCTCATATATTAACACCCGGAGGGAGGGTGCAGTGAGAGAAAAGTCAGGCCCTTTCCAGTGTTCCCCAGTGCCAGGACAGGAGGCACAACATGGAGCAGTGGAGGCTCCCTCTGAGCACCAGGCAGCACTGCTGTGCTGTGTGGGTGCTGGAGCACTGGCACAGGCTGCCCAGAGGTTGTGGGGTCTCCTCCTTGGAGTTGTTTTCCTGGGCAACCTGCTGTGTGTGTCCTTGCTTGAGCAGCGGATTGGACCAGGTGACCTCCAGAGAGTCCTTCCAACCTTGACCATTCTGTGATAATTGCTACAGTTTTGCTATGTTCCTTTTTCATTTACACCTAATTGCACATTTACTTCTGAGTCATTGCCTACCTTTTAAAAATTTGAATAATTTTTATATCTAATGACTTTCTCTTCTGCGCAGTACTAAAGCCTGTTTCTCCCATACTTGCTCAAAGTAGTCAAGTTGTCTAGCTAAAGCTTGGGTTATGTGTCTTAGCTTTCATAAGTAACAGATATAGAAAGGATATTATTTTCTAATTTTAAGCTGGAGAACTTCAGAAATTTAAATATGAAACTGACTATGTCAGAAAATAGAAATCTTTTGTAGAGGTTTATAGCCCATATTATGGTCCCTGGCATGAGCAAAAAGTAAGAGTCAAAAGATTCATATCCATTACAGACAGGATTTTTAGAGTTTTCTCTAAAGTTTTTTTTTTCTCTAGAGTTTTTTAGAGATAGAGTTTTCTTTCCTGCAGAGTCAGAATACCATTGTCTTAGAAGCTGCCCATCACATTCTTCAGAGAAAAAACAGTAGTATTCACCATCTGATTTTCTGTTTCTGTAGGCTTTTTGTGTGTGGTTTTATTTTGGCTTGTTCATTTTTCTTTTCCCAGATAGTTTTCTCTTACGTACCATGTCATCTCCACCCATGTTTTGTCTTTTCGTTTAAAACCTGTCTCCCTCCAGTCTTGTACAAGCCTCTGTCTTTCCTAGGCTCATACATGTGCATACACCCACCCTCGTTCACTTACTCACAGATGTCGTGGAAAATGGATTACATATTTAGCTATGAAACTAACCTGTATTAGTCAAAACTAAACATGACATGCTTCCTGTGAAAGCCAGTGTTCTTAATGTTCTTGATGCAGTTTCTGAGGGGAGTTGGTAGAATTCACAGGACACCATCTCTGCATCTGGTGTGTGTTGTCTGTGTCCATAAATAACTGAAAATTGTACATTTCTGACTTACTTTCATTTGGTGAAATGAGAAAGCATTCAGTTTCTGTGTGTCCTCTTTTTTTACTGTAGAGGTTTCTTTTTGCTATCATGGTCAGTGAAGATCTATCACACTTTTTTTTATGTCTTTCCCAGGAAATAATTCTGACTTTTCATCCCCCTTCTTTAGTGCTTTTGCTAGAACTTCAGTCCTCACAGTGCAAAACCTTTTTCATTTGCCGTAACTGCAACATCTATTAATGTACAGTATAATTATAAAATAACTTGTTTAGTCAGTATCTGTTAGTTAGTAATCTTGTCAGCTTGGGTTCATTGGAATTACATGTGCTGCCTGACACATTTCTGTAATAGTTTTCATACAGAACAGCTATTCTCCACACCCATTTTTATGACTTGAACTACAACAATAATTCAAGCTTATTTTTTGTACTATCATGTATTACCTTTTAAAAATGTCTAAAAATTCATTCTTAATATCAACTCAGGCTTAGAATGGCTAGCTGTTCTGATGCAAATAATGTTTTAATGTAGTTAGTGATGTCAAATTAATGTGTTTTGTCCAGTTTAATAAATTCTAGGTCTGTGTTCCCCTTGTAGTAAGCAGCTCAAGAGAATGCAGAGGAATGCTCAGGCAAACAAGAGCTGTGTGAATGAAGTCTGAGTGTATTAAAATGAAAACATAGATACCTAGTGCTTTGATAATAATAGGCCCTTCTCATTGCAAGTTAAAATGTTGCTGCAGCTTATTAACTTTGAATTTATATATTTTCTTGAGTAATGAGGGTAGTTAACGTCTATAGGCAGTATGAAATCCAAATGTCATTCTCGGATAAAAATAAAGCAGGAAATGCTTGTTTGCCTTGTTGTTCTCTTTTGCTTTTAATTATATCAAACTTCTAAAAATGGGGTGCTCTGAAACAGTTGAAAGTCATTTTTTTCTTCACAAAGCATGTGCTATTTAGTAATAATGGATTTTCATTTCAAAGAGCTTGTTAATTATCCATCATTGCAAAAAAGATATTCTTACATGTGACTTCTTCCAGCTGCCTATCAGTTCACTGGCATGATTTGCTAAATGAATGCCTTGGAAAATCCTTCCTGGCATCAAATGTTATCAGTAATAAATCATGTGTTGTCAGAATTTTAACAGAACTTTCTCCCCAAAAGAGTTCAAAGTATTTTATATGTTAAGGTGTCCTATGGTCTACATTTGTGTGTACATATATTCTCCATATAAAAAGTACAGCTGCATTTTGATAATGGGATTCAACTCTATAAATAATGTGACTACTGTAAACAAAACTAGTGTAAGAATCAGAACAGAAAAAACTTCTACCATCTGGGAAGCTTCTAAAGTATCATTATCATTAAAGATGCATTTCTCCACCTCTGTCTCTTGGTAGGCAATATTCTGAAATTAATGCCATGATCATTGATTCTTTTCTCCTCCCTAACAGCGGTGTGGAGTTTGACTTGAATGTAAACAATACTGTAGGAATAAGAAATACATTCCTTCTGAGAACCTATGCATACAGTAAGTTTTGAGTTTATTTTTTATTTCTATAAATTTTACGTGCTTGTTTTATATTTTGGTATTGATAGACAAATTTCAGTTCAGTAAGGAACTACATAAAATTACCAGTTAGCTGTGTTAGTTAGCTTTAAGCTAACTTTCTGTTGCTCACTCTAAACATGGATTAAACCAGTATATCAGCTAGGTGTGTTTTTAATTGACTGTTACAATATTTGGAAGGTAATAAAGATTCTTCGTAGTAAGGTCCACATAACTCTTACAAGGTTGGCTTTACTTTTCTATAGATAATGAGTGAGGGGAAGGGGAACAGAGTCAAATCATCATTGTACTGTTCCCTTTCTTTTGTTTCCTAACAGCCACTAGTAAGTGTTTGTGGCTGAGAGCTTGCTGTGGCTGTATGCTATCACAGAGTCTTTCCTTGGAAAAATACAAAATACTGCTTCACTTCTTACACTGAACCCAAACCAATATGGGTTGAGTCTCTTCAGGAGTTTGTGTTTCAGGGTAGGATTGTGAAACAGACTTCTTAATGAAAAGTAAGCTTAGCTAAGCTTTTGTTACTTGGCATCACAGTATTACTTAGCAGATAATGCATAAGGAGCAGACCTCAGGCTAATTCTTCTATGTCATCTGCATTTCTTCTTTTACCACCACCTTCAGTTCTTGCATACAGAAATTCCTTCCCCTTGAGGGTGGGAGGCTGTCAGTAGAAGTTCTTTACTTGTTCATTTTGGCTAAGATTTCAAACAGCCATTTTAGCGTTCCGTATTCATTTTATTGTGAGGGTCTAAAACTTGTGCAACTATTCAATTATAATTTCTTTATACATCCATATTTAGAATGGGATTTCATTCCGAGGTTTATAAGGGTAGGAAAATAGTATTTGCCGTTCATGGCTGCAGGGGAGGGCTTATGTCAAATGTTTATAAAGTTGTTCCTAACTTCTGCCACAAAATCCCCACAAATCTCTGTAGGGCAGATACAAAGCCAGATGTTAAAAAGCAGTGGAAGGCATCCTAGCATCGCCTCTTCTCTTTCATTCTGCCTTGGTGCCCACTTCTGTAAGGTCAGCAAAACTAACTTAGTGACTCCTGATGAAGGAAAAATACTGTTACTTTCTTGGTGTCAAGGAGTAAGTTACTAAGGGAGACTTGTGATTGGACAGGTTAACATGTCAGTGTGAGACCTTCCTAAATAGGCAAGCTGTATCAAGCATGGTCTCCCCTTTGGACATGAAAACTCCCAGGTGACATCAGGCGAGCAAAAGTAAATGGGAACTCTTACCGGACCTTCCTCCTAGCTTCTTTTAGAAGTTATATGAACTGGGATGGATGGTATTAAAAATGCAAGTTTATTTAAAATTTATGTGGCTGAAAGGCTTCACCCTGAATGGGAGAAAGGAATTGATATTCTCTTTCATGAAAGGCATATGGGTCTCTCTGGAAGTTAGATGCTCAAGTAAACAAGTGTCTTATTTGTCTTAGTGAGCATGATCAAAAAAAGAAAATCATAAAAACTTCTGTACATGCTCTTCTGTCTTTTCGAATTCAGCTCTTCTATGTTGATGCATAGTTGCTGTCATATGTCGTATGCTATCATATGGCAAAGTGAAGCAGAATGCTCACGGAAGGGGAAAACGTAGGGAGGTCAAGCAGAGCCGGCAGCTGAAGTCTGTGCAGCTGTTCACCTAAGAGACCTAAGAACGCATGTCTGAAATTAAGTCAGCAATTTGTGGCTGGGATTTTCCAACTAGAGTACAGCCTGAACCTCTTAGCTTTGAGGAAATGACATCGCCTAAAAGTTTTCTCAAGAGGAGTAGCATGTAAACTGATGAAAGTACTATCAGGACTAAGTTTACAGGCAGTGTTGTGCACTAACTCTTATATACTAATAATGAGTACTAGTAGACAGAGTATCCTATTTCAGAATAAGGTCAATTTGCGTTTCTCTCTGTTGCTGCATATTCATGTGATTCCTGTACAGTATTTCCTTTGCATCTCAGTGTAGTAATAGATCTTACAGTTCAACTGATGATGAATAACATAGGATAAGGTGCCTGGCGGTAGGGAGTCTTGTTTTTAAGAGGTCTTCCAGATCTAGGATATTTCTTCAAAGATGAGTACTACATTCCATGGCTATGTGTGCTGAACCACTGTGAACAGGTTTTCAGAAAATGCCATGATTGATAGGATTTTTAGAATAACTGAGAACACCACAGCTGGTGCTGTTGTAGGATGTCTCTTGTCCTAGGTGAAGTGATATAGTCCTGTCCTTACGTGCAGAATATAAATCTTCGCACTGTGATGTCAGGTTAAAAAAAATATTCCAAAATGTGTAAGACATGGGGGGGCAGTTGACTGTGGTGATGATCTGCTTACTCATATGCAAATAATAAATTATCCTGAGAGGTCCCTAGGAGGTGATGGTGGGTAACATCTCCCTGCAACTCATTAAACCTTCATGAAAATGTTATCTGTGTTTCCCATAAACTGAGATGACCATAGCTGGAATATGACTGTATTCATCTCTTTCCTTGTGAAAAGCATATGTCTTGATTTAATGTGTTGTTGTATCTCACATCTTTAAAAAATGATGATAATAACAGTCAGAATAATTCAGAGTTGGAAGAGACCCACAAGGATCACTGGGTCCAGCTCGTGGCCTCACACAGTACCACCCCAAATCCAAACCCAGTGTCTGAGAGCAGTGTCCAAATGCTCTTTGAACTCTGGCAGCCTGGGGCTGTGCCCAGTGCCCTGGGGAGCCTGTTCGATGCCCACCACCCTCTGGTGCAGAACCTTTGCCCAACACCCAGCCTGACCCTCCCCTGACTCAGCTCCATGCTGTTCCTTCAGGTCCTGTTGCTGTCCCCAGACAGCAGAGATCAGCGCCTGCCCCTCTGCTCCCCTGGGAGGGAGCTGTAGGCTGCCACGAGGCCTCCCCTCAAACAAACCAAGGGATCTCAGCCGCTCCTCATGTGTCTTGCCCTCCAGACCCTTCACCATCCTTGTAGCCCTCCTTGGATGCTCTCTAACAGCTTTATGTCCTCCTTATATTGCGGTGCCCAAAGCTGCCCCCAGTGCTCAAGGTGGGGCTGCATCAGGCAGAGCAGAGCAGGACAGTCCCTTCCCTCCCTGGCTGGCAGTGCTGGGCCTGATGAACCCCAGGTTATGGTTGGCCCTTTGAGCTGCCCAGGCACACTGCTAGTTTATGTTCCACTTGCCATCAGCCAGAACCCCCAGATCCCTTTCTGGAGGGGCGCTGCTCTCCAGCTTCTTGTTCCCTGGCTTGTACATATAGCTGGGGTTGCCCCCACTCAGGTGCAAAATCCATAGAATCATAGAATGATACAGTGGACTTTGTTAAACTTCATGCAGTGGGTGATTGCCCAGCTCTCTGATTGGTCAAGATTGCTCTTCAAGGGCTCTCCACCTCTGAGGCAGTCAACAGCTCCACCTAATTTAGTGAATTCGGGGTGTTTGTGCAATGAGCTGGAGAAAACTTAAAAATAGAATGCATTGACTGATGCAGCCAATTTTGTCTTAGCTGGAAGTAGCATTACTAGGGTTATGCCAGGCATCTGTGGATCTTGATACTCAAATGGCTTTTTCAAATGCAAATATGTTTTATAAGATGAGTAGTAGTTGTAGATTAACTGAGCAAATTCTGTAAAAAGTTTGCAGAACTTTATAGAACTTAAGAATATCATATTGATCAAAAATTGGTTCATTGCTGTCTAGTTGAATGTGCTTTTTTTTGAGAAGTATTTATTTTATTTGCAGTTGAGAAACGTGTTCGTCCATTAGTACTGGTTGTTAAGAAGTGGGCGAGTTTTCATGACATAAATGATGCCAGTCGCGGTACTTTGAGCAGCTATAGTCTTGTGTTGATGGTTTTGCACTACTTACAGAGTAAGTATGTTTTTGCATGTTAAAACACTCACTTTCTAAGTTTGTATTTGTATAGTTTTCCTCTTTAAGAAAATTAAACACCGGCAGAAGTCATCTTCCACACAGAAAAATTTGAAAATGAAGTGGTTTTACTCCATTTCCTAAGTGCTTTTTGTTTTCCATATGTTTTTGTTTAACAAGTGAACCTATTCTCTGGAGGCAGGCAGTTACCAGCTTCAAAAAGGGGAAAAAAAAAAAAAAAAAAAAAAACAACAACAACAGAAAACCAATTTGCAGGACACTATGTAACTATAAAATAAACTCAAGCTCACTGAAAAATGTGCATGTGTTAAAAAGGGCTACGCCTGAAAATAAAACTTTCTTTTTTTTTTTATTTGGAAACTTGACAGATACTGTGAAATCATTTTTTCTGTGTTCTGATGAGTGAAGGACTGAGTATGGAGGGGATGTAAGAATTAACTACTATGTAGCTAGATTTTCCTCTGATTACTGCTTTCTGTAAGATTACTGATGTTGGAGACCATTAGAAGTCAGGATACTTGACTGTGAGGGGCGATGTCTTTGCATTTGACTTTGGTCTACTGAAACATTGAACTTCTGGTTGGAGCAGGAGAGCTTTACCAGAAGAACCAGAGGATCCTTTCTGAGAATTCAAGAAAGCTACACAGTCTAGAAATGTTCCTGAATGTTCAGTTTCCAGACTGAAATGATCTTATCCTCTGTCACTTTTTTTTTTCACTAGAGGAGATCCATTTCTGTAATTTTGTGGTTTGCAGTCCTTGGTTAAGACTTAAGGAATCATGCAAGAATTCAGTTAGCTCAGTACCAGTTTCTTGATTGCTTACTGCAAGATAAGTGATTTCAGAAAGGAAGGCAAGAAACTCCTGAAGAGCACATCTTGTGGAGTAACATGTCTGTAGACCTGTTTTCTTAATTCCTGTCAGTTCACATGTAGGCTTTGTATTTTGCTGCTCTCACATCTTTATTTTTTGAAATGTACTAATGATTCTTTTAATAACAATTGATTTTTAATGTTTTGTGATCATATCTGTGGACACTTGCATATGCTCTCATTTGAAACTTTTCTCTTTGTCAGTTTGAGTAGGGATTTTGTTACTTTTTTTTTTAATCAGATGAAAAGGTGTTTAGTTCCTCTGACAGCTTGTTTGGCCTGGAATGAACGTACTCAATGTGGAGTGGGTAGCCAACTATTTATTAGTTTCAAGTTCACACTGCACCCACTCTGTTCTAGGGTGGAAAGCTTTTTATGTTAGTTGACTGAGGCTGGTAGCTTTCTTTCAGCTAAACAATATCTGTAGTGGAGGACCTGGGAGGATGTTTGTGTGTTTGGGATCCAGTTGCCTGTATTAACTTTGCCCATACCGTATGCATATTGTGAATGTACCAGTCCCTGGCACAGTCAAATGTAAGCATGTCTGTCCTGTGGCTGTGTTGTTTTCCCTACATCTCCTGTTGTAGAATTCCATGGATCTCTTTGTTTCTGTGGAAAGAAAAGAAAACATCAAGTCTGTTGTCACAGCGCTGAACCCATGCGATAGGCAACTGAGTACTTCTGTGTAGGTTCTGAACAAAAAGAACAACAACAAAAAAAAAAAAAAACACATAAATATGGTTGATTCGGTGGAGGATAAATGACAATCAACTTTAAAAGCCAAAGTAATTTTTAGATACAAGATTGAAAATGTTGGAGATGCATTAGGGTGCAAAGATTGCTATGTAAAGGTGAAGCACAAGCAGGAAAGTATCTTAATACAGCCCAGCAATTAGTGAACATCTTAACAGTGACTTTATAAGCATTTAATAGTTGATAGTACGCTTTTAGTGGAAACTGGCCTTTTCAGCTGGAAATTTATTCTCCATGTCTATTTTCAGTGTGTCATCGTAACTCCGGAGGCTGATGGGGAGTGCGGAATTTCTAGTATTGGGTGCTGTGTGCAGTCATGAACATCCCATTCAAGGAAGAGAGTAGGAGTTAGAAGCAAGGGTAAATGTGTAGGTCTGAAGTAACGTTAACAACTCTGCAAGCATAAGGGCATTTGCTGTAGTCATTCATGGCAGCTGCTACAGCTGTCTGGGGGAAAAAAAAATTGAATAATTCTTCTCATGCAAATCTGTGTGATCAGTCAGCTTCCTAGGAAGCAGCAGCAGTCTGCAGACCAAAGGGGACCCTTTTACAGTCTTTACTACCTCAAAAAGGCTGGAGAGTTGTGCTCTGGTTATGCACCTAGCACCGGCTGTTTTGATTCTAATGTTTTATTCCTAGAGATTAAAAGTTTTTTTTCACTTCTACTACATGCAAGTGATAATATTGAAGGCAGCTTGTGTCCCAGTCACACAGTTTTGTAATGTGGCTTCTGATGATGGTCCTAGGGAAGAAAAAATTTTAAAATTTTCTTTAGCAGGAAATAGTGTCCCTGTCTTCACCAGGCAAACTGCTTTCCTTTATTCCATGTTCTCAGAAGACGTGGCTGTGGCTTGGGNCTCAGAAGACGTGGCTGTGGCTTGAGTTTATTTTGTAGATACATCAGTGTCTTGTGCATTAACTTTCCTCCAGGTAATAGTTCCAACTGTCTTATAAAGTAGGAAAACAAAAACTTGTGGCAAATGTTAGTGTTGAGTAATTTTTCCACGTAACTCCATCCACTCTGTATATTATACAGACTTCTATAAAATGTCTTGATTTACTCGTATTGCTGAGATCTTGTTGCCTTTTCTTTTACTATGGCAGAGAATTGGAAAATATCCAAAGCCTTATAGAAATAAGATATTCCTTCATATTTCTAAACACCGGAAAACAAAATAAAATTACTGTTAAAGCAACTGGTTGTATTCTTAGTGGTCCTGCTAGTTAATATATTTTTCTCATTGAAGTTAACCCAAGCATGTTCTAAGAATTCTGCTAGTCTAATTCTTAGTCCCTGTGGAGGAAGGATTCTTCAATGTCTCGTTCCCTCTGAGACATTGTTTGGAGGTTGAATTAGGTCCCAGCTCAATGTCCTGTATGATGAACTTAATTATCATTGTCCCTAGTAAATGATTTAGATAGCTGTGTGAAGAGACACACTGATGAAGTAAAGTTAAAGCTTTAGTAAAGGAGTGTTCCAACAGCCCTCGAGGTGGGATGTGGATACTTTGGGATTTTTTCTCTCTATCTGCAGCCCCAACAGAGCTGGGAGATAATTTTTCCCTTTTATTTTCACTGTGCAATGTATGTTTTCCCCATTCATGACTTTTATAAAAGTTACAGTTGTTTAGTTTATCTTGTGTTAGCATCATTTTTGTCTGTATGACCTTGATAACCTGCTTGCTGTTTAGTAGACCAGCTAACAGCATCGGATTGTAGTTAGGTATGTAATGTGGATTTTGCTAGGAGCAGCTACTAAGTGTATTGGGTGTTTTCTCTTAAGGTTACTTTTGTAGACTCAATATATGATAATCACCAGCAGAAGAATATGTGCTTATGCAGTGTATGGAGATCTCTTACGCTGTGACAATCATATTAAATGTAGGGGGAAGAAAATGAGTGAAGCTGTGATTTGCTGTTTGGGAATCTAGATGAGTTTCTTGTAACCATGAATTAACATGAATTTTCAAAGTCAAGTAGTGCCCAGCTGCTGTAGAATTTTTCATGGTATTGCTGTTTGCAGAAAACTTTGTAACAGTTTCCCTTAGCTGAATTATCTCCTTATGCTATTATATACAAAACATAGTAATAGAAATATTTGTGGAATAACGTTCACTTTACAAAATGCATGCAGGTGAAGCTCTCAGTGGATGTTTCTAAGGTAGAATGACAGTCCAACCCTTTGAGGTAATTGATATATTGTTTTCTATTAATTACATGAATCACAGCAACTTTGAACTTCTTTTTTTTATAGCCCTACCTGAACCCATCCTTCCATCCCTCCAAAAATATTACCCAGTAAGTGTTTCTTATGAATTTACTACATCATGTATGTATGTGAGCGTGCTTATCTAAAATATATGCATTCTTAAGTGTCTGTAGTGGGTTAAATTAAACAGTCTGTAGGCGTGGTCATTTAGAACTTTTCTTACACATGTTTAGTGTGTGTGCTTCTTTTGATCATTTCTTTAGTGAAGACAAATTGCTTTATAAAAGATTTCAGACAGTCAGAAATGTGTGCTCGTGACAGCTGCTGACCTAATTCTCTGTATGCTGGGCTGAAAATATGCCTAAGTCATCTGTAACTTTCTGATTGCTATTTCTTAATGTTTAGTAGTGTGGTTTCCATCCTATTGTGGTATTTCAGATTTCTGTACCTTCCAACAGCTGTTGTCTGATGTTTTTGCTTTCAGAGAGTGAGTGATGTATGATTACTAGGAGACTTCTGAAACCTCACAAAACTGGGCTTCAGCCCAACAGGAAAATGCCATTTTAGGACTTCACTGCTGTGTGGAGATCATACTCTGTCCAGTGTGAATCTGTTTGGCTTTGATCCTCTGCAGAATTAAGATTGCAGTTATTAAGCTTTTACCTGAGGAAGATTACCTTGAAATAACAGCTGCTCTCTTAAACACTTGTTTGAGGACAAAAGAGCTATTGCTAAATAGTCTAATGCTGTCATTTGTTTAGAGAAATTCCTTATGCCTTCCACCTTACTTTTCCTCTCAGTTGTTACTTTTAAAATTTTTCACTGTTGCTATGGCTTAAAATGAAAATGAGAAGTACGCTAAAATGCTTTTGGTCTTGTATGTTGCAATAATAATTAAAAAGCGTGAGTAAATAGCAGTTTCCTAAAAAAACCATGTTTTTTTTCTCATGGTTGTAGGTGATCAAAACTATGTCTCCATTTTAATACTACACATAAATAGCACTTAGCTCCTTCTGAAGCAAGCCACCCTATTAACAATCTGTTGGGTTTTTTTGTTGGTTTTTTTTTTGTTTGTTTGCTTGTTTTAATCACAGTTGCAGCTCTTTCTGCAACCTGAAAGTTCTGTTGTGCTTTGGAGGAAACTGCTTGCTTTAAATCATAGGTGCCACATTATCTTGAACAAGAAACAAAAGGCAAATTCTGTGACTCAGCATATCGCTCTCAGAGATGTGAAGGGTGAGAGATCCTGGAGGCCACCAGATCTGCCCACCTATGTGTTCTGTTGCCATGAGGCGGTCCTCAGCTGCCACCAAGCTGACTTTTTGCAGGAGTGCTGAAGTGTTTCAGACATGGAGGTGGATTTTGGGGCTACCTGGCTTCCTAGCCAGATAGGATAGATGGGAGCAGCCCACAGAATGCCTTGGTCCATTCTGAAGCTTATACAGAACCTGCTTCTGTGTTAGGATTTTCACAGATGATCTTTGAAGAACCTGTAATGACCTAAGGGTCACTGCTGCCGCTGGTTGTTTTGCCTGCACATTTCCCAAGGGTAGACGTTGCCGTAACTGAGTAGTATCAGGAGACGTGTTTGAGTTTCCAGTGTTCCAGAGCAGTCTGGCATATTAGCTTACAGCAAAGTGGAGGTGGGTTTCCAGTACCACTCTGGCATAACTTCATGGACTCTAGCATGAGAGCGTTTTGGTTTCTGCTGTATCAGTATGAGGAGTAGCAAGATCTCTTGCTGCAGAGGGATGGGGCAGAAGACAGGAAGGTGCTTACCCATGGGAGAGAGTCTTTGGACAGGTAAAATTTGCTTCCCCTCTTTGAGTTGCGCTTTGAGTTAGGTGTTCATTTGTAAGACTGGAGAAGAGTATTTTATGTGCTTGAATATAAATCCCTATCAGAAATGTCAAGATACTATGCTGTGCTCCCACTGTAAATTTTTTGGAAGAAGAATGTTGTTCTGTTTGAATTAAGCTCATTTACATTTGAAAATCTTGAGGTAGTAACTTGATGTATAGATTTTTTTGGATGCACACTTCTGTTCCTTTTCACTGTGTAAAGTGGAATGGGAATGTGTGTGTGCATTATCTAGCAATTGTCTAGAATCCTGTAGTTTCTGTGAGTAAACAGCCAACCAAACTAAAGATCAGAGGTCCAGTGGGGG
>VXAV01007979.1:24977-41967 GCA_013399715.1 Alectura lathami
TCCCCCCGCTGCCCCGCGGGCTCCTCCGGGGCTGCGCGTGGAGATCTGCTCGGCGGGGTGCCCCTGGGCTGCGGGGGGACAGCCTGCTCCGCCGTGGGCCTCTGCTGGGCTGCTGCGGGGAGCTGCTGCTCCGGGCCCGGAGCTCCTCCTGCCCTCCCGCGGCCCTGCCCTCGGTGCCTGCAGGCCTGCTGCTCTCACGTTTCTCACTCCCTTCTCCCACCTGCTGTTGTGCACCATTTTTCCCTTCCTTAACTCTGCTTTCCCAGAGCCCATCCAGTGTCGCTTATGGCTCAGCTCTGGCCAGTGGTGGGTCCCTTCTGCAGCAGCTGGCTCTGCTCTGATGTGGGCAGTGCTGGGCACTCAGCAGGTGCCCCTGCTGCCCCCCTGCTACCAAAACCTTGCCACACAAGCCCAATACACTAACTAAATAACAAAGTTACCTAGTCTAGCACATACTTCTTGGCTTCACTGGCCTTTGAAGACTTTCATACATTCTGCCAGCATGAAATGCATGTTATTTAGGCAGTTCTCTAGTAAGGCAAGAAAAGATTTATGAAATCTGTTTTCTAGTGCAGCATAATGCATAATTGTTAAGTACCTGTTACTTTAATGTAAGCAACCTTTTATCAATGGCAAGGAGTACTGTAATTCTTCAATTAAAGTTCCAAAGTATTAATTGTTAGGCAAAAAAAGAGGAAAACATGTCATCATCATATAAACTTGTAGTGTGATAGCTGCAAATTGTTAATTTTTCAATAGATATTGTGGAATAGGTAAGAACTGATAAAATAGGTTTTTTACAGCAGTTAATATGTATAGGCAGTTATAGTAAATATTTTAATGTTCTTTATGTATTTCACTAAACCTGTTGGATGAGATGAATCTAACATGTAGAAAGTCTCAGAACAGTTCAACATGCAAAAACTTAACTCTGTTATCACATACTATTAAGCAGTCACAAATAACTTCTGGTGCATGAATTTGGCACAATCATACCATGCTTCAAAAGAAATAATAATTTGACTTTATTGTGGTTTATGTATCATTAGAGTGTTCAGGGTTTGAGACTTTTTTCTGGATGAATATTACATAGAAATAAAGATTGAGGAACAAACTGGGATCAGCTGCTCAAAAACCTCTTGGGAAACTATGATATGTTGATTCCTGTTTTTTTTTTTTTCTAGCTCAGTGAAGGCAGTGTAGCAGTAGTTTCTTTAATACGTTTAATGTTTGCCTTTGATGTTGCAGAGCCTTTTGATGGGACAAACACTGCTAGAGCTGTACATGAAAAACAGAAGTTTGATACCATCAAAGATGAATTTTTGAAGGTAAAAATCGCATGCAATTTCGTTTTTCCAGTCAGTTTGTTTTTCAAAATAGCTATACAAAGGATAATCATTGAACCTGCCTGCTTCTGAAGTTTATGATTACTTATCTGCTTTATAGTGCATGTATATTTTTACATATATGTGGTATATTTACATATTACATATGCAGATATATATATTTATAAATAGAAAAATATTCTTAATTTGTTCTTTTAGGACAATAGTGTAATAAAAGTATTAATATACATATACTATTAAGAATCCAGCTTAATTTGAAGTGGGTATCTGAAATAGCAAACCTTTTGTCTTAGAATTCTCAGTCTTACACACACAAGAAAACCTGATGATAGGTGATAGCTTTAGAAACTGCTTTATCATCATTCATTTTCTCCTTCATGAATTTGACTGGTGGTAATGTTTTTTACTTCTTACCATCCCTTGTAATACCTTGTTTTTCTGCTGTTTTTTGACAACTGAATTAATATGTTAGTTTTCTTTGGAGAAACCATGCTTGTAATTTTTAGAACATGAGTAATTAAAGCTGGGGCTTTCACTGTTCTAGTCAGTGGAGGAAACAAGAAACCTTTGCGTGAAGAAAGCTATGATGTAGGTCTTGGTTAAGTATCTCCCTTCTAAAAATCTCTGCTCCCAGTTTGTTTCCTTTTCTCCTGTCGTAGGTGCTGCATTGCACGTGTCTACATCTGAGCTCCAGTTCTGGTGTTCTGAGATCTCTCACAATTCATAGTGCAGTTATGACTCAAGATTAGTGTGCAGAACTGGCTTCCACCTTTTAGCAGTTAGATTTCCTTGTATGCTGTCATTGGAGGTTGCTGTTTATGTGCAGTTAATCATATCCTTAAATAGCTTGAGAATTTCTCCAACAGAAAGGAAAATAATGCCAGATATCAGTAATACAACAAATGCTATAAGGCATTGCCTTTACATGATTAGAAAAGGATAGCTTTTTTCCATTGTAGTTCCGTTCAGAAATTTCAGTTTCCTTTTATTTAGCCATTTTAGCGTATAAAATACTGTTCACATTTTTTTTTCCCCATAAAATACTTGGTTTTGTGAATCTACTAAAGCAATGGTTTACAAAGTTTGGGATCTTCATGTCGTTCTATGAAATCAGAGGGAACTTTTTTCAGAATTTTTAATTAATAAATTGTTTCAAACCTCTGTGGTTTTCTGAAAATAGTAAATGCAGTTATCTGGTCCAAGCTGTCTGGAAGCCTGTATATTGGAGTGCTGTGGCCCTGAAAACATTTCTTCTTCATTAGGAACAAGTACTGCAAGTACTTATTAAAATCTTTTATCTACATTTTTTCCATCCCTTAAGAAGCAATGTGTTTGTCTTACTGCTATTGAGTGATTGTTTTTCCCATGGTTTTCATTACACATTGTGATTAAAAGGAACTGTGCATAAAGACAGGAGGGTCAGCGCAGTTATGTGCAAGTTCATGGCCTAGAAGATGTGATAGGTGTGTCTTAGAATGCAGAAAAGAATACAGAAGAAAATGACGGAATTACATTTTGGAGATGTCAGAGTATAACTTCCTGCATCAGGAGTTTGAGATGTGTGCTTTTAAGACAATTATTGTGCAGTCAGAATATCAATGTAATACTTAAATAATGTGAACATCTTAGTCTCCACAAAAACAAATCCACTCTCTTCTTAAAAGGGTATGCCTTTCTGAATAGATCATTGAGTTTTATGTACCTTTGGATTCTTCTTACCCACTAAATAAAAATTTAAAAATCTCTCTTTTCAAGAGGGGAAGAATACCAAATTTATTTTTGTGGATCTGTGAAGCTTACTATTTACAATGGTATTTAAATATTAATGGCAGAGATGATTTAGCCTTCTAAACCTCTTACTTTTTTTTCCCAGTCTTGGCAGATATTGCAAGACAAGAAAGACCTGAACTTTGTATTACCTTTAAGAGTCATCAGAAAGAGAAGATAACCAACTTCTTTCATTTTCTCCATATTGGATCCTGCTGAGATACAGAACAGTATCAAAATCCAGGTGCAGTTACACCCATGTTATTTTATGATGTGCTTTTCTTGGTAAACTTTTGTTAAATAAATCTTTATAAGAAAGATGGCATATTTTACTATTGACATTTGTTAACGCAGCAGTCCATTCAAAGACACGTTTTCCTCTGGAAGAGACTGTTGTGACTAAAGTAGCAAACCACAGGAATAAATCTATTCTAACGAAGGTATGGGAATAAACTGACTTGTTTCCACAATCTTTGTAATCATTATTAATGACAAATTTAACAATGAAATAAATAATTCAGAGCTAAATTATGTATCAGTCTGTATCCTTAAGGCATTACATACAATAAACTCTCGTTGATGAACAGGCAGCTTGTGCTTTATGTCTGTTTAATGCAGTATGCACTTTTGCTCAGCTTGGCACTTTTCAGTTTTATTTCCCTTTTATATAGAACAAAAGGCAACAATTCATGAAAATTAGCTGGATTATAGTTGGTAATACTTTAGATTCCAAGAACTGTAATCTAAACTGGAATTTTCAACCAACAGTTCTACTACGAAGAAGCTGAAATTAAAAAAAAGGACAAATCAAATTATTTAAATACTTCATATTCACAGAGTAGGCAAGATAACTTTTAGTGGTTCACTTTACATATTTGAAGTAGTAGCAATGTCTGCTTAAAAATCCCTGAATGCTACAATAAGCTTGGCTTTTGATTTTGTGTAAATATTTATAAACTGGTCAGCTATTGTAAATTATAAGTAAGTAATCTTGAAAACGTTAGTTTTTCCAAACAACGAACTTGTGAAACTTCTTAGACCTGCTGTAGCAGAGTTTGTCCTTGTCGTGTATTTGTTATTGAAGACCAATTCGTTGTCAGAGCTGTAATTATAATTGATATCAAATTCGTATTTTTATTTTTTCTAATTTTCATATTTTGTATGGTGTCTAGTGGAATAAAGTTTTTATATGGGGAATGCAGTTTTTTCTTTTTTGGCTGTTTTATGTTGTTTTGTATTGGACACAAAGTGTTTCCTATAATTAGGTAGAAAAGGAAATGAATATAACAGGTACCTTGAACTTTACAAATAAAACTTTTCTTTGGGTGTTTTGCACTGCATCTGTGTACAGGTACAACTTTTGCCTGCTGCCACTTTCTCTAAAAAGATTGTGAAAGCCCTTAACTATAAAATAACAGGCATTACTTCTTCTTATGCAAACTTTAGATTCTATTTCAAGTCTTAAAATTTAGAAGTTCTGCATACTGTAAAGTATTTGCATGATGGGAGGTTACTTACCACACACACTTAATCATGATTAGTAGACTGAGTGAAATATTCCTTTCGCCCTGTTTTATTGTTTTATGTAAAATGCAACCACATTTTTAAATACAGAATGATGCCTAGATTGAAAGATGGTCTGCAGATTGCAGGGAGGCAAAGTTTCTTCTTTTTTTGGAAAAAAAAAAAAAAAAAAGCTCTAGCCACCTCTTTGTCTGTAAAACATAAACTCTCAAAATAGTATGTTCAAACTTGGCAACAATGCATCTTAAGTGTGCTGGATGTGAGACATAAAACTTTATGCATGACCATCTCTTAAGATTTCCCATTTAGAATATAGAGGGAAAAAGAAGTAAACATTGTTTGAAGCAGCTTTTTCATCCCTGTTTTAGAACAGACGAAAACAATTCTGAAACATCCATGCAACTCCTTAAAAACTGATCCATCTCAGTAATATTTTAAGTACAAGTTTACAATGGCCTGTGTCTTTAAAAATAATATTCTTGTGTTTTTTTTTTTCCCCCAGTTTATTTACTTTTGATAAGCAGTATTTATAATCAAAAATGTGAAGTCTAGAGTGGTTTTCCCAAATGTTAGGGCAAGCAAGTTAGTCACATTCTCTGTAAGAGAAAACACACCAGTAATTAAATTACCGTGTTAGCTAAGTTGCAGGCACCCTCCAGCAAAAGTGCACTGTAATGTGACGTCATTTTCCTTGTAGTGAAAGAAGCTAACTGGGCAAGTGGTTATCTGGCAAAAGCACAGGAAGTGGCAGTACTCTCATATTAAAAGATAATCTGAGAGATTTGGGCGACACATTTTGCCAGATGCCATTATACTTTGTCACGGCAACCAGGATCAGCCCTACTTTCTGTGGCAATACCAGACAGCTGGAACAACGATGAGTAAATATTGGGATACTTGCTATACAGTGGGCTGCAGCTTTTGTCAGAAAACCTCGGATAAAATACCACAATTTAAATTGTTTGGGATTGTTTTGCCTCGCCTTCAAAATAAAAACCTTAATTACACCTTGGCGTACACCCTGGGAGGAATACTTTTGCTGGGAGGCCTTCAGTTAGAGGTCTGTTGTTCACTGCTGACCAAGGGTTCAGTATGCATGCAAGATGCGGACATCTCCTTGGAATAAAAACTGCTTTGCTGTTATTCTGGGGATAGTTTCGAGCGCTTGTTTTGGCATTGGATTCACTTGTCACTTCTCACCTTACGTGATGTCAGAAACTGTTAGTGCCTTATCTGAGACTGAGGAATTTTCTTCAGACTTCTGGAATGGCTTTTAATTAATAGGCTTGGATTTGTATGGGAGGACCACATGTTTGCAAGAGCTTCCAGTTCAATAGTAGTAGTAACAGAACACTGAAATAGGCTGTGTACTGCGAGAATTGAGGTTTATCTGTTTTCTAGCTTTCTTGTTTCTCCTTAAAATGTGATTTTGAACTGACTTGGGGGGAAGGGCATATAAAATATACTCCATGTATCTTAAGGTGTAGTGACACTGAGTTTTTTTCTTAAGAAATGCCTTCTAAGGTATTCAGTATGAAACAACTTTAAGAATCAAATTGAAGGGTGACATGGTTATTTAGGATAAATAAGCAGCCATAACAAGAGGATTCAAGAGGAATTGCAGATCGTTAGCATTTGTGAATAGCATTCTGAACCCTTATTTGTAAAAAAAAAAAAAAAAAAAAAAAAAAGCTTTATTTGAATTTAGGTCAATGGAATCGATTCACAGTATGTTTGATGTTGAGTTTATGTCCTTCAGAGAATGTCACTCGATCTAATGGACTCCCCTTGCTCTGAGGAATCTCATGTATTTTGTAGTGTTCATTTGTGTTGTGTTTGTTTTGTTTTTGGTAGGAGTTAGTTATCTTTTAATTCTTAAATGTATTGATATAAATCCTTCCCTCATAAAGAGTATGATGCTTGTAAGAAGAGCATGAAAGAATATGCTGTTTTGGTCAACTTAAAGGCCAAATTAAGCTGTAAGAAATACAAAAAGGAGAACACAAATTCTAAAAATCGTTTCAAGTAGTGCTTGTAAAAGGGTAGCCACCTTCCTCTTGCTATGTGTGGACTGACTCAAAACTTGGGCAGTATACCTAATATAGGTGCATTTCTACCAGACTCTTAATGTTTGTCTACCATGTGTACACTTTGTGTTCACAATAAATCTCGGCTTGAAGTTTAGTATCCACTTCAGGTACATTTTTTTGAGAAATTACATTTTGACCTGGCCAGTTGTTTACCACCAGCCTCAATGGGTTGTTCGTTGTTCAGGAGAACAGTTTGCTTTTGTAAGTACATGCAGTGTAGGAAATACTTTACTTTCACGGGAATTTTCCAGTGAAGTTTTAATTCAGCACTGCAGAGAGAGCTTGTACTTACCAATACCTCCTTGGGTGTTTCTCTACTTGTGACACTAGGAAGAGTTCACTCATTGATTGCTAACCAGCTGTCTTTAAGAACCAAAAAAGATAACTGGGATTAGAGTTGTGCTGTGTATCCAATGTTTTATAGCTGAAATAATTTGGAAGGTCTTCATGTAGAATCTGAGTTTGTGTGCTTTTCTCTGTCTTTTTTTTTTTTTTTTTTTTTTAAGTCATTTATTTGCCTGGAGGCTTAGCAATACTTCCATTTTGTATTTTTGGTTTTGCTTTGAAATAAAATTGGTTCAAGTGCACTGGAAGAAGAAATTTGAGATGTCCTGTGATTTAATACACCAACGGATTTGGAGGGTTCAGATTTATCCCCTACACATTGTTAAAAATGCAGTGCATTTTATGCCTCTCAGAGCACAGCATTATTAAAGGTGCACATCCGAGGCCCATCCCCCGTTAATCAGTGACCTCTCCTCGAGGCACCCTATGAGCAAGAAGTGCCTTTTTACAGAGGCACAAGAATACTCTCCTCCAGGTTCGTTTGCACCTTCGCCCCCTGAGCTCATTAATGAGACCTGCTTCCAGCAGCTTGGCCGCGGCCTGTGCCCCATTCCCCTGCCACTGCCCCAACCCGTGGCTGCTGGGCCGGGGCGGCGGGCAGCCAGCTGGCCGGCTGTCGGGCTCTGCCACGTGTCCTGGCACCCAGTTGGTGCTAGGACGCGGGGTGGGACCGGCAGCGACTCGGTGCTGCAACTTCACTGCCGTCTATTTAAAGACTGCCCTGAGTCAGGAGAAGCGAGAGCTGCTGGGGATGACAGTTGCTTCAGGCAACCCTGGGGAGGACAGGGTCGGGGGTAAAAATCAACGGCGAGGGCCTGAGCTAGAAAGGAGATGGAGGGGTCCCGCAGTGCTGAGTGCGACCGGGCGTCGGAGACCTCCTCCTTTGTAGAGGATGAAGAAGAAGAGGAAGAAGAGGAGGAGGAGGAGGAGGAGGAAGAAGAGGAGGAGGAAGAAGCCGTGGACCCAGAGGAAGCAGAGGAGCTGACTAACAGGTACTCCTTCCCCTGGGGCCATGCTGCCCTGGGGCTGCTGGCAGCCTTGCCTCACAGCACTGCCTGAGGAGGCAAGGGTTTGGGCCTAGGTGTGTTTGAGACCCTCTTCCCTCCCCTCCTGTTCCCTCAGGGGCTTTTTGATTGCCGCAGCTATGAGGTGGGGGGTGATTCGAGTGGATGTGGCCGTAATTAGGTTTGTGCAGCAAGTGCCTGCCTGAGTTCCCTGAAAGCTTTTCTATTTAAAGAGCCTCTGGACTGCCAGCTCAAGAGGCATCTCCCTCTGCTCCTCCCTTTCTGGCTGACTCTTTGTCACATATTGATCTGAGGGGCACTGGAGATTTGTCTGCTGAATAGAAAATGGACAAATATTATAATGATGCATTTAAATTTGTTCCTTTATTCCACCCTTGCTCCCTTCCCCCTCTTCCTTCCCTCACCATTCTCTTTGTTTCCCAAAAAATGAAAAACTTGTTCTCCATGCTGTCCCACCAATGATTAGGATTTGTGGGACTGATTTTTGGGGTGAAACAAGGAGTATTGTGCCAATTTTTTTTTTTTTTTTAATTTTATTTGTTTAATTACTGTTGCACAGAAGGTGTTTGTTGTCCTAGCACTGTGCTTCTACTATGAGAGAAATAAGGAGAGGGAACTTGTTCCAGTCCATAGTGCATGGTGTTGTTCTCATCGGTTGATCCACCCTGACAGGCTCCATTGGCAACACAAGTGCTGTTGCTTTCACAAAGAGACAGAGAGGCTTTTGGCGTCCTATGTATCTGATTGCAAGATTTCTTGAACAAAGCCTACCAGTTTGGGTCTGGATGCTGTAGGAGGAACAAAAACATTAATGATATTTTCAGAATGCAATTTTTAAAGAAATTTGGGTCATACAGTTCCTAAAACCTAAGTGCAGTGGAGCCATCCTGCATTTGCGAAGCACCCGTCCTACTGGTCTTCATCGGGAGAGAGCGAGATGGCCAAAGAGGGGCGGTGGGACAGCCTCTGTGCAGCCTAAACTGCCCCGAGTGCTCTGTGTGAATGAAATTCAAACAGGGAAACATACATCTCTCCAGGAGAGCAGGAAAACAAGCCTCTGTGCTGTGAGAGTGAGGAGCCAGTTTTCCAAAGTGCAGGGTCGCTAGCTGTGTGTAGCACTGCTCTTCTCCTGGAGGAGCTGTGGACTCAGGTCCACACTGGCAGAGAGTGGGGTTACATGACTATAAACGGTGTTTATATGTGCGCATAGCTGCAACCCGCCAAGAAAACCAGCTGAAGCTGGAGCTATGCACTACAGACAGCTAAACCACAGCTGACTGGATTATTTTTTAATGCAATCTGCAACTAAATAGCTAATAACAAAACTCAGGTTGTAAAACACAAGTAGGAATGGCTAACCTCTCATTAAAGGACGGGACACATATGTATGTATATAGTGCTGCAGTTATAGCGCTCATGCTGGGAGGACAGCTTCTCTGCAGATGACTGTTTGCAGCTCCCCACAGCTGTGTACAGTTTCTGGCTAGCAGCCTCTGCAACATAAACTCGGGCATTGCATCGCAATGTTGAATTAAATCACAGAAATCATTCCCTTTAGCTGTCAGTTTTATGATGAATTCATACCTACCCTTAACCATCTTATTAATAAGAGAAGTCAGAGTCTACCAGAGAGGGTTTTAACAGCTGTGCTCAGTGGTAATGGATTATTTTGAACTCCATTTGATTAGTTCAATTAGGCTAATGGAGAAGCAAAATTTTGGTTTTGGCATGGATATGGTAACTGCACTGGGCACTCAGAAATAGCTTATTGAAGTTAAATAAAACTGATTCTTTAACTGTTTAAATTTTGTTGTTGCAAAAGTCAGCATGCTTGTTGATCTTAAAACCTTCTGTTTTGCTTGCTGCTTGGGCAAAACTGCTGTGAAGCAGTGGCTAAGCAGGAACAGCAGGGCCAAGCCCCTAAAAGATACTTTGTGTGTACAATAATTACTGGTTAACAAACACGTTTTAAAGCCCCATTTGCAGAACAGATTTTTTTGTGTGTGTGTTTTGAAAATGTAGCTGAGAGGATATGTAACCAATATGCAAACTTGGCTGAAGACAGCCTGTCCCGGACCCTGCCATCATTGATTTATTTTTAACAGCTCCAAGCTAGCTCTCTGCCATTTTCGTGCTCCTGCTGTACGTGCAGTTGAATAACACCTGATTGTGCAACACTGCAGTCAGCGGGAAGTGCCCCATGGGCTCCTTCTATTTCCATCTTTCAAGCACGCATATTCTCATTCCTATTTCATTAAAGAGTTATGCTACACAGTGGCTGGCCCAAGGTCAGAAACTGCTTCTATGAGTGAAGGAGTCCTGGTGTCCCCCCACTCCCTTCACAGCACTGTACAAGCCCTACCTTGCCTGCCCACTTCCACACGTATCCCTTTGCAGCAGTTATGAAGTCTGGCACATTTTTTGCTGCAGTTTTCTTCATGCATGTCCCGTCTGGCCTCTGCACCTCATTATTGCCCACTGACTGCCTCAGCACAAGTGGGTGCCTGTGTACAGGGCTCTGCTGGTACACCAGGGCAAAGGTTGGTGTTGTTTTCAGATAAAGGCTAGCCAGCAATCACATCCCTGTGGGTTACTGACAGCAATTGTGGAGAGTAACAGTAAACAGTATCTCTCTAATGGAAAATGCTTTCCTATAGGAAATACATCACTTAATTCATAAGTCTCTGTAGAGTGTTCAAAAAAATGCATAAAGCTGCAGCAGAAATTATCACTTGCCTGAGAATTTTGATGCCTTTATTAAGCTTCTTAATGTAAACTTTAAATAATTTTGTTTCCTAACACAGTTTTTTATGCAAGTATTGAGACCAACATGCAGCATCAGAACATATGATAAAACTGGAACAAGGCATTATGTCCTTGTCAGCATAAATAACCCATTGATCCTCAGAGGGTTCATGTAATATTTTCTTGCCTTTGGGCATTTT
Source organism: Alectura lathami (assembly GCA_013399715.1). NCBI lineage: Eukaryota > Metazoa > Chordata > Aves > Galliformes > Megapodiidae > Alectura > Alectura lathami. The sequence goes on from VXAV01007979.1 coordinate 36,020, forward strand.
GCTGTCTGAGACTGATGACTTTTGACAGATGTCTTTTGTTTCTAGCTCTGTGTAGAATTAATCATCTGAACAGCAAAAGTATTTTGAAAGCATGTGTTATATATTTTAAGGCAAGCAGCAAACATGAGTATGAAGTTAATAGGTTTTAATTACTGTGTTGTTAACTGTGAGATTACAGTCTAGCTATGCAAAGATCGTACCCAAGTGGTTTATGTACCCACTAGAACACCTGAGTCTCTAACAGTTACCTGATGTGTGACCTGCTCCAGCACAGGTCTGTCTCTTGTAACTTTCCTGACTGATTTCCTTTTGCAGTGGGAAAGTCTCAGGATGTGTCTATACCCAAGGCTTACATTAAAAGGGCTCTGGAGCCAATTGGTATGCGTTTCCAGATAGCTTCATTTAGTGATGATCTAAGAAAGTAAATGTGGAGAATGTCATGGAATTCTGAAAATCAACATTTTTTTTTTTTCCTTAACGAAGTAGTCATTCCACAGGAAGATCTGAAGTGAGTAGTTAAGCAAGTGGAAAGCTGGGTTTGAAACGTTGAATTTCCCTAGCACTTAGTTCCCTTACCCTGAATTAGGAAATGGATATACTCTAGCCCTAAGAAATGCACAGCAGTAGGAAGAGACTCTGCTGAGTATACTGGTTGCTGCAGGGCAAAAGGGGCAGCATGGTAAAGGCAGAAACTGCACAAACGTACAGAACATAATCACAGAAAAAGAGCATATTTCTTTCAACTGGGATGGCAAGTTGGCCAATGCAATTTTTTGTCTCTTTGCACTGTGTCTGATTCTGATAGGGGCCTTCAGGAGATGGGAGCATGTCTGTGCAGGCCATTGCCACAGCTTGACATCTCAGTTGTTTCATCAGCGTTGTTTTCAGCTTGTGCATGCATGTTTCATGCAGCCCAACAACAGATTTTGATGGTACCCAGAGTGGCAAGGTCTGGTGTGAAGAGGGTGAAGAGAGGCTCTGGAGGATTTTAGAAAGCTGGTGCTTCTGAATGCTTCTCTGTACTGGCAGTGGTGTATCACAGATGGGCAGACTTCAAGGTCTGAACCCAACTGCTGTGGCAGCTAGGGAGGTGAAAACTCTTGGCCAGCATGATACACACGGGAACATGTGCCCATCCCGCTGTGCTGGGCTGAAGTCTGAAATCCCAGCAGGCATAGCATGGCAGTCCTGGTGAGAGGCAGAAGAGTGTGAGAAGGAGAAGGAGATGATGAGAAAAATCTGAGGTTTGGGCTATTATGACAGGAAGAATAAAACAAGTTGTCAGTGTCTTTGAGAGCTGTAAAAGGTTGGAGCCAGTGTCCTAGCATGGAAATAACAGGCTTACTGACATGCCAACAGGACTGGATATGAAATGTCTATCTGAAAAAAAGCAGTATGTTTTTTTTGTCCCTAGATGTTGGCACTTTCATATCTTTATTTATGCACCTGAAACATAGGGAACATCTTTTTTTTTTTTTTTTTTTTTTTTTTTTTTTCAATAGCAGACACTTCCTCTGACTAGAAGGCTACTACTGTGCAGCATACAATTTGTACACAAAACTAGGGTAGGGCACTGAAGTCCATTGGATGAAAATGCTTGAATGTTTTTCATTTTGATCTTAAAAATACAAAGCACTTGCACATTGCTCTGTGGAGGAGTATGTGTGGACTGCGACTACAACTTTGGAAAAGAGACAGTTTCATGAACAATTCAAATTTTTTGCATACAGAGGGCCAGGGCAGCCCACTCTTACTAATATCAATTAAAATGGGAGTGCTTTTCTATTCTGCATGGGATTTTCTTTAATAACACCAGGTCATGTAGACAAATAGGGTAAAAAGTATATGAGGGCTATGTAGAAGTTGAAAAGTCTGTAAAAACAGTATTCTTTTATTATGAATTCAGTAAGATGTTAACTCTTCCTTAGTATTAATGCTAGTGATTTGTTGTTATCGTCATTGCCTCTGCTATGCACAAGCCAACCTGATGCCAAACCATGAAACTAGCAAAGGAGGAGCTAGAAATAAAATTGATATAAAATTTTTTGCTTTGTCTTTTCCTGTAAACTATAAATCATACCTTATGAAGCTAGTCTTGCTAGAGAATACCATGCCTAGGCAGGTGAACAGCTGTACATGCTGCATTTGGGTTTGGTTTTTGCTGCGGTTTTGTTTTGGCTGATGTTGGTTTGTTTGTTTGGTTAGGTTTTTGGCTAAGACATGATTATTTGTTATTGTACTGTTAGACTGGCATTGTATTGTGGGCTTCAGTCCAAGCTATCCTGCTGAGGATGGCTTGCAGGCCAGCCCAGTTACCACAGCTGGCGTAAAGGACTTTGATGCCACCACCGCCTGGTCAGGCTGCTGTCCCACAGGTGACCTCAGTCTTTGGTTAGCACTGAGCACAGTGGGGATGGGATATGGTCTGCACGAACCTCAGCATGGGCCAGCCAGGGCAGATCTCATGCTGTGCTCTTGCAAGCAAATTCCCCCTAGTTAGGGAAAGGTAATGCCAACAGTGCTAGAAGTATTAGCAGATTAGAATCCTGGTGTTTTTTTTTTTTTGTTGTTTGTTTGTTTGTTTGTTTTTCCCTCTCTGCTTGGTACTGAGCAGTTTTGCTGAGTGACCCTTACAAATTCTTTACAGTTTGCTGAATTGGCTTGGTGGAGAGAACATGTCTTCACAGAATTTCATTTTCTCCTTCCTCAGAAACCCTTGCCTCCTGCCATGCGCTCATTGCCCTGAAGAGCCATGCTGAGAGCTCCTCAGTGTTGTTCCCTTTGCCTTTGGCACCCTTGTGGTGCTGGGTCATACCCCAGGGACAGGAAACAGATTTCTTCCCATTTGTTTAAGTGTTTTTTCCTAATCACATAGGAAGTGACATTATCCTCTGTTTAGTAGAAGTGGCACTTTGTGTAGCCTTTGTTTGCACACTTCTGTGGAAGTGAATGAATTTGGCACCCCTTCACCAGCTTCATTCTACTGAAGCCTCTGCCAGCCAGGCAGTCAGCATTTCTTTCAATAAGCTACTAACACAACTTTCCTTAATGAACTACTTACTCAAGGTATTTTGGGGATGAATTCAATGATCACCTTTTCTATGCTTTTTAGAAATAAATATTGCAACCCTAGTAAGACTGCTTTTTTAATAACACCTTATTTTGATCTCTTTTAATTGTTTTCACTATTCCTTATACTCTTATTTCTAAGGCTGTTTTTTTCCAAAGCTTCCAAGAACACATTTCTCCTTTTTTTTTTTTTGTATCTGAGGTTAGATGTAATTGCAGCATGTGACAGTGTACTGATTGCATATCATAAGGTTTAAGTTAGCTTTGTAAAACATTGTTATTTCATTCAGGGACAGCTCAGAATATTTAGATTGATGAATGTACCCTAAATTACTTCATTAAGTATGTATGGTGCTTAAATGATGAAACACAGGGGAAGACAGTAAAAACTAGATCTTGCACTTCATTGCACTTTGTACACTTGGGCAAAGCAAGTGTAGGTGCTATCAAAAAAAACTTATGCATGTTAAGTGCAAGGTTTAAAATTATACTATGAGATAATCAGGCACTGGAGAATAGCCCCAGAATCTATTCGATCTCACACTGGCAAAACAAGGTCAGGTCAAAGTCTGTTTTTCCTGCGTCGTCAAGAGCATTTAAACACCTCCTCTTCATTGAACTAACCTTGCAACATGCAGCCTTACAAAAATTTATGTAAAATACATGTGTCAAATGAAATACGATTTTGCTTCTGCTTGTGTTTCAAAATTTGTGCAAATGCAGTATTTTTACAAGTATGAAAAGCATTGCTTTAGTGCATTGGACTTCACTGCAATAATTTGATGTTAAGTGATTTTATGGTGGTTTTTTTTCCTTTTTTTCTGTATTTTTCAGTTTAAAAGATCTTATCCAAAGTGAAGATGTGAAACCAAAGCTGCAGTACATCATGTCTAACCCCTCCTTTTCTATGGTAACAGTTCAAAGTGAAGATAGTGGGATAACCTGGGAAACCAGCTCAAGCAGATGTTCTACTCCCTGGACCTCAGAAACTAGTACAACTTCCGATCTTTACAGTATGGAAAGTTCACCAGTAGGTTCTCCTCCAGGAAAAGTTATCTTTATTATGGATGAAGGTAAAATAGTTAGGAAAAGGAAACGTAAACCTTCAAGTTGGGTGCCATTGCCTACACATCTGAGAGGAGGTCAGGGCAATAAAAAACGTGACTCTTCTGGAATCCAGAGACAAGAACGAAGAACTATTCTAGGAGACGTGCAGGGCTCAGTGTTAAATGTTGAACAGATGGAAGCACAAGAGACAGATGAGGAAATGTTGGATGACAAAGAAGATCAGGAGAACGTTGCAGAAAGACCAGTAAAACGTGCTCCAATAAGATCAATATTTAGAGAAAGCAGACTGAGAAAAGTAGGGCCGATCCTTGGAGGACCAGTAAAAGCCAGAATACAGCTGTTCAACTCAATTTTTGGAGGGACTGAGCCAGCCCCTGAAACTCTAGAAACAACTAAAATCCGAAGAAAGAGCTCAGTTTCAGGAGATTCTGAACAATTCCTTGAAGCGTCAGTAAAAGAAAGATCACATAAGTTCAGTTCATTTTCAGAAGCAACGCATCCAAAATCTTTACAGAGAACAAGCAGAATTCTTGAAACACCATCAGAAAGTAGAAGAAATCAAAGGCAGCAATCCATAACACATTCAGATCAAAGCTATTCTTCACCAACACCTCTTGGAAAACAGCTTACTAATAAAGATGATATTTCATTTCAAAGTATTAAACCTGTTAAAACAAAAGATAAGCAATACAAGTTTTTGAACTCTGGTGATGAGACAACTTTTCAGCATGAAGAAAGAAAAGACAGACATTCTCTACTGGAAAATCTAAATCAGGTATCAGGATGGTCACCAAAGTCCTGTCCTCCTGAAGAAGCAAGAAAGCAGCAAAGTTACTCATATTCACCTGCAGCCAAAAAGGCAGTAACAGAGCAGTCAACATCCATTGCACTAGAGTCTGATGATAAATCAGAGAAACAAGTGCCACTTCCTTCAGCTGAAACTGCAAGTAAGAAACGAGATCAATCACTGCTGATGGCATCAGGTCATCTGGATGAACCAAAGGAGCAAGAAATTCATCCCAATTCAACACTGCAGTCTGTTTCAGCAGATTCTGTTAATGAATTAGATAGACAATGTATCCAGCCTACAGCATTCGTGTCAGAACATCTTGAGAAAGAAGTACAGAATTCAGCAGTTCAATCTTACTCACCTAGTGTTCCACCAGCTAAATCCACTCTATCTGAAGCAAGGCAGGAGGAGATTATTCCTCAGCCATCAGAAACTGCACAGTTAGAGTCTGAACACGGGCTTTTACCACATTCTGTAGATGAAGCAGAGAAGCAAGAAAATGAGTGTCACTCATCAGCAACTGCACAGTCAGAAACTGAGCATTCAGGTCAATTGTATTCTGTTAAAAATAAAGAGAGTCAAAGGACTCCAGTACCAGAAACGCAAAATATTCACTTACAGAAACAAACAGAATCAGAACAAGACTTATCCTCTACTCAAGAAGCAGAGGAGCAAGGAATTAAACTCAGTTCACGTACTCCTGAAAAGATGGATTCTAAATATTTTGGCATTTCATATCCTGTTTGCACAGAAACACAAGAAACTCAGAAAAGTTCAGTTGTAAATAAACCAGTAGATTTGGATCACCTTGTTTTTTCTGTTGAAAAAAACAGTCAAGAAGAGAGTGCACAAATGGAGATGGAGCATCCAGATTTTTCATATTCCAGTAAAGAAGCTGGGAAATCAGAGGGAACACAGATAGAGACAGAGCATCCAGACTTTTCTTCTAAGGACGAAACAGAGGAATTGGAGAGTACACAGCTAGAGACAGAGCATCCAGATTTCTCATATTCCAGAGAAG
>VXAV01007979.1:61165-78311 GCA_013399715.1 Alectura lathami
CTTTTTTTTTTTTTTTTTTTAACCTACTCTTAGCCGGTGTTAACTTAGCAGTGCAAATGTGCAATCTGTCATGGTTTAGTTCCTAGATTTTCTCACAGTTCCCTGCTGACAAGGTCATATGGGAGAACAGATTCATTTATTCATGCTGTACTTCCTTTTCCCACAAGTCACTCCAACAAGCTTTTTCCCCAGACTGCTGAGATCTGTTTTGTAGTTTTATTTGCATTAGCTACAGTGTTTACTGAACACCAAATGGCTACAGATCAGATCTGCTGTTACAAACTGAAAATGAATGACTGTCAACTAGCAACCGACTTTCAAAGCTCTTCATCACATATGCTTTCTACCTGGTTTTCATCTTTCTCTTCCACTACCAAATATTTCAGTCCCTATCGTGATTTTTACTCTGGTGAGCAATAGGCCACATATATATTTTTTTCATGATTATGCCCTTCCTGAAGGAAAATGGAGGTAAGTGCCTACATGAAACTAAATTTTGAATTGAAAACTTTGAGTGCATCATTTTTCAAATACTGGAGGCAAATGTCAGACATTCAGAATTTGTTTTGACTGAATCCATCTGATGAAATGTATGTGAATTTGCCATGTTTCTCCAATCCACATATTTTTCCTTCAGAAATAATAGTCTTTTAGTGAACAAATTCGTAGAACTTTATTTTCCTCACTTGAGAAACATCTTTCCTTCAGAACACCATTTATTTCTAAGTATTCCACATCCTCTAATGAAAAGTCTTTTTCCCTCAAATTCTTCCTCCTTTTATGTAAGCCACCCATTGACAAATGTGTAAGCATAAAAAAGATCTTGCAGCATGCCCTCTTGCACACTGGAAATCATGCTCTGTCAGAAGAGGTGTTGAAATAATTTCAAAATCAGCAAATTGTTATTTCAAAAGTGTACCATGAGTCCTGCCCGTTTATACCAAAAGATGAGGACCTCTGCTGATGGTAACAATCATACATTAAAATCACAGAGAAGTGTCCTCTTCATGTTCACAAACCAAAGGAAATTTTATTTCCCATTACATGGGAAAGGTATAAATATCCATGAAAAATTTTGGATTATTATCTTCTGTCTTGTAGGCCATGGAGATCAGGAGGCAAGAAGTTTCCTTACACCACAATACTTCAACAGAAACTGAACTGATCATGAAATTTTCCACTTTTCTGTTGAAAAATATAACTTGGTCAAATTTGTGGTGCATGCATCTCTTTTGTTTGACTAAAATTTATTTTAAAAAGGACTGGCATTTTGACAATGCAGAAATGTTCTATTTCCACAGAGAATAGTTCAACTTTTTGCTTTGAAATTACTTCCTTTCAAAAGTTTCTTTCTTATTATGCAAAACTAAATTAGAAATCAAATGTTTTTCAATGCTACTGAATTGAATTTTGATCTGTAACTTTTATTTTTTAGAAGCTTCATTCAATAAACTAGCTTCTCTTCAGATTTCGGCATAATAATAAATTTTGCAGTTGTGGGGTTTCTGTGATCATAGCAGTTTCTAGGCAACTTCACAGGAAAAGAAGCTGGTTTTCCCGCTGGGTCCACAGAAAGGAAGTCCTTTCCTAAATTTTTAGATTGACCAACCCTAGATGCAGTCAAAAGACAAAATGTGGATTGTTTTTAGCAATGAAAATAATTTTTTTTTTTTTTTTTCCAGTGGGAAGCAGATGTAATCCTGCTGTACTGGTAGCTTTCTGCATAAATCATAAGGAAGCAAACAGCATCTGCATTTGCCTTGTTCATGCCACAGGGGATCATCATCATAACTGTGAAGATAACAGAAAAAGCAAAAGCTTTTTAGCTGAGATTCTAAAAGAATTCATGCAATATGGAAATTTACTGGGTGAAGAAAGAGACCAATGTATTTTCGTTCCCTGCAATTACTTTAACAATGAGCATCTTCAGGGGGATTTTTGCTTCTTTCTTTCCCCTCCCTGTCTGTTAAACTATAATCTTAGAGGGGAATAGGATCTCAGCAGGCATGGATCTGTGCAGATTAGCAGCTGTTAAAGTTTATGTGAAATCTGGGGAACTTTGGAAGTCTTTGAAGCACTTTGTGGGGGATCACAGAATTGTAGGGGTTGGAAGGGGCCTCTGGAGATCATCCAGTCCTAAAGCAGGTTCCCTAGGGTAGGTTGCACAGGAAAGCATCAGGCAGGTTTTGAATATCTCCAGAGAAGGAGACTCCATGACATCTCTTGGCAGGTTGTTCCAGTGCTCTGACACCCTCACAGTGAAGTTCTTCCTCATGTTCAGATGGAACTTCCTGTGTTCCAGTTTGTGCCTGTTGCCCCTTCTCGCATCACTGGGCACCATCAAAAAGAGGCTGGGCCCATCGTCTTGACACCTGCCCTTTAGATATTTGTGAGTGTTGATAAGATCCCCTACTGATAAGAGAGTTCCTATCTGTCTCATGGAGTCTGAATGCTTTGACTGAGGCAAAATACAGGCTCACTGGCCCACCAAGGACCTGGGCCACCCTGATTCTGCAGGAGAAAAAACCATATCGGGCAGGTACCCAGCTGTGCACTTGCAGTATGGGTTCAGCTCTGGGCAGATGTAGTTGCAGGGAGCTGCCTGCTTCCGAGGCTTTGAGTGCATGAGGTACAAACCTTCCTTTCCTAAAAGCACATCCCTGTTGTTCCCATTCTATCAGTGGATTTGAGACACTGTGTGAGTCCCTGCCCAGTGTTGTAGCTTCTTTCCCCTGCCCACCTTTCTGGGGTCAGTTACATCTGTCTCTGTGGGCTGTCTTTTTCTGCAAGCTCCCTCTCCCCATCAATAAGCTCTCCAGTGCTGTTTTCTAGAAACAAATGCTTTCAGCCTCCAATTTCATGCACATTCTTTCCATAAGATTTTCTCTCCTCTGGTGATATGAGGTAATGGAGGAGGTACTTGCAAAGAAAAACCTGTGCTGAGGTCCAGGGTATTCTGACCCATCTGAGGAGATGGCCTCAAATTACTACGTGTCTCTTGGACTATTTTGCCTTGAAGTGGAGTGCAGAGCTGGAAGGCTCTGTCTGTGACTGGAGGAAGCAGATCTCCAGGCAAAAGAGAGGGGTTCTTGATGCCACTGGGGTTTTGTGACAGTTCTACTTTCCCAGGATTGCCACAGGCTTGGTAGGCAGTGTGCTGCTCCCTTGTCCTGCTGGAGGTTGGAAATGAGCAGCCACACTCTTACCCATGTGTGATGGTCCTGTAGGTTGGGACCCTGAGACCTGTGCAGGGCGTTGGCACATGCTTTGTGCTGGGTTCATGTGGTTCCACTACTGGACCTCAATTTGTTAGGACTGTGAGGGAAAAGGGTAATCAGATTCCCATTCTAAGCAATTAATGTTGTCCTTCTGTAGCTCAGATGAACATACTGCTCTAAAACTGCATCACTATTGTCCACATTTCCAATAGTTGCTGTATTTGTTCTGTGAAAATAAGCACCTGAGTGAAAATAAGCAACCTGTTTGTCCATGAACCTGTAGTTAATTCACCAGAAAACACAGGAGTGTGAATAACAGCTGAAGATTTTCTATTCAGTCCCACAGACACCAACTATAATACCTCAGGAGCCAAACTCAGCTACCAGCACCTCCATTGCTGTCTACTGGACTGTGAATGAAGGGGATGCCATTGACTGCTTCCAGGTGTATTGTATGGAGGAGCTGCAAGCCAGCAAAGATGAGGGGGGTGCGTACAGCCTTGCCTTCTTGACAGCAGCAGGCCTTTCTCCACTGACCTCAGGTCAGCAGAGGGGAGGCAGAGCTACAGGGGAAGGCCCAGAACACAGTGAAGAAATCCAGCATAGGATAAGTAAAAGTGGAGGAGAGCGTGAGGCAGATGGCCTTCCTTATCCTCTCCTTCATCCTCCAAAATACAAGGTAAATACTCTGGTCTGCAAAGTGCAGGGCAGTTGCTTGCAGAGAAGCAGCAACATCCCTATTTAGGTGCTTTAATGAAGCAGCCTGACTTTCAGACAGGATGTGTCCCTGCTGCCCATCGGTACTACTGTAGACTGCAGATAGAGTTTGCCAGAGGTTGAGCCTGATTAGGTTTCTAGGCCCCTACATATACTTTGGAAATGTGTCCTAATAAAAAATGACAGGAAAAGATAACCAATATTTCCAGAGTTTTTCCATGTTCCAGATATTTTTTCAAAATGACATCGTAACATTTATCATTTTAAATATGGAAATTGAGAAAAGAGTATTAAATGTTCATTCATCAAAAAGCTCAGTCTGATCACAAAGTCACTTAGAACACATGGGTGCTACACACATCCACCTGCATATGTGTGTGCACACTTAAGGATGCATAGAATATAAATTCCATTATGAGAAGTTGTTATTCTCTACAGAAATAAAACCAGGGTTGCTAACTGTTGAAAGTATGTCCCAATTTGCAGCCTAGTCCTCAGCAGGACTGAAGGTCTTCAGCTCTGCACGCCATTGATGAGGTTTGAGTGCACTCAACTCAAGAGCATGTCAAAAACTTACTGACAAAATGAGTTGGAGTAAAATATTGACATCTTGGCTAGTAGCAACATTTTAACGTACTGTTTCTTACATGTTAGATGAGAGGAGTAATTATAGGCCCTACCAGTGAAATATGTAGGTGTAACAGCCTGTGTATGTTTCTCCTAGCTTTGGTGGAAGAATACAGAGTGACTGTGAAGGAGAGCCACTGCATTTTGGAGGACCTGGAGCCAGATCGCTGTTACAGTGTGTGGGTCATGGCTGTGAACTGTACAGGGTGTAGCTTACCCAGTGAAAAAGCCATTTTTAAAACAGGTATGTGCCTAGTCTGACATTTGATTTTTGTAAGCTTCAGGTTCTTAGAGAGATTGTAGTCCGTATTGTTACTAAAGCAGATAAAGCAGTTTCATTTAGTCCATCTGTCAGATAGCAGGCAACCCACAATCATTTCCCTTTTTGCAAAGATAATAGCATAATTGCTCCTGGGAGGAAATTTGAAAGTATTCAGTTTTGAAGATGTTTCTAATGTCAGGCCCTGTAATGGTGGCATTGGGGCAGCACATTACGAATTTCTCTTCTGGGTACACTGCAATGCTCCAGGGCAGCTCTGGGAAAACCACCCTGCTGCTCTCTGTTGCTGATTCTCCTGTGGAAAATGGAGGCAATGGCTGCTTTTTTTTTTTTTTTTTTTTTTNTTGGTGTGTGTGTGTGTCTGTCTCCCTCCCAAACACATCTATGTTGCATTGATTAAATGATTAGCTTTTCAGAGGGAGGCCTGCTTTACAGATCTTACAGGCCATGTCTAGCTCAGTGGGACATGGAACTCAGGTGTGGCCAAGAGGCTCTTCTGCTGTTTAAGTAGTGTAAATTAGGATGAGTAATTAGAAGAGTATTGTTTGTGAGCTTTCTTTGACTGATTAATTTTCCTGAGTTTAAATTTCCTTTATAATTTGTATTGACAAAACTATTGCTTCTTGAATTACATGTAAAATAAAGCATGTTCTGTTCTAGGCCTTATCTGAGGCCCTCATGCCAGATGATTTTTCTGGTGTTACAGGGTAAAAACAATCATTTGTTCTTGCATTTACAAATACAGACAAGGGTACTTAACAATTTCACAATGTAGTACAACTGTACAACAGTGAGTGTATTGTTGACACCACTTGGCAGCAAACACAACTTCAAGCCTTTTGCTTAATCCATTCGACATCAAATTTGTTGATAATTCTCCTTGATATTCAATTGCCTTTCTTATTTTTAGCCAAGATGATTTTCCAAAGAATTTGAAGTAGAAATTCAAATTTTAGGACATCAACAATGTAATTGTGAACATGGTGCAGAATTCCTGTGAAATGGCCAAGTAATAATGAATCATTGCTAGCTAATAAGCCATTTTTTGTAAAGAGGTTCTCACCCCTTATTTTCAAGGACTGTATTTCCCAAAACTCAACCCTTCTGAACAAGTTAATCTCCTCAAGTCATTGATGATTTGCTTTGGCCTGTTTTTCTAGGGAAATAAATAAACTAGATCAAATAAGGGCTCATTAAATACCTTTACTCCAGCTGAGCTGATATCCCTCTGGTGTGCACTGAGCCCCTGACAGGTTTATGGGGTCACCACTGAGCACTGATTGGTGCTGGGTCCCCTTGATGGCAAGGGCAGAAAGATGAGCACTGGTAATGGAAACCAGTTACTCAGTGTGAGCCCAGCTACTCTGATACAAAGCTACTTTGCTTCTTTGAGTAGCCCACTCAGCAATGTGAACTCAAAAGCAAGGATTTGGAAAGCTTTCTTTTCAGTAATTCAGATTAAATGTTGGCGCAACATTTGATGTTTGTGGTATATGCAGTCATGGGAACATACACATTAACAGTGTATCAAAGCTGTGCCTCTCCCAGTTGCTGGGAACCCCACCAGGGCTTCTCCATCAGGATTGTACCTGTGGAGTGGTGGGGGAGGCATGTGCGTGCTGCTGCAGCATTGTCTCAGCGCCTCCTGTCTCGGCTCCTCCACTTCCCAAACTCACTGCCTGTCCTCCTGGGGAACACTCTGTTTCCTGGCCATATTTTCTGTGACAGAATGATGCTGAGGGCAGTAAGTATCTCCTTTATACTTGTCCATTTCAGAGAGATGAAGACTCTACAGTCCTAAAGAAAGAGGAGTAAATGCACCTTCTTTCATCATTTAAAGCCTATCTGATACTTATCCTGTATCTGGGGATACAGGATCTGAGGGACGGAATAAGAACTTAACCCATTTCTACTCTTTAACACTTGCATGATCATTTGCAGGAGTGTCAGAATATTACCAGGAAATCAGCTGTGTTTTCTAATTAGTACGGCCTGAGTAACTGCGGATAATTTGTTAAAAAACTCAGAAGCACAGTAAGAACATTTTCTGTCCCGACTCCATCTACTCTTTAGACAGATAATTTCAAATAAAAAAAATAGGAGTTGTGATGTATTGTTTGCACCTGGATGTGTTGTTTGCAACATGGAACGTGATATTCACTACACCAGGAAACCAATCTGTGCTTCAGTTGTTGTTGTTGTTGGTTTTTTTTCCCTCTTCTTCTTTCATTTTTCTAATAAAAACAAATTATTTTTGTTACAAAACAGAAAGCATCTTGCATATTAGTAGCAGATTATTATGACAAGATAAGATCATCTTTTCATAAAATTATTCTTTTTCTATTCTTTACCTAGGCCTTTACATTGAAACTTGATTTCTTTAAAAGTAAAACCAACTTTCTATGAAATCTTTAAATTAAGAAATTTTATTATAATGATTGGTGTTAAGGCTGTTTATGAGAGTCAACAGCAGATTGCAATGTTCTTTTATGTTACTCTTCCATGGAAAGAGATAAAGTGGATACAACTAAATCATTTTCAGCCTGTGATATTGGATGTGCTGTTTCACAGAATAGCTTTTGATTACTTGCATTCAGTGCACTGCTTTGCATTCAGTTTTCTGTTTTGCAATTGGGCCTGTAGTTCTTAAACTGAGGCTCTAAAAAAGAGAAATTACAGGACTAAATTTTAGTATCTGCATTGCAAAAATAAACAGGACATAATTAAGCAGAAACTCATTTCCCACTCAGTTCTGCATCAGTATATTTCTTTCTGATGCAGTTCATGCAGGAACTGCTGAGGACAGGATGAAGATAACCTAGGCAGAGCTATACACAGTACTGCCTTTGTGCTCTGCTCCATAAAGAAGGGGGTGGAAATGGGGAAAATGAGGAAAGGCATACAAATCTACTTGGATATTTTAAGGATGTGCAGAAATGCACAGATATTCACAGCGACACTCCCAGCATGTTTTTGTAGAGGGCTATAATGTAGCCCTCTGTTGCTGAAATGCTAATAAGCAAAAGGTCATTGCTGAATGGGTTAAGATAACTGTTCTGTGCTTTCTGTGGGGAGGTGACACTTCCTTTCCTTTATGAGCGTCCCTCACCGGCTGCTGGTGCCCTCCCTGTGGTACAGCTAATGTGTTCCTGTGTCCCCAGCGCCTGCCATCCCCACCATCAAGGCTGAAGACTGCACAGTGTCTTGGGACACGGCCACCATCCGCTGGCAGGTTGGCTCAGCAGCAGCAGAGTCCTTCACCCTGGAGTACTGCCGACAGCATTCACCAGAAGGAGAGGGTCTCAGGTCAGTGTCACGGTGGCAAACATTGGCCAAACAGATTAGGCAGACATTAATGAGCAGGCTGCAGGTCATTACACAAGAGATTATTCTGTCTTCAGCTGCGTGAGAAAGAAATCAGCTTCTGCATGCTGAGGATCTTAGAGGCTGGAAACTAATCTATGAAGATTAGGCTGAGAGATATAAAAATACTTCCTTTTTATTCTGCTTAACCAGACAATCCCTCTCATTTGAGGCCAAAACCCTGGAGACACTGCACTGTCTGCAATCAACCAGGAGTTGCAGGGCTGTGCTGGCTGGGGAAACAATCACTCCCACACAGCTGTGATGGCCCCAGGCAGGGCAGGAGAGAACAGCTGAGCTCTGTGAGAGGGAGTGGGGTGGAGGGGTGCAGACTAGTTAGCTCTCAGCTTTGTGAGGAGCGGGATAGGAGCCAGCTGGGGGCATGGCAAGGATAATACTGGTGCCCTGGCAATGCTGGCGACCTATCTGTGCACATGCAGATCTCTCCTAAAGTACAGCTGAGCCCAGTGCTGTCCTGCTTTCTGTGTGTGTGCCTGAATCCCTTTGTGCAAGAATGCCACGGGAGTCTGCAGCAACCCAAAGAACAGATTGGAAATTGGGAAATGTGCTTATGCCATACCCTCTCTGGTTTCCCCTGCACTAAGTCTGAGCTGCATAAAGGAGAGGGTGAGAAGAGACATAGACACTACAAAGCAGTGAAACCATGGAGTGCATTGAAATGCAGAGAAAATTATGTGGTAGTCTGTATGTCCTTGGGGTCTTTTGTTTGTTTTTAAAAATACAATGGCAACAAAATTCCACCAAACTACATTTGCAGAGGTCTGAGAAACTTCAGGATGTAGAGAGTGGGACCCGATGGAAAAGCTTCAGCCCAGCTAAGTTTGCCTATCTTCCTCTCCCTGAGGACCTGACTGCAGTCCTTACATTTGGGCTAGTTCACATGGGCTTCCTGGAAATGTGACAGATAGGGAAGAGCTCAAATCTTTGCAGTCAAAATTAGTTAAGTGGACTGGAGAGTTCACAAGCTCCTAGTAGACAGGTAAGACAGAGCGATTGTGTGTGCCTTGTTCCTTACAAAGGTAGGCTAACGATCGAATGAAAAAAAAACCCTTCTGCAAGGTTAGGAGACCTTTTTTCACCCAGTACCAGCATGCTGTGTTAATGCAAACAAGAGGAGGAGGAGGGGACTTGCCCAGCTTTCCTTCTCTCTGGGAGGGCGGCTGTGACCTGCTCTGTTTTATACATATTTCATGGGGTCCCTGTCAGACTGCCAAAGCAGTCAGTCAGGGATAATGTAGCTGCTCTCAAAACTTGGGCTGTGTGTTTGCCCTGAAGTTTCATTGCTGTTAACTGCAATGAAACTGTTTTTCTCAAAACTGAAACGGTAAGTGTGCCCATTTCTGTAATCTGTGGGCAAAGTGTTGTGAATTCCAAGCAGTTTGTTAGTGTGGAGATAATCGTGGCAACAAACTGCCAGGACTGACCCATTCTCTTTCTCAAGTAAGCTTATACAAAATCTAAAATGTTTATAATTATACCAAGTCACATTTGATTTTTTGGCCTTTATGTGGGCAGAAGCTGTCCTTTTACTGTGACACAATTGAAAAATTCACCAAGGACAAAATCAAGACTTTTCTCAAAATTGCTGCAGTTGAAATCTGTATTTGTAGAAGGGCTTTGAGCTCTTTTTACAATGTCAAAGACCACCTTTTAACCATTTACTTTCCCTCAAAACAATGCCTCTCTTTATTTTTTGAAAAGCAACCTCCTTGAGATTAACATGGAAAGCTTCTGTAATAGCACAGGATGTCTCAAGGATGGAGAATTTCTTTCTTTTTAAAAATTTCTATGTAATTTTCTTTTGTGCAAAGCTACGTAGAAAGGAGCCCACTGGTGGATGGAGCATACTGCTTGTATTGTTGCTATCTAACACCCCTGACGTGCAAGTTAGGAGTAGAAATCAATTCCTTAAGTAGCTGATCAATGAGAAAAGTAGCTTCAGGTTGTGAGTCAGATCTTAAATGGGCTGAGTTGCCTTCTGGAAGTACATGTAAGGAGCTTTGAATTACTATGTCATGTACCTCTATTAGGTGGAATAAAACTATGTCTTTATGCCCACATAGGAGCATTTGGGTCTGAAAATGCTATAGTTTCTTTTGGCTACTTTCCTTGAAAGCTTGGAGTATGTCCTTGGGTTTCCTGAGCGACACTTATCTCGGGGACTAGCCAAACACAAAGCCTTTTGACAGGCAGCCTGTGCCTCTCATGCTAGCACCAGTCGCTTGGCTGCACCATTCCCCAGTTCTGGTGTTGGAGCCCAAACACACTACACAGCAGCCCTAGGAAGTTCATACAGCTACTCTCAAGGGCACAATGGGAAAGCAGAGGAGAGGGAAGAACACCTAGAGAAGTTGTGGGCAATAATGATCAGTCATCTCCCAAAATTCACTGCGAGAAAGCACTGCAGTCCCAGCTTATGTGGCTGCTTTCATGCATGCTGTTCTGGGAGTTTATGAAAGGCCAAGGACACTGCCAAGGGAGGAGTGAGCAGGGCAAAATGCCTTCATAAAAAGCTGGAGCAGTATGTGGAGCCCGGTGGGATTTACGCATATGTTACTATAAATCAGTGCCTCCTTATCTCTTGTGTAAACTTTAGGATGGAGATCCATGAGGCCAGCACAAAAAGTAGCTGAAAGAGGGAGTCCTGTGGCACAGGACAATTCTGTTTAGGCTAAAGGTTGCAGGAATAAGCAGATAGCAGATAACGTTTCAGCACAGAATCTGGAGTGGGACGTTTTGCTTCATTAACAATGAAATTAATATTGAAGTTAACACCTTTCAGTATGACAATGATCTCTAGGAGGAACATGCTAAACATACGTGATTATAGGACTCGACGCTCCGCCCAAATCAAGTTAAACATCACCGCAGGGAGGGAAACAGGTAGGGTTTAAGATGTAAAGGAAAGTAGCTCATGAGGGGGAAGGGCGGGAAGAGAAAGGAAGAGAGACTGAAGGAGGGAAGAAAGATAAGACGTGGGAACCTGCTCTCCTCTTCTTCCACCAAGGTACAGACACGTTTTTGGTAAGCACTGTGCCTCACAATGCTGTAGGCACAATTTGGTAGGGCTTTGCCTTGCAAAGTCAAAACTACACTCTTAATGCAACAAGCACTTGGCCTGAGCTAGCCCACTGTAGACTTAGAATCACAGAATTGTAGAATCATAGAAAGGCTTGGGTTGGAAGGGACCTCAGAGATCATCTAGTTCCACCCCCCTGCCGTGGACAGGGCTGTCAGCCACTAGCTCACTAGATCAAACTGCCCAGGAACCCATCCAGCCTGGCCTTGAAAACAGCCAGGGATGGGGCAGCCACAGCTTCTCTGGGCAGCCTGTGCCAGCGCCTCACCACTCTCTCAGGGAAGAATTTCTTCCTGATGTCCAGCCTAAACCTCCCCTCTTTCAGTTTTAGCCCATTCCCCCTTGTCCTACCATTATCCACCCGTGTAAAAAGTCAGTCCCCCTC
This sequence comes from Alectura lathami, assembly GCA_013399715.1. Classification (NCBI taxonomy): domain Eukaryota; kingdom Metazoa; phylum Chordata; class Aves; order Galliformes; family Megapodiidae; genus Alectura; species Alectura lathami. The sequence continues at coordinate 72,856 of VXAV01007979.1, forward strand.
CTGCCTGTAAGCTCCTTTTAAGTATTGGAAGGCCGCAATGAGGTCTCCCCGGAGCCTTCTCTTTTCCAAGCTGAACAATCCCAACTCCCTCAACCTTTCCTCACAGGAGAGGTGCTCCAGCCCTCTGATCATTTTGGTGGCCCTCCTCTGGACCCGCTCCAACAGCTCCACATCCCCTCTGTACTGGGGGCCCCAGGCCTGGACACAGCACTCCAGGTGAGGCCTTCCAAGGGCAGAGTAGAGGGGGACGATCACCTCCCTCTCCCTGCTGGCCACCCCTCTCTTGATGCAGCCCAGGATGCCATTGGCCTTCCTGGCTGCAAGAGCGCACTGCCGGCTCATGGCCAGCTTTTCGTCAATCACAACGCCCAAGTCCTTCTCCGCAGGGCTGCTCTCAAGGAGTTCTTCTCCCAGTCTGTACACACACCTGGGATTGCCCCGACCCAAGTGCAACACCTTGCACTTGGCCTTGTTGAACCTCATCAGGTTCTCGTGGGCCCACTTTTCCAGCCTGTCCAGGTCCCTCTGGATGGCATCCCTTCCTTCAGGGGTATCAACTGCACCACTCAGCTTGGTGTCATCAGCAAACTTGCTGAGGGTGCACTCGATCCCACAGTCTAAGTCATCAATAAAGATGTTGAAGAGCACCGGTCCCAAGACGGACCCCTGGGGGACACCGCTCGTGACCGGCCTCCACCTGGACGTAGAGCCATTGACTACAACCCTTTGGCTGCGACCCTCCAGCCAGTTCTTTATCCAGCGAACAGTCCACCCATCAAATCCATATCTCTCCAGTTTAGAGATAAGGATATGGTGCGGGACCGTGTCAAAGGCCTTGCACAAGTCCAGGTAGACGACATCCGTCGCCCTCCCTTGGTCCACCGATGCCGTCACTCCATCATAGAAGGCCACCAGATTGGTCAGGCACGACCTGCCCTTGGTGAAGCCGTGCTGGCTGTCTCGGATCACCTCCTCATCTCGCATGTGCCTTAGCATCTCCTCCAGGAGGATCCGCTCCATGATCTTCCCAGGCACAGACGTGAGGCTCACCGGCCTGTAGTTCCCCAGGTCTTCCTTTCTCCCTTTCTTAAAAATGGGCGCGATGTTTCCCTTTTTCCAGTCACCAGGGACCTCATCTGACAGCCACGACTTTTCAAATATGATGGAGAGCGGCTCGGCAACCACATCTGCCAACTCCTTCAAGACTCTGGGATGCATCCCATCCGGCCCCATAGACTTGTAGACATTCAGTCCCATAAGGTGGTCTTGGAATTGCTCTGCTCTTTTGCAGGGAAGGATTTTGCTCCCCCCACCCCCACTTGGATTTTCAGGGACATGAGAGACCTGGGCAGCCTGACCAGCAGTGACTTCAGCATGTTCTTGAGCAATCTCAGGCCCCACAGGGGCTGAACTTGAGAAACCTCTAGAAATAAATACTCATTAAATGTTTAAATATTTCTTCTAAATACCATCAAAATATCTAGATTTTCCTTCTGGATTTTCTTACTTTGCCAACTTGCCAAATGAGGAATGTGATATTGTATTGAGCACCTGGCCTGCTGCTGTAGCTTTAAATCTCCTCACCTGATTGATACTTTTTCCAGAATCCTTATGAGGCTTTGAAATGTTTCTTACAGTTTCCAGAGCTCTGCTATTTTCTTGCCATTCAGACTCTGTGCTGAGAAGTCAGTGGAGCTGTGGGTGGAAGATGGAAAACTGTGAGAAGCGTAGTCCAGGGATTATGTGTGTGGACTGTTCAGATGGAAGCCATGTATCACATCATGAGAAATCTCGAAGACTCAGGGAAGCAGAAATGAGAATGGTATGCAGTGAGTTCATAGAAGTGGAAGTGAATGAGTGTCAGCCTGTCCACAAATGCAAGACTGACACCTCTAGTTACTGAAATTTTTTACCTACTCAAAGAACAGGTCTAACACTAGAAGCAGGAGAGAAAGCCTCTCTCCTTTTGCTTTGCGCACAACTGTCCAGTCAGCTGAGGAAGCAGTGTGTAAAAAATAAGGAATCTTCCTGTTTGTGTGTGCTGAGTTTGCAGATAAGATAGCAATGAATACCACTGCAGGTGGTGCTTTGGTGATCTAATCCTTTACCAGTCAGAGCAGGGACAGAGGAGAGGAAATGAAGCATGTGGCACAGCTGGAAGGGAATTCAGAGCAATTTGCTCTGAAGCTAGATATATTTAGCTTCAAGGGCTTTTTTTGCACTCCTGGTGCACCCCTTCTATGTGCTTCTGCACTCATTGTCAGAAGCCTGCATGCCTTCAGCTCTAACTTGGCATCAGTTGTACCAGCAGAGATCTAGAGGTTCTGTTTCAGAGGGATATTGGGAGTGGGAATCACAATTACAACACAGAGGGCGTTCTGAATCACTATGAGGCATATCATTTGCTGGGTTCATGCAATATTAAAAAGTATCCTCTAGATGCTGCTTTCTTGAAATAAATGAGGATGCTGATGAGAGAAACATACATCAAAACACAGCATCAGGTTTCGCTAAAACTAGGGAAATCACAAATTTAGCAGACACTTGCTGCTATAATATTGTTTGGCAATTTAAATGTAAAGAAACATGTAACTCCTTTTTGCTTGCATTGAATAGCACATACCTGAAATTTGGAGCCTGGATTTTGAGACTTACAGATTCCTCTTATAAAGGGAAGGATTAAGAGGAGATACATAAAATATTTAACTTCAAATGTTTCCTGAAATCCTATACTTTGAAATTTGTATTGTGATGTCAGGACACTGTGGGGACAGTGCAGATATTATAACTTTTCTGCTAGAGGCCAGAATGCATCATGCTTTGATAACAAAGTTATTACATTTCCTATCACCTCTAAAGGAGGCAGGTGTATTTTAATTAGAAAATGTGTGCCACAAAAAAAAGGGTTGTGTTTACATTTCTCTTTCTTACATGACCAAAATTACATGCTCCAATACTTTAGGCAAACTCGAGGAAGATCTTTCTGCAATGCTTGTGACAAGAATTTGAAAATGAAACAGGCTTTCCCCTAGCACAGTCAGGATATTAGAAATATGTTTTCCCTTCCCTTCTCCCATGCTTGTCTTCTATTGCTGTAAGATGGACAGTAATCATATCTTCATCTTTACATTTTTATAACTGATTGCATGGTTAACCTGAAACGTGACAAATGACAGTGATTGCTCAGAGCCTGGGAAGCCTTCAGTGTTCACTTTTTTTCCTCACCCTGTCCTCTAGACAGAGAGAGAATAGCAACACCTATTTCTTCTTTGCACTCAGCCTTTCATGAGCTTGGTGCTGGCTCAGTGTTGAAAATTAAATTCTTTCTTCTTGGCATATTGTATTTCATTTCAGGGGATGTTCAGGTTGGATATTAGGAGAACCTTCCTCCCAGAAAGGGTGGTCAGGCATTGAAACAGACTGCCCAGGGAGGTGGTGGAGTCACCGTCCCTGGAGGCGTTCAAGATCTGTGTAGATGTGGCACTCAGGGACATGGTTTAGTGGGCAAGGTGGTGTTGGGTTGACGGCTGGACAAGATGATCTCAGAGGTCTTTTCCAACCTTAGTGATTCTATGATTCTATGATTAGTTGGCAGCAGCAGGACTGTTTTTAAAGCCTTAATCGTAGCTAACATTGGTGGGTTCTTATTCTTAGGCAGCTTAAGGCTGGCTAAAAAAGATTACCAAGCAGAGAATGCTGTTTGAAAATCTGGTCACTATTTTGCTGACCAGATTTACTAAAAGTCCAGGTGTTTCTTTCTCACCATTACAGATTCAAAGAAGAATGTCATTGCTCTCACACTTAAATATACAAGCAAATTCTTCTTTGAAGAATTTCAGGTTTGAAAGAGACCCAAGTCTGAACTTTGATGGCTGACTCTATTCTGACATCAGCTGGACACAAAATCTTACCTGACTACTCAGGCTCTGGCATTCAGACCTCAGGACATGAATATTTCAGGTTTACTTTTGCACCAGAATGTGCGTGCCTACTTCAAATTAGAAGCATTTTTGTGTTTTATTAACTAGTCATTGGTCAAATAGTTAATAGTGTAAAAAGGAAATATCTTCTAATTTCCAGATGACAGAAGAAGGCACATTGATCTACATGTTGCCACAAAAAGATTTTGAGGAATAGCTTAGTGTATCCTCATTTCATCTCACCTGTATCTACTTGCTCAAACTTCTTTCTAGTGGCTGGCACTTCATACTCACGCCCATGATGGCAGGGTGTGGTCTTAAAGGGCAGATTGGACCAAACTTGTATAGGAAGCATGGAAAATTTCTTCAAAGCTTGAGTCCCCGCTTCTTTTTCCGTGCTTCTTCTTCCATCTCCATTTTCTTTTCTATTGTTTCTTTTATATTTGCCTCTTTGCTCATTTCTATTCTTGCATTTTTGTTCAACTCATCTCTCCGTTTTCTCTTGTCCCCTATACTCAGACAAAGGCCTTTTCCTGTTTCATACCTAAAGGTCACTTGTCAGCTTACACCTCTTCCCTGAAATTCCCAGGGAAGTTTGCAAGAACTTCAGCCTGTCTAACTTCCTGTGCCTTGCTGAAGTAAGTGCTATCATGGTCAGGGCTTTGGTTAGTGACAAGGGTGAAGCAAAAGTGCAATTGCTTTGGGCAACCTACTTTTCTTTACTGCATTAGTTCTAGCACTAATGTAGTATGTTCCCTGAAGGCAGCAAGGCCCAGGGCTGACCATGCAAGAGCCCAAAACTGTCTGAAATTCGTTCAAATTGAAAAGATCACAGGAACACCTAGTGGTCTTTCTCAATGTTTTCAATCACTTCTAATGTCACCTGTCAGTACAACAGACCTGTTACATAAGGATGATGCATCAGCCTTTCCCCAGGACACTCTCCTCCTAGACACAGGGCTCTATGTGTTTTTAACAGGAATATGCTATATGTAGGGCTGTGGGATTTTACCATTGTCTGATAAATGCAGCAGAGGCGTGTGAAAAATCCTAATGCATAAGCACTGATTATTCTTCAGATTGTACTGCTCTCTGGTGGGATGTACGGGGTAAAACATTCAGTAGTAATGAACAGCAATGATCTTACCTGACAGCTGGCTTGCCTGTCTTACCTCCTCTGGTGTCAGTATTTAGTGGTGGAAAAGGTGATTTGTTTAATCCAGCTCCCCAGGGAGACATTACCTGCAGGAGGAAAACCATCCTGGGCTCCGCTCTCAAATGCTGGTTGGAAAGGAAGATGTCTTGCATGCTCACTACAGACAAACCTCTTGTTTGTGAATTTACTGGGGCACAGATCAAGACTCCTGCATTCAGCTCTTCCTCTTACCACTAAGGTTTTTGATCTGCAGCCTGGAGGTCAGGGAGACCTTCATTGAAAGGTCTCAAAAATTAAATACTTGCCTTGAAGAGTCCTGTAAGTATTTGTTGGAGGAAATTGCCTAATATATATAAACAGTCTTTACCAACAGACATACA
>VXAV01007979.1:80852-98682 GCA_013399715.1 Alectura lathami
TTTTTTTGTGTGGTGGGTGCATTTTTTTTTTTTTTTTTTTTTTTTCGCATCCAAAGCCACCTTTTCCAGCTTTTGCTAGCTTCCAGGTTTTCAGTCCTCAAGATGAGTCCATCTCAATGCAAAAGTAGAATGACTCACAGTGACAACAGATTATGTAATGCATTAGTAATTTTAGATGATGCTGCATGATGTGGCTACAACAAATATCACAATATGATTGGCTTACCATCACACTCTTCCACAAATAGGTTTCCCTCAGTCCTGGGTGAACCACTGCCTGCCCGAGGATGTCATTACTGGGAAACAGTTGTCACTGCCTGCAGAAGCTACAGGATTGGGATTTGCTATGAGACAACACCACAGAGCAGTGTTGTGGGACTGAGTGATACTTCCTGGTGCATGCGCTGCTGTCCTACACAAACCAGGTAAAGCTGACTGAGTCTAGCTGCTTTGGAAGTTATTTGTCTGTCATATAAACAAAGCTGGCCAGCTTTAAGAATCTTGAGAGCAGAAAGGACCTGTCTGCTTCCTTTCTGCAAATTTTAGTAGCAAGCAAAGGACAACAGCAAAGGAGCTTTAAACCTCCTCCTCTTAATTAAAAATCTTATAAGGCACATTAATAAAATCTCAAACCATCTTAACTTCCTTTACCCAGTCAATTAATCACAAAACTCATTTGTGTTTGCTTTATCCTTCCAGGATCATATCCTGGCAAAAATCCCAGCAAATACAGTCTTTATAGCATCTATTTCCCAGAGAATTCAAACCTCCATAGGGAATGCCTTCTCCTGCCTTGTCCTTCACATCAGTAGGGATCCACCTGCTACTGTGGCAGGACTGCATGGTAGTCGTCAGGGGGCCTGTGTCAGGCTGCTTGAAGCTTCATAAATTGTAAACCTCTTAATGGTGTAAAGGTGCTCTTGATGTAAACAAATGTATTTTTGTAGTGTGAGGTCATGTGCATTCACGAACATGACCAGCTAAGCGAAAAGTCTGACATGCAAAGGGTTTTGCCAAAGCACAGCTCATGCTTAAATCCCCACAAAGACATGTAAGAAGAAAAAATATAGATTAATACAGTTTTAGCAAGTCTGCTTTTATCATGAGAGTTCAGACATGCTGAATGAAAGGACTGGTCGGTGTGCTGGGCGGGGCTTTGAAGCAATGCCACTTTTACTTAGGTAGGCGGGCTATGTACTGAGCTAAGCTCTGTTGCCATGTGGTATACTGCCGTTAATAGGTGGGAATTAAGTGGTAGGTTATTTCTGGTAAATCACAACAAGGAGGCTCACTGCATTTTGATTTCCATTTTCCTGCAGCTTTCTTTACAGATTTTTTCACACGGGTGTGGTGAGTGATGTCCACGTGACAGAACACCCGGCCAGGATCGGCATCCTGTTGGATTACAATGGTGGCAGACTGTTATTCTTCAATGCAGAGAGAGGACTGGTGCTGTTTACCATCAGGCACAAATTTACTGATGCTGTTTACCCAGCCTTTGCCCTGGAGAAAGCTGGAGTGCTTACCCTGTGCACGGGAATGGAGCTGCCAGAGTTTGTGAAGCACAGCTAATCTCCTGCTTCACACTAACAGGAAAATTAAGAATAACAGTGTTAGGGGCAGGGAGGGAAAGAGGGGTGTCGGAGAGGGATGTCAATTTTCACTGATGAATGCTATGTGCATGGCTCTCCCCCACATCATCAGTAATTGTAGTTAGTGCTCAGCTGCGTAATCAGCCTGAGCCTCAAGAGAAAACAGCATCTTCAGATAGAAAGTGCACCTAGTGATATACACAGCAGTATTTTTGAGGGGAATAAAAAGGTTTGTTAGATATTAAAGGGGATTAAGGGGAGGGGGAAATGTACTCTCCCTGTGAAAATAATGACAGTGCTAGCTGTCTTTTTAAATTTGCTGATGAGCCTGTGTATGAAATAAATGCATCTCTCACTGCAATACATGACTTCTTTTGTCAGAAAAAGGCATCCTTTCATCATTTGACAGGACAGTCAGAGCCCAAATCCAAGATTATGTGTTTGAAAACATTCCAAAATGTTCAACAATTCCATATTTTGCAGGTTAATATATCATGTTATTGTTTGTCTACTCCTTCTGTTAACCACACAAGAAAATTTGGAAACTTGGAAATCTGTATGTTTGCAAAACAAGTGAGTCCCAGATTAGTCTTCATATCAGTCACATGAAGTTTGCATATACAACACCTGCGTTCCCATGTTCACACCGGACCAACAGAGAGCTAACTGACAGTGTGTCAGTAAACATCTGTACCTGTACATAGTCACTCATGAAACACATGTATGAGGAAACCCGGTAGTACAGTTGAAAGCCTTTTCCTGTGTTTTTCATCCTCAGTTTGATGGGTAGGTGGCTTCAATGGTGAAGGGAGGGTTGCCACCTGGAGACTTAGAGGACAGTCAAATTGCCAGTGACCTACTTGTAGATCATCCGTTTTCCATCACTGCTTTTTACCTTTGCACTTACAGATTTGGTGCGCCTAATTTCAGGATTGTGGACATTTTTGTGAGTCTGCCCTGGTCTACCAAGTTGTTTGTGCTGGCACTAGAACTGTGTCAGCAAGACGCAGTGTTTCAGGGCCGTTGAACTAGGCAGGCTGCGCATGGTTGATGCCAACAGAGGAACAGAATGCTGATTTCCCCCCACTGGCTTGTTCAAATAATGTTTCAAAGAGCTATACAAATCAGTGTCACTGCTTCCTTCCTGCCTGCCCCAAGGGCTGAAAGCGTAAGGGCCAGTGGTGCCAAACTCCAACGAATGCTGGGCAAAAATTAATCTTAAGGAAAGCAGGCGATGTTTTTCATGCTGTGCCTGTTCTGGCAATTTCTGCCGTAGGGGGCTACTTTGCCAGACCTACTTCTGTGCTCAGCTGAAGAGCTGTACTCCCTGAAGTAAAGCAAATTTCAGGAGTCTAATGAAGAGGGCTTGCTTCTGAAGAGAGAACTTCAATGGGTTAAAATGAGGCTTCTGCTTTTTATGCTCAGAGGTGGAGCCTGCTGTTTCTGTTTTAGTTATGATTTAACACCACCTAGACATGTGTTTTAACCCACCTAATAAGGCATGTGTGGTGTCCCAGAGGAGCCACGCTCTTAAGTGTCGCAGCCGGCTAGGGCAGGATGTTTGAGGAAAAATAAACAGGATCCTGTGACCATTTTTCTCAAGCCAGAGATCTTTTTGGCATTTCAATTAAAGAGTGCCATTTCTGAGTCCCTGCTGGGGAGAGAAGAGAATGAAAAAGCAGGGTTGTGCTGTATTGGCTCAAAATGGAGTTTTGTAGAGGTGTGGAGGATGGTGAGAAAAAGGTCCAGGATTAATTGGAAAGGAAAGACAGCAAGGGTATTGGAGGTAATGTTATTGTGAAGGCTGAGGAGGAGGAGGCAGAAGGCAGTGTGGAAACTCACACAGAGCAGATGGTGACAAACTAAGAGGCAGGTCAGTGATGTCAGCTGTGTGCATTCCTCAGGCACCTGTAGCAAGTGAGCTCACCAGAGTTTTGGCCATCTCAAGACCTTAAAATGGTACTTTGAATGAAACCTGCAAAATCCTAGCACTGGGGTGATTTTTTCTGTGTTCTCTCCATGATTGCTGCTGTACCATGTAGAATTGTTTCACAAATGTGAACATGATGTGTTGCGAAAGGGACAAACAGGAATAAGGAGAACAAAATGACCTTAAAGTATTTGTGTAGATTTTCAATTCAGGCGAGAAGCAATTGCTTTGTCAAAGAAAAAAGTGTAGTTTATATGAAAGCTGGGTAAATGATTTGAAGTTTAAAATGTAACTGAAGGCAACCCTAGTAATGCTAACTTGACATCCTGAATCTGGTCTGCGTTAAGCTATGTAAAAAGAAGAAATGCCTAGAGACAGGATCCTGGTTTGGAGATGGAACAAAGTGTACAATAAACAAAATAAAACAATATACAAGTCTTAAGATTTGGTTTAGGCAGAAAATTTGTGCTAGAAATGAAAGCAGATCCTGAAAGCCAAAATTAAGCTGGTAGGTCTTATAATACATGGTGCAAGCTCTCCTGCCCTTGGAAAACCTAGACAAGCTCAAAAGCCAATGCCTAATTCTGTAAGTAATTATTAATAAATATTTGGACTAATCTGAAACACATTGCATTAAAAGGAAAGATTTAATTTCAGTGGATTTTAGATTAGGTTCAGTAAGTTTTGGGCACTGAAATGAGAATACAGGACCGTCTGTAATAGTGAAACATTGATTTCTGCTGTCAAAACAGTGCCAGACTGGAGTACTGCTAGAATCAGTAGTATTGATCCTCAAATCTCGCTAAGCTCTTTCTGCTCCACACAGATTTTAATGCTTTCTTGCAACACCAGGTAGAGGTGCTTGGCAATGTATCTGTAAATCACAGAGCATTTGGTGCACCTACATGCAAGGACAACTTTCCTCTCATGCTAGCCCTTTTTAATAAAAGATATGTCACTAGAATTTAAATGTGTTTGTACTGAAAATGGCCTAGTGATACCATATTTTAGAATTTAAAAACATCCCCTACTTCCTAATTCTGCTGTTGTGGAGCTGGATTATATTTTATCATGAAGGTCGTTCTAAGGCATATACCCAGTAAGGCACAGTACCAACGAATTGTTGCTAAATCCACAGTACTGTGATATTGTCTGTAATACACCTGTGAGCTACAGTTTCTGTCAGCAGGGCCTTGAATAGATACATAAGGTACATAACAGTAGATTTAAGAATTACATAAAGTTATGATCTCTTTGAGCTGTTCTCATTCCAGAATAACAGATAGGACCTCTGCTGTATGGAGGTATAAAGCGGATTTGGAAAACTACATTTCGTGGTGTAATCACTATTACATTGCTGCTGTTTCGCTGAAGAATTTGCTAGCTCTCAAGGTGCTGATATGCTCAGATAATTACACAGCCAGCAAGGAAGTGAAGAGTGTCTCTTCCTCACTCAGCCATGTGCTGTGGAATGGAGGTTGAACTAGAAAACTATCTTCATCTTTCTTGTAGAGTTTAGCAATTTTCTGTCATACCAGAAAGTAGCATTTGCTAATGAAGGACCACCGTGAAGAGAAACTCCTACATGAGCACAGCCTGGAAGGAGGTGGGGCAGATTTCTCCTCCAGACCCTGAAATGTTTTTGTCAGCAGTTACAATACGTATAATTTCAAGTGCCATTCCACTCGGGAGAATGTCTGTGTAGAAAATGTCTGTGTCAGAAAGACTCAGTATTTTCTAGTGCATACTTTTCTCAGCCTTGAAGAAGCACTGCTGCAAGCAGATAGGGAGTTAGCCTATAGTCTATTGTACTCTACTAATGCAGTGGTCAGCTGAATTTCAACCTGCCAAAATGTTACCACACCACCGAGTAGTGAGGGATGGAGAGCTGGACCCCTGGCCACAGAAGGCATGGAAGAGAACTGGCTTCTGCTGAGCAAGTAAGAAACCGGTGTGATTTTAGTGCTGGGGCTGGCAAAAGGAGACCTTTAACTGAGCATTATTTTACATAGACCAGCCTGGTGAGGTGATTGTAAAAATTGTTTCACACCATGTCACAAGCCTGACTCAGAAGGCACAGCGCGTATATAGTCCCACAACTCTCATTTTTATATTCACTGCAAAGAACAGAACCACATTTTGAAGTAAAATTAACAGAGATTATTTTTACCTAGTTCTGTAATTGTATTTTATATATGTGTCTGACTGCTTTTCCAAAATAGGAATATTACTGAAAAATGATACTTGTAGAGTGAATTATAACCTTCAGAAAATAATAATAATAATAACAAAAAAAAAAAAACCTCCAAGTATTGAGTACATATAAACTCTGAATAACGAGAGAGCTATGTATGCTATACCAACAGCATCTGCTGGTGCTGGTGCTCACACTGGCTATGTAGTAGCTATTAGTATCATTCTCTTAATCATTAATGTGTTTTTTTTTTTTTTTTGAAACAAATATTAATAAAAATATTACATGCAGAATGTGCAACTAGTAGTACAAATAACTGTTCAAGTGACTGCTAGTGCTTAGGAAATAATCTGTATAGATATTTAATATACAAAATTTAGGCTTTCCTGTCAAAGCAAAGAACACACTTTCAGATAGGGGAAGAATGTTCTGTTGTTCAATCATAGCAGAATTGCATGGGAATGAATAAAGTCTACTCTGGTGCCGAAAGAGCTTTGCTCTCTAGTATATAAAAGCAGATTTTGGAAGTTAAGTCATGGCATTTGGGGGAGTCTGGACAGGGTGCAGAGGGAGAAGAAAGTCCATTGTGTTGCTGAGCCCAAGTTCAAATTTGCTTTCTTAGCTTAGGAGGATACACTTCTATTATATGCCTCTCCATTAGAAAATGGGTACTATGTTCTATGATTGCCATGCAGCAAGATTCTGCTTTGATGTGTGGGTCTGCAATTATTTTTGCACAAGTTCAGTGGACCCTGAATAGTTTGTGCTTGTGATCATGTGTGGCTCATCTCGGCAATTAAAGACCAGTACATCAGGCACTTCCAGGAGGTGTGGGATTCCCAGGACACCTGCATATCCAAGCTGGGAAAATGGCACCAGCTTTTCTCCCAGTCACCCTTCCAAGGAGGCTGGACCCTGGACATCCTCATGGAAGAAGCACAGACTCCATCTGAGCTGTACTTCAGCTGCATGAGCAGTTCATGTTGGAGGAGAAACTTTGGGATTCAGTCATCCTTGAAGTTCCTTTTCTGCTTGAGGTAACAGGACAAAGCAAGCAGCTTTGCACATCATTGTTTTTGTTTAAAAATTACTGTCTGAGGATTTAAACTCAGCCTCCTGAAGGTCAAATTTGGTTTACCAGGAAAAGAAAGTCCCCATCTACTACTCCGCTGAGTATCACGAGGCTGTGTGCCCCTGTAAGGCGGGGTTTGCTGTGCTGATACTTGCTCAGCAGAAGTGAAACTGAGTACTTCCTTTCCAAGCACTTTGTAGGGTATTCCTATATTTGAAAAAGCAAGGCTCCTGCTAACAGCAAATTAAGTTACAGGAAGGCCTGAGCAGTTACACAGAACTCTGTCTTTTTCATCACTTTTACACTGCTGTTTTTCGAACCAGACTGGGATTAATCTAAGACATTTACTTTAGTGAAATTCTTCCCTTACTGCTGTAATTAGTATAACATTGAACTTGCGTTGAACACTTTGGCTTAACTCCTCAAGAATAAAATAGTTTTCTGTCTTCTCTAGATAGGTCTGTGTTTTAAGGTTGTGCACATGGTTTACCCATGCTCTCTTGCAACATCATGGCTACAGAATTATCTGTGCTGCAGGGGCTGTGCATTACAGTAAGGATCATAAAAAAATGGGGGAAAAGAAAAGGCAGCATGGCTGTGGCCCTCCACATCCACAACCCATCTGTGTCCACACCCCTCCATCAGCAGCAGCCTCCTCGAGACCTCCTCCTCTTCCTGCTTTTAGAGTCGTGATCACACAAGTGACAACCCTGCTGCAAGGACCAGCTCTTGACTATCTTTCTGGCACTGGTCATGGTCTCCTGGCCAACCAGAGCAGTTGCTGAGATGAAGAGCTATAGGGCAGTTTGCAGACTGACCGGTACCCTTCTCTAGGTTGTTGTCAGCTCACCAAATACAGAGCAGACTCGCACACAATATGCAGAGCTGGCACTTGGCCTCACTGCCTCATCACTGCAGTGTGCAGACCCCTGTAAGCAAGGCCTGTGCCAGCTGCCTGCCCAGAGGTGCCCAGGCAGATGGGGCATCTCAGGATGCACCCAGCAGCACTGCCCATTGCAGCCAGCTCGCGCTGGCTCTCGCAAAAGCCACAATCCTCTGGGAAAGCCTCAGGTGCAAAAGTGTGTTTGCAGAAAGCAGCAATGCAAAACGCATCGTCCTTCCCTCAGGAAAGAAGACAAAGCAGCAGACAAGCTGTGCAAGTGGTGACCTAAACAAATCTCCAGAGTCTTCCCCAGGGCTGAAAACAAGCAACAGAAGCCCCAAGGAGGTTGGCTCTGAAGACACACCTCCACACCAACACACCTCCACAGAGCATCAGTGAGCAGCAACCCGAGCGCTACACCTCCTCCTGGCCAGCTATGTCCAGATGCCACTCCCCTTGCTCCAGCCTGGGAAGCTCTTCACTACCTCTTTGAAACATCCAATGTTGAATATTGCCATCAAAAATGGTAGCTGGGCGTGATTTGCCCTTGGCTTGCAGCAATTTCACGGCTGTGTGTCTCTTGCTACAATTCTGGAGGAGTGGAATTATTATTCTGCAAGTCTCATTACAATTTGCACAGACCAGTTTTGACAAATAGGCATTTTTTAAACACAAAACTGCTTTGTAAGGAAATTCTTGACTTGCTCTATGTAACTAGCACTCTGTAGTCCCTTCTATGATCTTTCTCACTCTCTCCATGGAAGGAGAGGCACCTTCTGGATTGTACTGGGAATATAGGCCAGCTCTGCTATGTCACCAGAGTATGTGATAGATCAGGCCTCCTGGCTGATCTCTGCTTGCCTAGCTGTCACAGATAGGAGCTATAGACTTCACTTGTAAGAAAGTAGCAGCAATATATTTATTGATATAAAATGTTGGTTTAACAAAGTTTAATATTAAGACAGCAACTTAACAAGATTTCAGGCGGTAAGGTACCCTTGGTTACTTATTGCACAGAGGATATGGTTAAACCCACACTCAGCCAGGGACCTTCCTGTTGAGTCACGAGGTTTAGAGCAGACCTCTTTTGCTTTCTAAACTCCTCGCACCACAGAGATAAGGAGTTGATTCCAACCCTAGTCCCAGAAATGTTCAACAGTTTGTGTCTAAGGAATTCATATAGATTCATAGAATCATGGAATTGTTTGAGTTGGAAAGAACCTGTAAAGAGCATCTAGTCCAACTCCCCTGCAGTGAACACGGACACCTACAGCTGGATCAGGTTGCTCAGAGCACTGTGGAGGCTGATCTCAAATGTCTCCAGGGATGGGGCTTCCACCACCTCCCTGGGCAACCTGTGCCAGTGCTTCACCACCCTCATTGTAAAGAACAGTTTGCTTACATCTAATCTAAATCTCACCTCCCTCAATTTGAAACCCTTTCCCCATGTCCTATCACAACAGGCCCTGCTAAGGAGTCTGTCTGCTTCTTTCTTGTAGCCCCCCTTTAGATATAACCTGATAACCTGAAAGGCCGCTATCAGGTCTCCCCAGAGCCTTCTCTTCTCCAGGCTGAACAGCCCCAGCTCTCTCAGCCTGTCCTCACAGGGGAGGTGTTCCATCCCTTGGATCGTTTTTGTGGCCCTCCTCTGGACACACTCCAACAGGTCCATGTCCCTCCTGTGCTGAGGACTCCCCATGTGGATGCAGCACTCCAGGTGGGGTCTCACCAGCGCAGAGCAGAGGGGCAGGATCACCTCCCTTCCCCTGCTGGCCACGCTCCTTTGGATGCAGCCCAGGATGTGGTTGGCCTTCTGGGCTGTGAGGGCACACTGCTGGCTCATGTCCAGCTTGTCACCCTCCCCTCCCCCCAGGTCCCTTTTGTCAGGGCTCTGCCCAATCCTTCCATCCCCCAGCTTGTACTGATAGTGGGGGTTGCTGTGACCCAGGTGCCAGACCTTGCACTTGGCTTTGTTGAGGCTCATGAGGTTCTCCTGGGCCCAGAGCTGGAGCCTGTCTAGGTCTCTCTGGGTGGCATCCCGTCCCTCAGGTGTGTCGACTGCACCACACTGCTTGGTGTTATCTGCAAACCTGCTGAGGGTGCACTCCATCCCATTGTCGATGTGATTGATGAAGAGCATCTGTCCCAGAACAGACCGCTGAGGGACACCACACATCACTGATCTGGACATTGAGCCATTGACCACCACACTCTGTGGGCAATATTCCAAGCAGTTCCTCACCCATCCAACACTCCACCCATCAAATCCATATCTTTCCAGTTGAGAGAGAAGGTTGTTTTGGGAGACTATGTAAGAGGCCTTACTGAAGTCCAGATGGATAACGTTGGTGGCTCCTCCTTTGTCTACTGATGCAGTTATGCCATCGTAGAAGGCCAGGACTTGCCTTTGGTGAAGCCATGCTGGCTGTCTCACGTCACCTCCCTGTCTTCCCTGTGCCTTAGCATAGTTTCCAGGAGGATCTGTTCCATGATCTTCCCTGGCACACATGTGAGGCTGACAGGTCAGTAGTTCCCTGGGTCATTCTTTCTACTCTTCTTAAAAATGGGTTTAACATCGCCCTTCTTCCAGTCACCAGGGAGTTCAACTGACTGCTACGCCTTCTCAAATATCACAGTGAGTGGCTTGGCAACAGCGTCAGCCAACTCCTTCAGGACTCTGTGATGAATCTCATTGGGACCCATAGACCTATGGATGTTCGGGTTCCTCAGGCAGTTGCGAACCTGAGCCTTGTCTACAGTGGGAAGGACATTGTTCCCCCAGTCCCCACCTTCCAAACTTGAGGGATGTTTGAAGAGCAGTTGTCATTGAAGACTGAGGCAAAGAAAAGGTTGTTGAACGCCTCAGCCTTCTCCTTGTCCCTTGTTAACAGCCTGCCTGTATTGCTAACTAGGGAGGGACCGCCTTCCTGGACTCTCTTTTTCTGGTCGATATACCTGTAGAAGTCTTTCTTGTTCTTCTTCGTACCTCTTGCCAAGTCCAGTTCGAGGTGGGCCTTGGCCTTCCTGACCCCATCCCTACCCAGCCTAGCAGCATCCCTATACTCCTCCCAGGATACCTGTCCCTGCTTCCACTGCCTGTGCATTTTCCTCTTGCTCTCCAGTTTGACCAGCAGGTCACGGTGCAGCCATGTTCCTTCCTTCCTTTCCTGATTTCCTTCACCTGGGGTGGAGAGCTCTTGGGCACTAAGGAAAGCTTTCTTCAAGATCTGCCAGTTCTGCTCCACTCCCTTGTCCTTGAGGGCACTTTCACAGGGCATTTTGTTGACTAACTGCCTGAAGCGGTGGAAGTTGGCTTTCTTAAAATTTAGGGTCCTGATTTTACTCCTTGTCTGCCCCATATCCCTCAGGATTGTGAACTCCACCATGGCATGATCACTAGAGCCCAGGCAGCCTCCAATCCTGATGCCACCAGTCAGTTCACTTGGCATCACATGCCGGTGAGCAACAGGTCCAGTATGGCATCCCCCCTGGTGGGGCTGTCTGTTACTTGGCTCAAGAATTTGTCTTCGATGCATTCCAGGATCCTCCTGGATTGCCTGCAGCTCACCATGCTACTTTTCCAGCAGATGTCAGGGTGTTTGAAGTCACCCAGCAGGACGAGAGCTTGCAATTGCGATGCCTCCTGCAGCTGGAGAAAGAAGGCTTCATCCACAGGCTCAACTTGGTCAGGCGGCCTGTGGTGGGCACCAGCCACAAGGCTCCCTTTGCTGCCTCGGTCTCTAACTCTCACCCATAAGCTTTTGATTTGCTTGTGGTTATTCTTCAGGGAGAGCTCTTCACACTCAGTTCCTTTCATGGGAACAGACAGAAACACCTCCTTCTCTCCTTCCACACCTGTCCCTTCTGAACAGCTTGTAGCTGTCAATAGCCACATTCCAGCCATGGGAATCATCCCACCAACTTTCAGTGATGGCAACTATGTCATGGTTTTCTAGTAGCACAGTGGCTTCCAACTCCTCCTATTTGTTTACCAAGCTGCATGCTTTGGTGTAGCAATTATGTAGGATACTATGGGCACAAACAGTCTTCATAAATCTTACAATCTTAACAAAGCTCCCAAAGTTTAGCAAGCTATCAATTACTTACCTAGGATCTGTGTCAGCAAGAAATCTCTTGCAAATATTTGCAGAAGGTGTAAGGAGTAAAGGATATCTGTAACAGCCATAGCCTTGAGAGATGTTACTACTCAAGTGGGGATTGTGCTGTGCAGCCCACTGTCATACAGGAGAGCTCCAAGGGCTCTTGAGCTGCTCACTATTTGTGGTGTAAGATGATTAACTCATAGTCATATTGGATATCAACTGTGGTTCTGTTCTAGATGTTAGTTCCTCAAAAACCTAGCTCAAACCAGACAGCATTCAGCACTGTGGTTAGGCTGGTGCTGGCAAAGACTCTCTCATTGTACCATCAGAATGGTGAGAACACTAATATTTGCCTAGCAGCTTGTTCAATACCACCTACCTTTCGTATGTTAACAAATACATGATTGCTTTACACTTTTAAAACGTGTGTATCGTGGATGCAGTATCCTTGCACCAGCCAAAAGTAACAACTACAACCCATAGCATCTATGAGTAAGCAAACTAGCAGCTACAGCAAGAAGCACATTTTCTCTCATTTCTCCTGCAGCCTGTAGCAACAGCACTGTTCCCTGCTTTTGCAAGTGTCTAATCCAATGACTGCAGCAGTATGAGATGCTCTCTCACTTTCTCCTACTTTAGTCTACAAAGTGTACATGTGTGGGAGTACATCATGCAAGTATTGCTTCATAAGAAGGACTGACAAATTTTTAAAACACTTTTCTCTGATCTCACTCCTGGAATGACCCATATGAAACAGCATACCAGTTTTTCTATCTGGTGTTGAGGGAAGTGAAAGATTGTTTCTCCTTCAGAGAGCTGGTCTGCGTGGAACTGCGTGGAATACAGCAGAAGGCAGGGTAAATTTTTTGAACTCCACACTTCTGTGTTACTCAGTAATTCAAGTGAGATGAGGTGGGTCCACCTCTTTCATTGTATGTGCCTGCTTTAGGCAACTGTGATTTCCTCTTCAATCCCAGGTCTGAGTCTAAATGACCTTCAACAGAATCACAGAATCCCAGAACAGCAGGTAGGCACCTCTGGGTCCATTTGGCCCAGCCCCTCGTCCAGCACGCTGTATTCTCAACATTGCTGAGCAGAGGGGGAAGGATCACCTCCCTTGGCTTACTGGCATCACTCCTCCTACTGCAGCCCAGGGCACCATTAGTCTTCTTTGCCACAAAAGCACATTGCTGATTCTTGTTCAACCTGAACAAGACCCCCAGGCCCTGTTCTGCAGAGCTGCCTTCCAGCTGGGTGCCCCCAGCATATCCTGGTGCCGTTCCTCCCCAGGTGTAGGGCTCTGCACGTCTCCTTGTTGCAGCGCATGAGGTTCCTGCCAGCCCACCTCTCCAGCCTGCCGAGGTCCCTCTGGGTGGCTGCACGGCCCTCTGGTGAGTCAGCCGCTGCCCCCAGTTTTGTGTGGCCCGTGATTTTAAAGAGGATGCACTCTGCCCCATCATCTAAATTGTTAATGGAGATGTTGAACAATATTGGATTCAGTATTGACACCTTGGTTACACAGCTGGCTATGGGTCTCCAGCTTGTCTTGACATTATTGATCATCACACAGCGTTCACTTGCCCAAGCTCCCAACAGATCTCTCCTCCCTGGCCTCTTATAAAAACAGAATAAAGCAGAACAAAACAAAACACTCTTTTAAACTGCTGCAGTAACATAAGCACTTTGTAATGGAAACTTTGTGTGCAGCTATATCTCAGTGGGATGTTTGAGCTTCACTGTGACATCGCAGTGAAGCAGATCCCCAAGATTTTATGGAGTTCTAATGCCCACACAGCTAGTGCTTAGCAACCAAGTTCTTCTTCAGGAGAAGGTAAATCCTTTTCAGCTGGGGAGCTGGTTGCTGTGACTGCCATCCAGGAAGGAGGAGGAGAGCTGAAGCTGTGTGAAGTGAGTGGCTGTCAGCACATTCATCCCTAAGAAAATACCCGTGGCTCTGTTCCTCACACCATCTTACTCTCTTACTAGCTCTTACTACCTGTGCAGCTCTGAGCCAGCCACTGTCTTGCAGAGCTCTCTAGCGCTCTGGAAACATGCAGAGGGCATGCTTCTCTCCTCTAGAAGGTTTCTGCTTATCGGTCTGCAACAGAAATCCTGCTTTATTCATTTCCTCTGTCCAGGTAGCCTTAGCCCAGCTTGAGAAATGCTCCCCATGCACCTCGTGGGGAAATGGAGACAGATGAGGCTCAGTACTTCCTTGGTGTGGTGGACTTCCGTCCTGTCACCCTTAAAGGTACCACAGAAGACTGTTCTTAATGGTGCAGCATCTACTGATCTTCTTTGAGAGCTCTTGAATCTTGCAGAGAACCAGATGAAGGGAAGCCAGGCTGAGAGCAATGGCTATTTTCCAGTGCGTAATGGGCACACCTGTAGATGCATGACCCAGTTCTTCAGAGCATGTTCCTGCTGCAGGATCACCAGCAAAAAGGTGCTTGTCCTGAGTTATCAAAACCACCTGAAGTCAGACTCAAGCTGATATTTTGCTCCTTTTCTGGAGCATAAAGAATGTGTGCTCCGTCCCTTTCCCTCCTATAACAATTTTCCAAGTCCTTCTCTGCCAAGAAAACGAGACACTGTGTATGGAGAGGAAGAAGGAAAAAATGTCCTTCTTGGCTGTGTTTCAAATGCTCTCTGTATAAAGGCTGACTCGATTTCTGATAGCATTCTACCTAACTTATCTCACACTGTCGTTGTTTCTATTATTTTAATTATCTTTTAATAAATCCCTTCTGATGTGTGATTTACATTGTCCAGCCACTTCTCAGTGTCCTTTCTGTAAATTTTAAGAAGTTACTGCGGAGTTCTTTCCATAGATATTAAGGCAGTCTTAACCAGCATTTTATATGGTTTCTGTGGCAACATTTCAGAGCTATATTTAGGCCTACAGTCTCGAAGACTGGTGTGCAGAATTCATCATCACTTTTCTCCGGGAGGTTTTCTTGCCCAATAAGATTTTAACTCTGCAACCCCTCCGACAAGCAATCTGGTACTTGATGTTCATTGTGGTTCCAGATTTTTAACTTGTGCCAAATGTAAATGTTCTTTGCTATGATATAAGCAGTGACCTTTCTCACAAATGACATGCAGAAAGATCTGTTTCCTTCTATTTTGCAGATATTTTTTATATTACTATGCTTCGGCTCAGTCTTTTCTTTGCTGGAGTTTGATTTTTAGTCTATTTTCTCAGAAGTTATATTTTCCATAACACTGAACAGTCTCCTGTGCCTTCTCTGGATGCTCTCCATGCTCTACAACTACTCTGCTTTTTTTTCCTCTTTTTTCTTTTTTTTTTTTTTTTTTTTTCCTTCTGCCACCTTCTACATAATACAAGAAATGGAGACAATCTAGTATTGATTCAAGAGTTTTCCCTGAAGTCTTGCATCTATATACATACTCCTAACAAATGTTATATACTCCTAGAAAATATTTGCCTTTTTTGCAGTAGCACAATGCTGCTCAGGTAAATGTTTACAATCAGGTAAAACCTATAGAGTCATCCCTGAAAGACTGCTGCAAAACCAACTGTTCCCATGCCACACGTGTATCTTTATTCTTGCTGAAGCTCAGAGTACTTGTATTTGCTGTTCAGGAGCTGTGCACTCTTCCTACTGTCAAGGTCACTTTGGGCTCTAATCCTCTCTCCCAACAGCCTTGTTATCACTCCTGACCCGGTGTCATCAGGCTCTTGGGTAAGTTCCCGTTCCAGCACCCAGGCTACTAAAGCTGGTCTAGAACAGCAGCAGACTCACAATGACTTTCCTGGCCTCCACATCCTGCGCCTTACAGGAGTTCGTGTTCCTTCTGGGTATTTTTGAGATGAGAAAGCTCTATTTTTCAATATATATATATATTCTACATATATATAGAGAGAGAGAGAATATAAGCGTTTTTGAGAATCCGTCTCGTTACCGTTTCTGGTCACCTGCTGTCCATAAGGGGGCAATATATGGCAAAAGAACGGAGCTGCTGGGCTGCGGGAGAGTTTTTCAGGACCCAAATCATGTATCTTTGCTTTTCCCACTGGAGTGTCTCCTCCTCCCTTCACCTGAGAAGAACATGAAGGATCTCAATCCTGCAGTGCTATTGTTTTCAAAAACTGCATTCTTTTTGATGGCTACTGAGTAGCTTGTTTCATTTTGCACAGATATGGCCTTTGATTAGGACTGTGTTTAGCTTTTGCTCTCCTGTAAAGGATGAAAAATATATTTTGAAGAAAACAAAGGGCAACATTTTTTTCCTTTCCAATAAGTAACATCAAGAACCAGTATGAAAATTCTGTTCGGCTGGAACTATAGAATTTCAATAAGAGAAGTTTATCAGAACTGAATGAGATTGCAGAAGAGCTGTTCCCTCAGTGGTATTAAAGGGGAAATCTAGACTCTTCCACTGGCATCTCAGCCACCTTTGCATTCTCACAGTATCACTCTGTACAGAACTGCAAGAGGAAAACGTGATTTTCCATCTCTTCTGTGGTTTTGCCATTCCTTGACAATTCTGGCCCTTCACATAAACCTGGTGGCCAGGACATTCACTGCCCAGCAGCTGGGGTTGGCCTGGGCATGATGATCTGACCACAGCCTGTTTCCCTTGCCTGTACCATGGTCTCAAAGAGGGACAGAGCTTCTGCCTGTGCTGGGAACAACTTGTGAGGGTTTGTTTGTTTGGTTCGTTGGTTGGTTTTTCTTGGTACAAAAGCAGTAGGGTGATCCTATGCAAGAAAAGATGCTGTGAGATAAGACACAGGAGATATGCAGAGGAGCCCTTGTGGTCTCTCCCTCATATCTCTCTGGCACAGACAGACAGATGTGAGCAGGAAGTCAGTCCCCGAACAGGTCACCTCACTGAGGGTAGTGACTGTGAACTGGAGGCCGGGAGTTGCAGCTTTTAAGCAAGTTTCTCAGAGTCTTTGTTTAGCTCCAGCTGCTGCCGTCTGAAAGCCCACTCTGAGCAAATTCTACTTTGGTATTTTGATGGTATGGTAGTGTTTCTGAACACATGCCAGGAACAGTAGAAAAAATACCTTCACAGCACTGATGACTAAAGTCATTAACTTCTGCAGAGGCCAGCTTCCCAGTATAATTCAAACACTAGATCATCAGAGTCATCTGTGAGCATCCCTAAGGGAAAATATATTCACTTGTTGAACAATATGAGAGAGAGGAGTGGCCTCACATTTTCTTTGCCTTTCCATGGGACTGGAGACCTTGATGTGGGTCGCAGCACATATTACCTAGGCTTGGAATAGGCCATCCTGCAGCTGTCAGTTCTATGCCCCAGTGATGCAGGGATGTGCAATAATATTTCAGTCTCTGCAGTGGTGTCCTTTCCTCTCTTTTTCTCCTGTGTACTGCTTCCTTTCTGTGCAGCAGCGGTCACCACCTATGGAGCTCAGACTTTTTCTGTGTGACTTTCCTCTTATTGCACTCATCCTTGAATGGCCCCAGAAAAGCAAATTTCAGTCAGGATGGGCTTCTTCCAGTATTTAAAGGGAGCTTATAATGAGGGAGGTTGGCTTTTTACACTGTCTGACAGTGATAGAACAAGGGGGAATGGTTTTAAACTAAAACAGGAGAGAGTGAGTTTAGATGGTAGGAGGAAATTCTTCACTCAGAGGGCGGTGATGCCCTGGCCCAGGCTGCCCAGAGGAGCTGTGGGTGTCCCATCCCTGGAGGTGCTCAAGGCCAGGCTGGATGGGCCCTGGGCAGCCTGATCCAGTGGGTGGCAGCCAGCCCACGGCAGGGGCTGGGGCTGGGTGGGCTTTAAGGTCCCTTCCAACCCCAGCCATTCTGAGATTCTGTGATTCTCAGAGTGTGCACGGTCCCCTAAGCAGCCATGTGATGCCTCACTTCAACCTACTCTGACTTTCAGGGTCAAAGATGGCTTTAAAATCAGCACTAACAAGAAGAATGAGAAAAGGGAAGAGGAGATGAAGTGATTTAAAATTCTAAAACTGAAAAGATTTCTCCCTCATGAATTTGATATGCACAACAGATGGTCGTCCAAAAAAAAAAAAAAAAAAAAAAAAAAAAAAAAAAAAA
>VXAV01007980.1:0-10783 GCA_013399715.1 Alectura lathami
GTCCCTTCCAATCTCTAACATTCTGTGATTCTGTGATTATTACTGTGGCTTTACACAGCCCAGATGGTCAGTCTCAGTGACCAAGAGTTGTGCCCCACAGTGACCAATTAGACAAGCTGTGATTCTGCAGAAATACGAAATACAAATTGGACAAATCCTACCATCACCAGGCTGCTGTAGACAACAGCACAGTGCCTGCCACGTGCTCTGTACTGGATGGGCCTCCAACTATGTTCAAGTGTGGAAAACTGAAAGACATACAACTGAGTGCTCACAAGCTGTATGGCTGAAAAGCCTGAAGTGTCTGCAGCTGATAGCAGAGCCTGAGGTTTTTGTCATCCAAATGTATTTATCCTTCCTTCAAGAAAGTCTGAACCTTGTTATTTTTGAAGTTGATGGAAAGATAAAACCTCTTGCAACAGCATGATTAACCTCTGACATCACCGAATTACATTAGCAGCTACTTCAGCTGATTGATGTGTGAGAAGGTTAAACAATCAAAAATAGTACTTTGCTGCTCACAGAGAACATATTTTTCATTTCAGCATATTAATCAAGTCCATATAACAAGTCCAAGTAACATGTCAGGGAATTTACATTAAACAAACACGATGTTTCCTACAGCCTGGAATACAAGTTGTGAATTTTCCAGCCTGTGGTATTTAGCCTGGGAGAACGATGCACGTTCCCCATATGGAAGAACAGACTTCAGAGGAGAGTCAGCTATCCTACGCACCGCACCCACAGGGGCACAAGTGCATTAAATGAGAAGTATGACATATTAGCTACTCACTTTGGGAAAGGAGATAAGTGTCCAGAAGATGAATGCAAAACAGCTAGTAGTTAAAAGGCACATACACACACGTAGTCAACTTTTTGAGCTACAGTAAGGGCAAGCACCAAGAATTGTCAACAGATGGAAGAAAACTCCTCACTTTTGCACTCCGGAACAGTGTTGTTTTTTTTCCCCACGCAGTGTATTAAAAAAAAAATAAATGAAACCAAACAAGCAAGAATAGTGAGAATTGTAAGCCCTGAAGAAAGAAGGAACTCCTGCAATAGCTGTTGCAGTTAGCATCTCTGCAGATCAGCAGGCCAGCAAGCTCAGACAGCGTAGTGGTGAAAACGAGCAGCAGCTGGGCTGGTGTCTGGGTGGGGATCTTCACCAGAGCTGGGAAAGCCACTGTCAGACACATCAAGTGGGGTCAGAGACCTTCTACCAAAGGCTGAACAACACTCCTCTATGGGAACGCCCCGCTTGCATCTGCTGCTGGCCAGGTTAGAAAGACCAACAGAGGCAGAGGGAGGTCACAGACTCAGGAAGGTCTCCGTGTGCAAGTCCCACCTCTGTCCTCTCTGAGACATCCACCGGAACATGAGTCTCACCTGCACGTACTCAGTTGTTTCTCCTTCGCTTGGTGACTCCCCAGACAAGGTTGTGCAGCGTGCAACACACCACGTTTCTTTCAGACGGAACAAACATGCATTAAAAAATACCTTTGTCTCTGTATTTCTTTCTTTGCCTGCCACTGATTGTAAAGCAATTTGAAAATGGAGATTAATTTCTCATAGACAGGCATTAAATGGATCAGTTGAAATGGTAATTCCTTGCTCTGATATTCTACATAGTTTTTATAGCAAAACCTGGATCATAAACTTATTTTTCTATGTTTCTGGGTGTACGCCAACAGCACAGGATGGATTAAATTGCAATAAATGAGAAGTCAAAGGAAAATTAGAACCTTATTGCAGAACGAAATTCTGAACGCTATCCTGAGCTTACTTAGACCCATGCTGCAGAATCGTGAACAAAAATGTGATTTGGAAAAGCCACCTCTGGGATTATACAATTCCTCACATCATCAGCACAGATCTGTCAAGTTTCCAAGGTTGTTTCAGGACTATTTTTCTGCCCTCCAGCCCCATCTCCTCTCTTCCAGCTCTGTGTGCATCCACAGCACTGAGAGCTGCAGGGATTAAAGCAAGGCAACGGACGGAGTGGGGATATAGGAAAAAGGAATTGACACAAATGGTGCTGAGTGCTGGGGAAGCCAGGGGCTGGGCCCAAAGCTAACAAGATGCAAGCTTACTTCATGCCAAGTCACAGAGAGCCCGCTCAAAGCCTCATCTTGAAAAATTACAGGAATGAAGCATCATCTCAGCCAAAAACAAGTGCCCTATCCTTCCTCGCACAGTCAGAGGAAGAAAGTGAAAACAATGAATTCTTCAGGCTTCAGGGAAAACATGAAAGAAGCTGTTCAGAAATCTTTTTTCAAGAAAAATTTGTTTTTTAATGCTTGGGGTTGTAGCAGCAGGATGACTGCCTGGTTCAGAGACAGGCCCTTCTTTAATGTTTTACTGGGAGAAGGTCACCACAGGGCCCCATGCTGAGGCCACTGATGTTGATCTTCTATTCCCTTTCTTCAAGTGCATCTGACAGAAAGCCTCTCAGTACTGAGAATCTTAAATTATGCGGGTAAAGCATGCCAGCATCGAAGGAATGACTCAAGCTTGTTGATTTCTAACGTAACAGTGTTGTATTTCTCCATGCCTCAACAGAACCCATTACTTCTACCTGAAGATGAGCTGTACATAGTGCTTCTCAACAGGGAACACTCCTGCACTGTACTGCCACAGAACGGCCTGGGTTGGAAAGGACCCTAACAAGCCCATCGTCCAGCGCCAACCCCTGCCACAGGTAGGGACGCTTCCCAGCAGACCAGGTTGCCCAGAGCCACATCCAGCCTGGCCTTGAACAATACCCAGAGCAAAATCCAGAGTCTTACTCCTAGATATTATAGCACAAACCTGAGGTAAATCAGAAAAAGATGTAGCTCTCTCCGCAGAGCACCTGGGCAAGCACTGGCTGCTTCCTACCTCCTGCTCCAGCGGCCACATCAGTTTCCGACATGCCATTTCTCTCCTCTAACCAGCTCAGCATGCTGCTGTGCCTGCCCACCCACACTGCTGGCAGCTGCACAGTTCCATCCCCACCCCATGCTTCAAAGCTTTCTGTTTCTGACATTGTGCTCCCTGAGGGAGCACTGACGGCTTTTCTCTACATTTAGCAGTATTTTACAACATGGGACCACAGGAATATCTTCATTGAATCAGGCCATGGTCTGAAAGCCCTTCACCACACGTCCAATGACACTCTGCACTGTATCTGGCAATGCAAAACAAGTCTGCAGGAGACAGGAAGATAAATGAATGTTTTTCCCCTAGAGATCATTTTCTTTTCCTATACTAATCTTCAAAAACTTCTCATCCTGGAGACTTTTTTTTTTTTTTTTTTAAATTTTCCTTAATATTTGAAATCTCCTGAGATCATTCCAACAATATTTCTAACAGCCTTGGGTGAACTTTCATGTCAAAAAAAATAAAATAAATCCATTGAACCCCAATTTTTGCGAGGCATTATCTACAGATAAACTGTGTTCTGTCTCCTTCATTTGTTCTGAACTTACAACCTGGTATCTTTGATAGCCTCCAGCATCTCCATTGCATAATTTCACACATCTCTGACCTCTTTTCAGTGAGGCTGAAGGATCCCAGCCCATGTGGCTGTTTCATTGAGGCTGGCTGTCCTTTATCTTTCATCATCCTTGCTGCCCTTCTCTGAGCCTCCTCCAGCTTTCTTCTTCCTCACTGGAATGATCCGACTGTAACCACACACGGTGTTTAAGGGATATATTTATCTAGCAGCAAAACGATGCTCCCAAAGACTAAGTGGTCTTCTAGTAATTCTTAACATTTCATTTGGAGCTGCGTTTAACTGTTTGGTGTTCTCCTAAAGGCACTTAGTTGCATCTCTCTCATTTTTTTTTTATTTTTTCCTAAATAGAAATCCTGAACAAAGCTAAGCTCTCACTGCACTGAATTGCAGTGATAGTAGCCACTTCACAGTTGTTTCAGATATGAACCTGTGACCAACTTTTTGCCCCACAAGCATCCCTTCTCATTTATCTGCATCACATTTCACCTGCCGTTGTCTTTCCTGTTCACTCAACAATAATGTTCTCTGCGTTACCCTTGGCTCCAGATCTCCCTTGCCCCAAGACATAATGCCTTGGCAGGTTAAAAGCTACGTTTGAGGCATTCACAAACTACACAAACTCTTCTTCAAAAGCTTTTTAAAAGCCTACAACTCTGTACAGCGCACAGGTATTGGTTATATTTTACTCAAGGGACTACTTCCAAAAAGCTAACTGTGCATATGTTCAAAACGCACCAACATGCTAACAAACAACTCATAAACAGTCTGACGTCTGTCCAAGCCAGCAGCCTCCTCTGTTTTATTTTTAGCTCAAGCAAATGGGACAAAGCCAGATTACTGGGACTGATACAAGATTCTCCACTACCTATACAGAAGACCTCACACCCCAGAAGACCTTGGCCACGACAGTTCCTGAAGGTAATTTTGATTTGAAGACACAGCACAACAGCAACGAGGATATGTACAGACAGGCACAAAGCAAGCACTCGAAGGACCAGGCCATCTGCAACCCGAGCAAGTTGCACATCCTGCTGATGGTGATCAGCACCATAAGGTTCCCCTCGCACTTTCAGAAACTCTTTTGTGAGAAATCAAAAAGTAAACAGATTACTCTGCACTTCCTCATGGTCAGATAATGAAGACTTGTAAAGTGACAGAAGCCAACGTAAATAAAGAAAACAACACAGTATAGCAGAAACAAGAGCAACCACAATGTCATCACCTTAAAGAAGAGCAAATGAGAACAAGAACATCTTGGAGGTCAGAAAGACAAGTCCGACAGAACACTGTGCAGACGGCATGAACTCACTGATGGGGAAAAAAATTCACTGCTACTTCGGAATGCATCCTGGTGCCACACACTGCTATCAGTCACAGCGTAGACTGCCACACAAGTATACAAAAAATACAGAAGAACCAGATGTAAGAGCTCCTCACCTTCACCTTAAACTCAGGAAAGATCATACGGCTTCTCAGAAGATGAGACCTGCAGCACTGGGTGTCTTTAGGAAACATTAGACAAATTCCATCAGGAAAAAAGGATCCCTACAGCTGGAGCCAGAGGAAAGCCCGCCAGCTGCCAGCTCTTTATTCCGTGGTTCCGTTACTTTGAGAGACACCGCAGCAACGTAGCAAGCATTACCTTCATTTGCACCTGGGACCTGTTCCTGAGCCAGGTCCAGTTCATGAAAGTCCCAACTGTGAAGTTACTCTTTCCATTGCATTCAGAGATGACGGAGTTGCAGGGAAACCTTGGAGCAGAAGGTGCCCATTGGAAAGCAAACTTCAGAGACTTGTGGCAGTGTTTTGCCACATGCTGTAACGTAGAAATTACCCCTAAGTAATGAATTTTGGGAGCTTCTTGCCACAGCATCAAATGCAGCAAAGTAGCTTTTGCACTGGAAGGGAACATTAACACCTCTCAAAGTAAGCTTATTATACCTTTCTATGTTGCAAAATCCTGGCTTTATTTTGGTACTTTTGGGGAAAAAATATGTAGATTAGCAAAGTCCATGTATATCCGAGCTGGAGCTGTGCTCCTGGGAATACAAATTCTCTGATTATGTGCATAGTTTGTTATATGAGGTACCTGCAAACAAAAAGATTTGCATTTAAAAGAGGAGCGATGTCCCCAAGGCTATCCAAACCTTCCCATTTAAATATATTATCACAGTACCAATCTCATTCCTATTCCAAGCCCTTCTTATTTTATTGAGACCATTTTAATACACATTGGTAAATATTGTATTTACTCCTCACCTGCCAAGCAGGTCCCAAACCAGGACAACGCAGAGCCAGGGCTTAGCTGCGTGACCACAGAGCCAGGACACACGTACCAACCATTTCCCGGCACAACGCCCTTCAGATTTACATGTGCTGTGTCTGCACAACATGGTCAAGCCCCTCAGGTAGGTTTCTCCTAGCAAATGTGAGAACCTACACGTCCCAAAAAGTCAACTTAGGAAGAATCACAGCCAAGTTGGAACAATGGGGGCTTCCTGGCTCTCTCAGGAAAAAAAAAAAAAGGATCTTAGAAGATACCCACAAAGCAAAGGCCCTTCAGTTCCTCCTCCTTGACCAATGCTAGGCATCAGCTCCTTTATACACAAGGCACACTTGAATCAAAGGGCCTGACCACTTCATTTCCATTTCATTTATAATTTTTATGAAATAATACCCTATTTCCATCACTATTCTGCATAAAATGTAAAAACCTCTAATTTTCACTTAGGGTCTAGGAAATATACTTCTTTGTAAACACAGACATTTGTCACCCAGGAGAAAGCCAAGCTTTGGCGAGGTCTGCCTCTCAAAATAGAAAACCATCTTTCCAAATTAATCCAAATACATTTCTGGGACTGTGCAAATAGGGCGGAATGTGAGCTCTCCATACCGACGCGCAAGATTGATGAACAGGAGGCAGGCATACGCATGGAGTCTGTCTTTGCCCAGCGAAATTCAAACGCAGGCTGTTTTATGCAAAGGAGGGTTTCCGCACACAGCCAGAGAGGCAGGGCAGCTGCCCATTCATCACATTTCCTCACGAAAACTGCATATTCAGGTAATCTGTTTTAGAGTTCTCAGGCACATTTCACAGTGTGCCAGATCACAAATATATATTAAGCACTGCTTCTGCAAATCCTGTTTGCTTTCCAATTCCTTCAGCCATTACTCAGGCAAATTAACATTGGGGCTTATTGGTTTTCTGTTTAGAAAAGTCTAATTTACACTTTAAACACTCAAAAGTTTATAAATAATGAAACAGATCAAGCATTCAGTTGGGAACGCTGTGATCAGGCGATGGCCACTGAAGGTGTGAATTAAATGACTTGAATGTTTTCAGCTTAATTTGGAGCCATCCTAGGGCCTGTTTGCCGACGGTTCTGAGAGGAGCAGCAGGTGCCTGCATCACCGTGCTCTGAAGTTGAATTATTAAGATGATAAAAGGCCCACCTAAACACTGCTTGTGGCTATCTGCATAATTTATTATCAGTATATCCTAGGCATCTACTGTGCACTCTAATAATCACATACATCCCCTTGCAAACAAGGGGAAAAAGCACCACTTACTGATGCTTACACATCTCTACCTGCTCACAGTGACTTTCTGCAGAGAAGTATCTTGGACAAAAAAAAAAAAAATGTAATGCTGCCAGAGAAGCGGGACTTTCTTTCTGTACCCCATGCAATAACAAAGCCCCCGCAGTTAATGCCGCGTTCTCCAAAACGTTGCATCAACCTCACTGCTTAGCCTGGGCTTGGCTCCATTCTCCCAACTGCAAATGTGAGAGTGTGGGAGAACTGCAGGGAAGAGAAACAACTGACCACCACCCAGGCAGAAAAACAAACAACAATCACACAGCTCCATGAAGTGAGCTCATGTCAAGTA
The DNA here is from genome assembly GCA_013399715.1 of Alectura lathami. Lineage (NCBI taxonomy): Eukaryota > Metazoa > Chordata > Aves > Galliformes > Megapodiidae > Alectura > Alectura lathami. The sequence goes on from VXAV01007980.1 coordinate 7,386, forward strand.
ACTAGAATTCCAAATAACTAACAGGAGTGGTAACCAAAAAAAAAAAAAAACAAGTCACACCAGTAACTGAAAGCAGATTCAGGTAGAACAAGCGATGGACTACAATGGACAGACTGCTACAAGTATGAGTCTAACGTCTTTCCATCCTGCTCATTGCACTCGAACACACACGGTCTGGCTGCTGCACGTCACTGGTAGCAACTCACTGTTGTGCGCAGACACGCCAATCGAACTAAAACAGAAATACTTGGCATCGCATCCTGTTGGAAGCCTTTCTCACCGCTCTGAGGACATTCAAGTAACTTCCACACTGTTGTGTTTGTTGCCTCTACGGCTTCAAGTATTGCCTTCCTTACTACCTCAAATCCCAACTCCTTAATGCCACTCAAACGCTCCATTTTAAAAACAATTTTAGGCAGCAGTATTAGGGTCATCAGGAAAAAAGGCAAAGCTGCTAAAGCCACACTGTTCCCCCAGAGACAAGTAACTGCTTCAGGCTTCCCCGAAACCCAAGCAGAAGGTATCCACCCTGTGAGTGTACAATGAGGTTTTTAACCTTTTCATCACTTACCTTGCAAATAATGATTGATTTTTGAGACAGACGTGCTCTTCTTCCTAAGGGAAATCACGATCACTAAAAGGCAGTCTGGAACAGGTCACTGCATAAAGACACAGCTGTCCAGTGGACTGAAAACAAACCTTTGGAGGAGGCTGGTAGAGAATTTACAGCATTTGATTTTGCTTGTAATGTGAAAGCTCTCTTAAAGTAGAAAAGCCAACTTAGAATAAAACATTAGACTTGAGATTAGCTAAGTTTCTGCTGTTCAGTTGTATGCCCTATGGAAAAGAAAACTTCAGGCATTTGCGTTATCAAGCAGTTGCAGCAATTTCTAAAAGGAAGAGAAAAAGCCTCAGCGCATAATGAAGCAAAAAATCACTGTAAAACGTATTCATGATTATACGTGCACAATTGGAACCACCTGACTTGAGCTGCAGCCAAACTTCTTGCTGCTACACCACTTCATAATGTCTAACCAGCCAAGCTTACTTCTTAACAGAACAAGGATTTTGTCTCGAGACAATTAATGATAGAGAAAGAGCTGAAAATGAACCTCTCTGCTCCCTTTAAAGATCCCTGCACCTTGTAATAGTTCTATCCCATCTCTTTTGAGCAGGAATTTGAACTGCACTGACTCACATCATGGCTGTGCCTCTTTTCACCCTGCTGAAATTCACCCATGTGCAAGCTGCCGAATAAAACGCACTTCACACACGTTCAGAACACGACCAGGGAATTTATTAACGACATTATCGGAAAACTTCATCTCTGAGCACACCGGTACCTTGCTCACAGCCACCCCCCAACATGAAGGCATGCCATCCACCTCCCCACATCACCTGCTCAAAGTTGCAGCTGGAAACCTTCAGGGTGAAATCTGGGATTAACAAGATGCCCGTGAGAACGGAGCTTCTCCAGGAACGAAAAACAGACAGAAGCAGGACATGCTTTAATTGACCAAGTCCAGGAGGGAAGCAAGAAGGATTCACATGCAGGTAGAGAGCTAACAGTTCCCCCTCAGACGCACATTTCCTGGAAAGTAAATAAACAGCAAGAGAGAACTAGGGAGAAGAAAAAAATCACCCCTTTTTGTTGTATAGAGCAGTTTGGGTTTTGGCCAGCCCTCAACTGGAAACTGGACATAGGCAATAAATGCTCACCCTACCATCAGATGTTTGCTGAAGAGTCTCGGCCGCCATTTCAGGGCTAAATTTGGTTTGACACCCTGTAAAATCTGTTAGCACTTTACGCCCAGGAAAATCTGAAAATCAGTGGACTCTCCTTCATATTCTTATTTTTGTCGTGTCCTCATGGTACTTGTTCTGAACCATGAAACAAAAGCATTTAAGCTTTAGCACTTAACAAAAAAGAAAAAAAAAATAATAAGAGAAGGAAAAAGCCAAAATAAGGGCTTCCTATGAAAAAGGTCTCGGAAGACTAATGACATCTTCTGTTGCTTTCTCAAACAGTGTGCTTTTATCTACGACAAGCAATTCCAGCAACAACACACAGTAGGAGCAAATTATTTCAGCAGTCGAGTGTTTCTTTCAGTGGTATTTCTTGGTTTGTGTCTTTTCTGAACGCTTGCTGCAATCTTTTTTTTTTTTTTTTTTGATAGAAATACTAAACAACGCAGTATGTGAGCAGAGTTCAAAGCTAATTGAAAATAGGAACAGAGAACCTAACAATATCAAATCAAAAAACCTGTCAAGCCTAGCAACAGATCATTTGTATCTCCTTCATTTTGATGTAGAAGTTCTTTGTTTGCAAAGAAGAAACTAAAATAGATATCAACTTGCTTTGTAAATGGCTGGTATCCAATCAAGGCTGAAAATAAATCTCTCAAATACTCATGGAGTGCCAGCACTGCTGATGTGCCAAGCTAACCACTGCAAGGCAGACCCCAGCAGGAGGGAGGAGAGGCAGGAAGCCCTGACCCACTCTCCAGCCTTCCGCATAAGCTCTGCATCTTCCTCCTGCACGAAGCAGTGCCACAGCCCAGACTGAAGCACTGAGGTTGACCCGTGGCTACCAGCTCTCCAGGATGCTTTTTGCCCTGGGCAGCCAGCCCTTGCCCAAACAACAGCTGGGCACCGCTGGGGAGCAACTAAGAAATTTTGGCTTCCCCACTCTAATCGCTTCCAGGTCTCCTCACTCACTCGCTGATGACCCAAGTGCGTACCTGGCATCACGCACTGGAATCTTCATCCATTTCTCCTCCCTATTTTCTCCAGCTTTCAAAGGCAAGGCTGAAGGCTTTAAATACAGCTCAGGCTTAACTTTATGCTCAGACCTGGATCCAAGCATAACTGCATTAGTATGTACATGTCCTGCCCAAGAGAGAGGGAAGACGGAATCGAGTGGACGCGGCATGGCGACGCTGCTGTCCCTCACAACTCCTATGAACAACACTTTTACTGCCCAAATACATCCAGCAATCTACTAATTAGTGTAGAAACTGAGAAGAATTCAGATCTTGTGAGAGGGAAGCTGCTCGGCACAAACAACAACACAGAACCAATCCCCCCCACACCTCCACTCTCTACATGAAATCACAGCTGCACTCTGGCATGATGTTTCCTGGCCGAATCCTCTCCTAATTGCTGGTGTTATAATATGCCTGACATCAACAAAGTTACCTTTTCTGGTATCTGGAATTTCTAGCTCAAAAAAGGCAATTTAAAAAGCAATGAAATTTGCTCACAGCAAATTCCTTCCAGTTGTTAAAAACTAACTCAAGCAAAAGCTATAAGCAAGAATTTATCAATCTACGCAGAGATTTTACGTAACATTTTGAATTCCCTATGATTACTAAATCCTCTTTCTTAAAAAAAAAAAA
>VXAV01007980.1:10801-39161 GCA_013399715.1 Alectura lathami
AAAAAAAAAAAAGCAACGTGCTATTACATGCACTGTTCTTACAGAAAAATACTCTGTATCTCAAAGTATACCTCTGTTCATCTATACAAGGGGAACACCTGAGTCTATGGAATATATATACAGACAATATATATACAATAAATACATTACGTATATATATATACAGACTATCAAAGCCAGGCACATACTGTAGAACACATTTCTACTGCACTCTCACGTGTGATAAAAAATGTTAGGAAATTTAACAGTTGTTTTTAAAGAGTAAATTAACTAAGCAAATTAACTAAGCAGCTACAAACTCATGTGGGATACTCAGTTATTCCAAATCTCAAACTTGCAGATTTTTCGCAGGAAGCATTCCCAAAGCATTCAAAGGCTATTTAACACAAATGAAGAGTATCTAACAACAGGAGATGTGGCCCATGGTTCCAAAATGAGACACTCCCTGAAATGCACTTCTGCAGATGTACAAATCACTGCGGCCAAGCCACTCTACTTGTCCTCTGGAGGAGCCTGAAACGCAGAAGGGTTAACGTCCCACACGCTGGGTAGAAGAGCAGAAGGATATCACCACAGCAACGAGATAGTGAGGAGCTGGAAACAGCGGCCTTGTGAAGGCAAGGCGGCACTCCTCCGGGCCCATCTCCTTATCCTGTGAGGCCGTGCAACAGAACACTGAAGAACTCGGGGGGGAAGGAAGGAGAGACCTCGCCAACTGCGCCTGCGCACCAAGCAGAGTCCCACCTCGGCCACAACGTTAGAGGGGGCCTGGCGACCACCTGAGACCCCTCACCACCCCAGACTCATTTCTAGAACACTCTGAAGAAGGACTGCGCATGCTCGACAGAATTGCACAACCGGTGCCCAAGCTCCTCCTTGGGGAGGGGGCCGCAGGCACATAAAGGCAAAAGACTGCGAGTTCGGGTGCACAGCCACCGTTGGAGGACAGACACGGACTGCTGCGACGTCGCTGGACCCAGGGGTGGTGATACGCCATTACTTTCCTCTCTTTCTGTCTCTCTCTCTCTTCCTTTGAGATATATATGCACATATTAGAACATAACGCAAGAAATATCATTACAGCTCATTGCCAATAGAGCATTTCTTCCACAGTGAAGCTACTCCTTGTTGGAATAAAACTCTCAGCCGATCGCTTGGTGCCATTTCACCTTAATTTATCCCGGGGGGATCTCAACCTTGCAGCCTCCATACGCTACCCAGGGTAGCTCGGAATCGGGTTGTAACATTTAAATCGGCTTTGCAGGATTTGATATGGCCTCCTCGGGAAAACCAAGCCTAGATCTGACCCCTCTCCTGGAGCAACTAGAGAGCTTTAATATTCGACCCTCTGCTCGTGGTATGGCCTGGGCCCAAAGTAACTGGCACAATCCTCAAGCGGTGGCAGATAGGTTATCTGACCTGGTGAAGGAGCCAAAGCTGAGAAAATTAAAAGATAATATATTACTTTGTACTGTACTAGGATCAGCTTTAGCTGCTGCACAAACAGAAAAACACACCAGTCAGCAGGTCGGGAGTGAAACGAATACGGCCCCCGAAAACCTAGTAAAGACAGACAATAAACCTAGGGATCCTACCAAACAACTCGCAGTGGAGCAGGCAAGTAACAGAAGGCTACATAGTGCCTTGCCAGAGTCCCTGAAGCGGCAAAAGACATTAAGGGAACAGCTAGCCAAGTCCCACTCTCATAGTGATGCTGAAATCCTTGAAGCAGGATCAGCCAGGGGTAAAGACCGAGAACCACCCTACCCCACTGATGATTTGAGACATGGAGGGCACGAGGAAGATGCGTTGTGCCCCTTGATGAAAACTGAAACCATCGATAACGGTCAGGGCGGCGTGCAGGAAGTCTACACGCGTAACGTCCCTTATTCCCCCACGGACCTGGCTAAGGTACAGGAAAAATATTCCCGTGGGCCACAGGAAACTGTAACTGAGTATGTCTGGAGGGTGTCCCTTACGGGAGGGGACTGCGTATTGCTGGGCGAGGACGAGGCAAGGGGCTATTGGGGACCAGGAGTATTCTTGATTACAAACGATACTAGAGCACCCTGGTCCCTAACACAACGGGTAGCCTACTGGGCTGGAGGTTTAGATCCTATGGAGAGAGAGGACCCTTTCTTAATTAAGACACTTACAGCCAGCCACATTTTAGAAAGCACGCAGAAGACTGCCTGCCTTCAGCTAATGCATGACCGCACGTTGGTCCCCCAACAGCCCTCCCCCATGCAGTATGCGGTGGACCCCGAGAGGATGCAGCCTCTGATTCGGGGACTGCCTGATGCCCTAAAATCATATGCCGTGCAAATACAGGACCGACTGAGGATACTCCACATGAGACGAAGGGCTGGTCCCCCCGAGAACACGTGGGGAAAAATAGCACAGGAATTGATGAACTATGGAAGGCTAATCGGGTTTTCCAGCCTGGGAGAGACAAAACCTAGGGCAGATCTTAGAAGGATGAAGGGCAACAGGAGAAAGAAGACTGCACAGAGGCGTAAACCCCAGCCTCCCCCAGGGAAACCAGCTCAACCCCCAGATAAAGTTAGACACAGCCTGTGGGCAGAGGGTGTTCGGAAAGGAATCCCTAGAGAGATGATGGACGGGCTGCCCACTGACAATTTAGAACACTTGGTAAAAGGATGGGACAAGATCAAAGGAAACATCTCCTCCTCCAACCCACGCAGTCCCCCTCCTAAGGAGCCTAAACAGGTAACTCCCTCCACCCCTCCCAAAAAGGACTAAATTGACCTAAACACTCCCCACCCGGGAAACTGCTCCTGCCATCCTCACTAAGTGAGCCGGAGAACAGCTGGCAGGTCTATTTAAGAAGGCTCACAGGAACAGTGAAAGGAGATTTAACTATTTCTTTTTCCTTTAGGCCCTTTTAGAATCCCCCTTACCTTCTTGGGAGACAGCGGAACTCAAATTTCAGCACTAAAACAGCAGGTGGCAGAATGCAATAGCATAGCTGCTGACAGGAAGCAAATCTGGGTGACTGATGTGTTTGGAAACTCCCATTCTCAACAAATAGATGGAATCAGATGCTGGAAGCTGAAGACCCTGGGAAGCTGCTCCACTACCCATGGCACCCTGTCCTAGGGGACCTGCCAACTGTCAGACAACTGCCTCTGACCCTCAAAACTCCCCCTAACCTTTATACTTGGGTGGCCACTGACACACACAGGAAGGGCCCCTGGACCCGTACCCAATGGTTTGTTCCATCCTTTTCTCCACTCGCTTGTTATATATATATACGTATCTTTCAGGCTGTTAGAAACCCATCGTGGGTCTGAACACTTCTTCCATGTTTTTCTCTGTCAGGCTGCAGCCATGCCTCTAGACATAAAGACTCATATAACCATCCCTGAGAACAACTCCTGACTTCTCGTATTTTACATCCCTCGTTAACACCAGATTCTTGAGTTCTTGTATTTCAGGTATCTTCGAAGAATGCCTGTTCCCTCTCCAGAGGAGGCAACATAGCCACTGGTGTCACGAACCCGACAGCAAACTGAAGTTACTGGAAGGGGATGACACTCCTGTTTTCCTCCCCATCACAACTGGCTCACCATGCTGTGTAGTCTGGTACTACTAGCATATGCCTTGAATACATTCCTGCAAGATCAAACTGCAAGCCTAAAACCAAGTGAAAGGACTAGGCCTAGCCAAGCCCCTCCTACCATTAAGTCAAGGGCAAGACTGGGTTGGCCCCTGTGTTTGCCACCAGGAAGAACTTCTAGCTCCGCTGCTGGCTGCAACCCAGTAGGCGTGGAGTGGTGGAGACACACGCCATACCAGACCTTGATGTGAGGGATGGCCTCATTTGTTACAAAAGGGCCATCCAGGAGAAGAGGGCTGGCTAAGCAGGGTCTGGTCTAGACCTCCAGTGGTGTGCCAACCTCAACAGCTATGCTGTAGAACTACCCTATGTTAAGTGATCTGTTACTAATGTTTCTCGCTGCTTTTTAACAGTTACTGCTCAAGGAGGGTGTTAGCTAAAGTCCTGCTATCCTTAGGACTGGTGGGTGGGGTTGGCTAGAACTGGAACAATGATAGTAGCTGGATTTGTGTTTTGATTATTAGCCTTGGCCTTGTTAAATGTATGCTTAACAAAATTCTTTCCTCTTTTTCTGATCTTCCTTCTGTATGGTGTGTGTGAATTACCACCATGGACGATGATTATGGACAACTTAATGCTTGAGCCATGGGGCGATGTGGCAAGCCAGTTGCTATGCCCTACACCAAACATTAACGCTAATTGTCTCAAGCATTAAGCATTTGTAAGCTGCAAATATAGAGCTAAGTGTCTCGAGCATTGAGCCATTGTGGGTTGCTGAATGTCTCAGGGACTCTGTGAGTGGATAGGTGCCTTGAGCGATAAACCTCCACCAAAACAGTGGAAGTTTCCTGGCCTGGTCCAGGACTTCCCAGAACTCACCAAATGCAGGGGCCTCAGATGGGTAGGACGTGTTGTTGCCACAGCAACCCCTTCCAGAAACTGCTCGAATTGGCCACCGCGGACACGGCAACTGCCAGGCCTGCCCAGCTGGGACTCTGCTACAACAGCGGGTGCCACCATTCGGGATCTGGGGATTCCCCCCACAGCCGTGGGAAAAGAAGAGGACTTGATGGATCAGAAGAACCAGACCCATCAGACTTCACAGAATCAGATGAAGACAAGTGTGCAGAATCCATGGTGGTGACGATCTTGCCTGATTCTCTCTCTCTCCCTCGTTCAATAAATATTGATTCCTAGCTGACATTTGGCCTGGTTTGTGCCTTCAATCTGAGCAGTGGTACACAGCACTGATCTCTGGATCGCAACACCCCATAAAAGGTTTAAAATTACGGTTTAGCTGTTTGCCCAAACCCAAAGCAATGCAGTCAAGTAATGGAAGCCATTTCACTGGCAGGGTGGTTCAAGAGCGGGCCTGAAATGAAGGGATTCAGTAGGTATGCCACACCCCGTATTACCCGCAAATGCTACTTTGACTACATTACTTGTCGCATATATCTTGTCTTTGGTTGCCTTTGTGATTTTTGTGCATTATAGTAAGGAAGGATGTTCTGGGCAACCATCCTCCTCACCCTCAGCCTAGCTAGCAAGACCAAGGAGTTTGTGGTATGTGGAATTTGTCCAGCGAGGAGTGTTGTATCACTACTCACAATGCCACCACCCCAGCTGAAGCAGCTCGAGCAAAAATGAAGGAGATCACCGATCAGACAGCAGAACTGTGTCAATAGCTACAGCCAGTCTAGCTAGCCTCGGTCTGCAGAAGGCACCATAGCTCTCTTACATGCAAGTTAAGAAACTGATAAAAGGGGAAGAATTCACTGAAGGGGAAAAAGAAAAAAAGCTACTGCATAATTAATACCAAACAAGAATGCATTGTAAGACCTGAATCAGCTTGACTACGGCAAAGAAGAACAAGAACTTACTTGATCCCTCTGTAGGAGTACTGCCAGTAAGGAGAAGTATCAGTTACTCAAGGTAGAGACGGTGGAGAAAAGGATCAGGACAAGCATGTCCAAATGCTAACGTAATTGGGGAACTGAAAAACAGTGCAACTGAACATTGAAATTAAGCACTAAGGTTAACTGAACGCAAGCGTAACGTAGTAAATGTAATGTACTTCAATGCAAATGTGATGCAAGGGATAGTGACCGTTATTACATTGTTTTATTTTCTCAGATGACATGCACATTACTGTATTACAGTGTTACCTCTGCAATACAGAGGTGACTTTATTGTGACTCTGACCTCCATGAACTCACGAGGCAAAAAAATACAGCTTATTATTATCTAAACGTGAAACAGTGCTGACAAAGATCTCCTCTGCTGTTAGGTCAGTGAAATTGCCTCTGTTTTCCATAGAAGCTGAGAAAAGTCACAGCATACCAGAGGGCTGCTGCTGCATTTCCTTACAAGTTAGCAGTGCCTTTAACAAGAACACCCATCTTTTACTTACATAAACCCAGAAGTAACAGATCAGATTTCAGAATTACAGGGTAGAGTGCACAGAAAAATGGCATTGACATCAAAGCCCCTACTGCAGGTGAATGTTCCTGCAATTGCAGGTGACACTATTTACCTCATTTATTTAGGGGCACTAGGGAGGGACTGAGGCTCCTCCTTTGTTTTTAAAAAAGCCATTTAATGTAGCTAATGTACTGAGACACTCAATTCACATGGCAGTACATAAAACAGCCTGTATGTGCTGCTCAGAATGACTACCCCCAGACCTCAGGCAGCATCAGACCACAGCTGGCAGCCACGCTGTGAGCAGCAGCCACACAAAACAGGGGTGAGGGGGCCACACCTTGTCACCTTGTTTTACTTCCTCGAGACAGCTCAACTCAGCTATCTCAATTTTTCACCCAAGCTACCTGTTTAGACACAAACTAGAACTATATTTAGACTACTGAGTCAGCCAGTTCTGAATACCTGTGACACCTAACAGAAAGGGCTTCTCTCAGGTGTGCTTCCTTATCAAAATCTTGTCTCATATCTAATTTAAAAATATCATGTTTTGGTCTGAACCTACCCAAGCAAAACCGAGAAATAGCAAGAGCAGTTGTGCCTCTGCTGCCTCTCTGATGAAGGCACAGGGTTTACCCGGTTGTGTCACACCTGGCTTTGCTGCTATTCACCCTAATGCCAGACCTTAACGTTTCCCTTCTTCACACGCTGTTGCCTAGAGGTGATGCAGTTCCCTTGCTTCTGTTTTGGCTTCTCCTACGGTCCCTTGTTTACGGCCCAAATCAGTGGGATTTGAGGACGTTAAGCGCCAAGGAGAGCTGAAGGACAGACTAGCAGGAGAGGAGTGCGCAGGGAGCAGAACTGGCCTGTCCCCCCTAGCTGTGACGTATGGGTCCCCTGCCAGGTTCCCAGCGTTCCTGGCCATTTCATGGGCTCACGTCCCGGCTGTCCACCCTGCTGCACCCCACCTCACCTTCCCACACCACTGGCCTTTTCTGATTTGTTACAGTTCTCGCAGCCCACAATTAGCTACCGACCTCTGCATTTTTCCATGTAAACGTAATCCTGCAAAGTACTTAACGCCAAGTGCAAACTACACCAAACCATAATAACCAGACTGAACACCTGAACACCCCCAAACAATTCCGCTGTGTCTTTGTAACAAGGGCTTAATGACGGCATCTCCAGTTCAGGTCCTAAGGGAGCAGCTAGTAGTTGCTGCGGGAACTAAAAATCTGTTTCGGTTTAAACTTCCACAGGCCCTGTTGTGCTTGTGACAGATGCCTGCCCTATTCCAAAAGAGGCTAGGAACAAACTCTTTCCACACAAGACACACATCAGCATCTCAACTCCAAAGCACTTCAGTAGCAACGGAAGGCAACCATGCCTCCAGCCTGGGAGAGACAGGTATAAAGCCATCGCTTGGAATGATACAACAGACCCCATCTTCAGAAAAGAGCGACAGGGTGTGGTAAGAAGCCAGAAACACCCATGCAGAGCTCTCAGCGCAGAATACACTGGACACGATGTTTCACCAGAAAAGTGGAAAAAAACATAGAATACTGAAAACATCTTGATAGTTGAACAGAACTTGTAACGTGCCATGCACAGCTATTTAGCTATTGGACATCCGGGGAACCGGGCAGAAAGTCAGTCCAACTGTCAGAAATCTGGCAGGAAACTCTGCAAAGCTGAGAGCCTCGCTCAAGCTAGAACTGACCTGAAAAGTACATTCAGGAACAAGGGGAGAATGATCTACGTTTACACAACTAAATTTATGTGAGCTGGTGTGCCTGACTGGCATCCAGAGGCAGCACCACTGTAGATTACTGGTGACCGTCACACTACCTAAAGTTTGTTGGACAGAAATGAAGGAAGGAGTGTGCCTGGACACACACTAATTTATAGGAACAGAATCTCTGAAAACAACTTTGATCTCATGTGGGAATAACAGGCCACAAAAATTGCACACAGGAAAATTAAGGCTGAAGGAGATCCAAATCAAATGACTGCAGGTCATTCCTCAGGAAGGATGCAAAGGAAGATACAGTGAAGGAAAGAAGGAGGCGTGGTGGTGTTAGCACCCTGAGGGCTGCTGCTGGAGTGGCCAGCAGCCCTATCTGGGGGAGATTCCACAAGGCTTGGTGCTAGGGGATATCTCCGCAGTGGCAATTCAGTTTTTTCCTCATCATTAAGAAAACTTGAGAATAAACTTAAGATTTTTTCATCTGTCTGCCCAAATCCAACGATATCAGCTGCCACTGCACAGAATGAAGTAAAAGGCTGCTTCCTGTTGATGTGGAAAAAGTGAGAATTCCAACCCTCCACATAGGTGCACAACAACTTCAAACACTGATGACACACAAATCAGCCAACAGCCACAACACTGAGTCATCCTTCAAGCCAAGAAATGGCTCAGTTCAAACCGAGTCACTGTTGCCTGGCAACTGCGGAAGGGTCATTTGCAGAATGAAGATGAATATCCAGAGGGAAAATGAAAATACCTTCAGATAACAGAAGACTCAGAAATGCATGGTATGGGCCAGACAACAGATGATGGCACGACTGTCACTTGGGCTGTGTCTGGTGCATCGGTGCTACAAAATCAAAGCGACCTCCAAAAGGGATTTATTTATTAACTTACAGATATCTATCTAGATAGATAAATACACTTATTTTACCAAATCAAATACAAAGGATATTGGAAATAATTCAGTTGGAGATGATAGTTTGAGGACATGACAGGACTAAAAGTAAAAAGTAATCTAAGATGAGCATGTCGTAGCTGTCATTTGTCCAGAAACAGCTTCCTCACTGAAAAGCAATCAATGTTTTCATCTGCTGAAAGATGCTGCTTGAGCACAAGCTGCAGTACCTCAAGTCCATGCTGCAGATAAATGTCTTCTGTTTTGCAAAAAAGGTGATCAGTGATCAAGAATTATAAACTGTTTTTTGAGTACAGCAGAATTAACACACTATCATAGAATCACAGCATGGTTGGGCTGGAAGGGACCTTACAGACCCCCAGCCCCAACCCCTGCTGTGGGCTGGCTGCCACCCACTGGATCAGGCTGCCCAGGGCCCACCCAGCCTGGCCCTGAGCACCCCCAGGGATGGGGCACCCACAGCTGCTCTGGGCAGCCCGGGCCAGGGTCTCACCACCCTCCGAGTAAAGAATTTCCTCCTAACACCCAACCTAAATCTCCCCTCTTTTAGTGTAAAACCATTCCCCTTGTCCTATCACTTTCAGGCCATATAAACATTCACTCCCCCTCCTGTTTATCAGCCTCCTTTAGGTACTGGAAGGCTGCAGGGGTCTCCCCAGGGCCTTCTCTTCTCCAGGCTGAACGAGCCCAGCTCCCTCAGCCTTGTTTCACAGGAGAGTGCTCCAGTCCTGTGTTCGAGCACAGCCCAATTAACCTTTATGCAAAGTTTTTATTTTCAAGATGTTAGAAAAAGTGTTGGATGGCATCAAGCACAAACTGTCGCATGCAGGATCTCACGAGCTGCACCAGTGCTTCATGACGATTCTTTGCTGCTGGAATCTGTTTTTCCTTGGATCAAAGGAGGGACAGATTTTAGATCCCTTATCAGGTGGCTTTACTGACCAGAACTGACTTTTTCCAATCAATGTGTGTCTGAGGTGTCACTCATGAGCATAAACAGTTTCAGTGTGAAGTGACAGACCTACACACAGTTAAAACTGTAGCATCATTCTTTTTCCCCTTTTGTTTTTGTTTAAAATTTGGTGGCAACCAAACTAAACCAATCAGACAACCACCAACCTCCTCCGGTCAGTTCAGAATGGTGGGATACCTTACACATGGGAGGGAGGGAGGCAGAAATTCATGTTTGATACTTGCTTCAAATCTCAAAACAAGAACATTACATCCAGGGTGTTGAAAGTTTGCTTTGGTCTCTGGTTTCTTTTTGTTTTCTTACGTGCAAGAACAAAAATAAACAAAAAAAAAAACCCGAAATTAGTTTCAGAGTTCACAGTATTTTCAGTAGCAAAGTTGGAAGAATTTTTCAATAATGTGAGAAGTTTGTTTATTTACTTATTTTGGACAAAACACTGTCAAATTCTACCCACGCATATAAAAAAAATATTATTCACAGGAAAATAATCTAATTCTCCCTGTCACTCTTGATCTCACAATGCCTGTGAGAGGGCTTGCAAACAGACCTTTGCAACTGCCTGTCACAGACTCCCAAGGGAAACTTTCCTCTTTTTCCACCTGCTTTACGCTGCTCTCGGTCTTTTGCTTAGGTAGAAATATTTACAACCATCCCCAGCAGGAATAATTTGTTCTGCCTGTTTCGAAATGTTCTGTCTTATTTGCTGCAGTGTTAACTAGCCTGTTTACTTGAAGCTGCCAAACCATACAGATACAGCCAAAGGTTAAAGACTTTCCCATATCAGCAGTTGCTGTCGCAGCTACAAAAACGCTCCACAATAAATTGGAGAGGATATGGCTCCGGTGTCAGCTGCAGGGAACGTGAAAAGCAAACGTGATCACAGAGAGCAGCGTTTTCAGTGATGCCTCAGTCCAACTCAGCTAGCAATTCCACCAGCAGTTCAGCAAGGGAAGACTGCTTTCTCTGCAGATGGCTTTCTTTAGGGTCACTTTAACCCAGTTATACCAAAAATTTAGTATAAAACCAACAAAAATACTCTTTCAGCTCTTTGCCCAAGAATTCCTTTGACAGCAGCAGCTTGGCATACAGACATGGTTATCCAAGCTCACATTACACAGGATGCAATAATCTTATGATGGGAATCACCTGAACACAACTGAGACAGACCACAGCTTTCCCAGCTGGCGTTATAAACTGTGACAGTCATGATCTGAGGTCTACAGACAAACAAAAGCATCTACCAGCTGCTCTTCTATGCTGTTTGTGACTGTGCCACAGATCAACCTGGGCACATGAAAGAGGTTCACAGTAAGGCTTGAGTGAAAAACCTGCACTCACAGCTACGAAATACTGTACTATTTCCACAACTTCCAGAAGCAGGAATCTCACCAGAGTGTGCAGAAGTGCCTAGCATGTGGTTCTGGGGCACAGAGAGTGCAGGGGAAGACTTTGGCTGATGATAATGGATTTACACATTTATTTTTGATCGAATCTTGAGTCCTGGCTACGGCAGCTACGATTATTTGGGTTCATCTTGTTACTGCTTGAAGCTCTGTGACAAACCCATTCACCTCCAGCAGAAAACCACCCAGCATGCTTTCACACAATAAAAGCACGCCTACTTCATTTCAGCACATTTTCATCCTCTTGCAGACATAAGAAAAGCCACCCCAGCAGTATTCGACCTAAGACTTTTTTTTTTTTTTTTCTTTTCCCAGATGAGCAGAGTTTGCCCCTTTTGTTTCTCCCCTACTTTCTTCCTTCTCCACCTCTTTCTAAACATGCTGCAGAATTTCTGGTTGGACCATGCAACAGACAGAACTGGGCAGGCAGTTTCTACTCACTTCAAAGCCTCCCCTCTTTCCAGAAACATGCATGTAACACCAGCTCAGGAGGCCCCTCTGCACATGTAGGTCATGGCCGGGTCAAACATACCTGTCTCAAGAGATTTTCATCATGAGTAGTTAGTGAAAATTAGGAAAATACCTGACTCACTCATTAGGTGCAGAGCAAAAGTCTCTGCCTTACCTTCAAGAATCCTTCAATCAGCAGCTCAGAAAAATCCAGAGCCAGCAAGTGTTGCTGGGCCATCAGACTGAACTGACCTCAGGAAGAGCCCAGATGCACATTTTTTCCATGACTGATCCTTTTTTTGTGCTCACTCATGTTTTCAGCAGGTTGTTGCACTGGGTGTCCTGGCTTGATGAGGCAGAACAACACTGTTCTGCTTGCTTAACCATGCAACCTGTTAGCAACAGAGCTTACAGCTTTTCCTGCCATTTCTTATCTCGCAGATCTAAATCACTGTTTACTTCTATTAGGGTGCCAAAGATGGGTTCATTAAAGCCACTGTTACAGTGCTGGACATTGACAGCTGCCCTGCCCTGCCCAGGAGGCTGTGGGACAGTTTCTCTGGACCACGCTACAGGCCAGGCTCTGCCTGCACCCACAGCTTTACCCCGAGCTACTGCACTTTCCCTCTTCTCAGCCTCCCCTGTCGCCCAGCTGGCAGTTCGGGCACTAATACTCAGCGTCTCCTGTTCAGGCATGACAAGGCAGTCCATGGAGACATTATGGGACCTGTTGCCTCATTTACCTTTTATGACTCTGGGCTTTCTTCAGTGCTCTCACACACCTTGTTCTTCCTGCCATTTGCTCTTGGCTACTAGAATCCCATCAATTCTCTACCTTCAGTTTCTGATATGTATGTTACAACCGCACTCCACATGTCCAAAGCACACAGATTTCAGTAGGCTGTGATTGTTTATAAGACTTCAAAGATGAGTGCAAAAATTTGCCTATTTGGTCTCGGTCTGGTTGATTTAATCAGAATGAAATCTTATTTCCTAAGGCACTTCTTCATTGTTTCCTACCTGAAGTTAATCAAATTCTGCCCTATCGCTGTCTAAGGAAGCAGACTTTCAATGATTTCCTCCACAGCAGATGAATTCCCTCAAACTGCCCATTTGTCAAAAGCATTCATTCCTCAAGCTCCCTACAGACGGCATTTTGGCTGAAATGAAATCTGTCTTACAAGAGGACTGTTAGAAGGAGGCACAAACCTCCATGACAAGCTGGAGACATTGCTCAGCACATTACCTGCCTCCTGGCTGTTTACCTCGCTGTATTTATGGAAATAGACTGTAATGAAAACATACTGTGCTCAGTCTTTAAACCCAGTACCAACTCACAACTGACAAGCCATATCCAACAAGAGCACATAGCAATTTTAAAAATATCCCAATCTTTTGCAATCCCAAATTTAATGATATTCAACCACTGCTACAGGGATAATTCTCAATCTTGACTATCAACATTCCAATTCCCCTAACAGGAAATAAATATTTCATGCCTGATCCAACTGAGATGCAATCAATTTTAACTGACTGTGATCTGAGTGGTCATAAATACTTCTCTTAAAAGCAGCTGGTAAATATGATTGATATAGCTTAATATGGAGAAAGTGAATTATGTTGTTGGCAGCTGCGAAATCAACCTCGTCCTTGCAAGTAAGAGACACTAGCCTTCAAATACAAACAAATCATTGATGAAGAGGAGTTTTCAAATGGGCAAGAAGATCCACATAGCATAGTGGGAGGTTAAATGCTGGTATAAATGTTTGTGTTATTTCCGTACTAATGACCCGTCCACTCTGAGTTTTCAAACACAGCTGCTGATTCAAGCTGAAAAACATTCTATTCTGTATTCCTGCCCTTGTTCCACATTTCAGTCCATGCTGCCTATCTGGTCGCCTTGTTACGTCTTAAAGAAGGCATAAAACCTGAGCTCTGGTGCTGCTCTGTATTTCTGTCCACAGGACAGAGAAGCTGGAAACACTTATCCCCTTTTTAGGGGATCAGTGATTTAGTTGCAGGATGCTGAAGAAATAGTTATTATTTACAGTCTAACAGAGGGCAATGTCAAACAAGTTCTGAGAGTTGACATTGTCTGTCTCCAGCCCCAGCTTATGGACACCGAGATGTTTTGGAAGAGCTAGCTGTGTGCTCTTGCTCCTCGGCAATAGTCCTGAAACAGAGGGAAAGAAAACACTGCATCATGCCTTAAAAAACTGTAACTATGTCAGCTGAACACTGACCCCAGGAAAAACAATGAAAGCAAACGTGAGACTCAACACATGCCACACGAATATAACATAACCATGCCTACTGACACAGGCTTATGGAAACTACTGAATAACGAACTTCAGAACATTTTTAACAACATTCCAAGCCTGGATGACAAAGGGTGTGAAACTTCCCAAGTTTAAACTACTGTGGCCTGCTATCATGTATATGTTGACTCCCAAACTATGAAAACAAACCAGACAGGAGTCAAATGGATGAAGATCCAGTTCACTAAGAGGTCCTAGCTGTTGCCTTAGCCACATGCAAACACCCCCCACCCTCCCCAAGTCTGGCCACGCCAGAAAATGCTGTGCGAAATGCTTTAACACTCTCTTTGGATGTCCTTGGGCAGCAGTTGAGGAGCAGCCTGATCAGATGCATGCTGCCTTAAAGCACCAGGGGAAGGATCGCTTCCACTGCACACAGAAACACATCAGCAAGACTCGATTTCCACCACAGCAGCAACAAGGCAGGCATGCATTTTTAAAAGTGAGTATTGCACTTTTCAAGCTGTTTCTGCGAGTGTATTGTTTATCAAGAGAAATTTTGTCGAAGGCTGTTAGGAAAAGCGAAACCTGCCCTGTGTTAGGAGATTCACACACCTGTCAGCAGCACTGTAATCTTCTCAGCCAGCTACAGCACTTCTGATTTTCCAGTTCTGTCTCATCCTTGCACTCATCTACCAGTAAGGTTTATATTTTGACTTGAGCTGGAAGAGCAGTCTCCTTAGCTAATACCCTGATGCCTTTGATGGGATGAAGCAGGAAAGGGAGAGAAGCTTATCTTAACTCGTAGCTTCTTCTTTCTTCCTCTCCATTTCTGTGGGTTTAACCTAACAGACAGCAATCGCTTACAGAAAACTGGCCTGACACAGAACTCATAAGATCCATAAAGCACTTCCATGGCTGTCACATCGCTCATCCCGCTCAGGTGCTCCGCACTCAAGCGAAACCAAACAGTTGCTTTCATTGCATTCCAGTGCGGACCAACCCAGCCTACATTAGGCAGGAGAAAGTTCACACAGGAGAAGGCAAAAGCAGCAGCAGCTAAAAGACAGAGATGGAGAACTGACCTCTGACGGACTGGCTGGACAGACAGCTTGCTGCCAGGGGATGAACAGAGCTCTGGGACACCACTGGAAGACCACAGAAGTTGCACACACCTGTATCTTTCCTTGGACAGACAGATAAATATAACAAATACACTAAAGAACTTTTGTTAGTCCAGACCAACTGGTCAGTAAAATTTTATTTCATTTTTTTTTTAAAGCAGCAAATTTCACAAGGATGCTCTATATCTGAGTGTTGCTTTACCCTGCTTTCAAGGCTTGCATCATACCATTTTCTTTCTCTTTTCTTGTGGTTGCATAGATACTCCTTGACTAACAACTTTTTTTGTCCTGAAGGGTCAGAAATGTAACAGGATATACAGAGATTTTTTTCTCAACTGTTATTTTGTTGAATACCATTTAATTTTCATGCTGACAAGCCGTGACCTTAAATAGCTATTTCTTCACCACCCAATCTGACAGGAACATCTCTCTGAAGAGAGCAATTTGTTGCTTAGGATGTGCCGGCAGCGTAAGACAGCCAAAGCTGCTATCGTCCTTCGAGGTGGGGCACAATTTGTTTGCCTGCAATGACACTCAGCCCAGTGGCAACTGCTGGGCAGCTCAGCCCCACTCCTGCTATAGCTTTCACTGCATCATCCAGACCCCAAACACATCTTGGCTAAATGCTTCAGCATGCCAACACTGATATATATATATTTTTTTTAACTACTTAAAAAAATGTTTTCAGTATCACAGGCCATCTCCCGATGCTTGCACATGACACATACCCACTTTAAAGGGATTTCCACCCTGTCCAGGCACATGTATGGCCCATCTTATCAGAACTGAGCAACAAAGCCAAGAAACTTCACTATTTTTTTTTTTTTTTTTCCTCCAGCAGCTCATCCCAGCTAAATTTCAGAAGAAAATAAACATCAGAAATAACGGCACACACCTTTGTTAAATACATAATGAGTCTCTTTTCTACAAGTTAAGCAGCTCCACCTCCGCAGTGACACAAACTTCAGTGTACTTTTCCTGACACATAAGAAAATGTGATGATACACACCGCTTTACTTCCCAGCTGCAGCAGCCTAGCTGAATGGTATTTGAGGTTGACGAAGCATAACATTATCACATTTCTCACCACAATATCACACTAGAATCAGACGTGACCATCCTGTGTTTTACATAGATACTAAAAAAGAAAGCACCCTGAAAAATTTCACTAAGCATTGCACAGTCTTATACATGTGGTACTTTGACTGAAAATCTACTGTATTTGCATTCAATTCCCAAATTCTACAGAATCTAGTCTTTTTGAATATATCACATCATACTTCAACAGTAAAAAATAAGATCTAACATTCTACATGCCACGCAGCTGTTATCTCCCATCTGTCTAGACAATAAAGAATTAATGAATTAGGAAACCTCTCATTCAAATTCTAAAATAACGAGGCATCAATGTGTAGCTGCTCAAACTGTATCAACAGTTCACATGCTTAAAGCCAGTTTTCTTTTCCCCCCCTCAATCTCCTCTAAGATTGATCTTTTTTCAACATAATTGACACACACAAAACCTAAATCCAAGGACATCAAGGTATAACCACCTAATCCCCGGCCATTTCAAACCAGCTCAAATCCACTCATTTAAATTCTGCTTAACCTTACTCCACCGACAGTGCAACTCAGCTGCTAAGTCTGTTAAGTCTAAGCTCCAAAAAGGCAAGAAATGTGCCCGAATACGAGAAGGACTTGGGCAGTTTGGAGCAGAAGCCGCTTGGAAGCAAAGCAAGCACCCCCCAGAAGCAGTGCAGCACCAGCTCATGCTGCAGACTGGGCAACAAGCTGCAGCACGGGTGAATCCGCAAGACTGAGCTCTTGCCATGGCAGCGCTGCTCCTCTTGTCCACAACAGATTGAGCAGGACTAACGTGCGCTAATTCCAATTGTAGCTCATGTTAAAACTACTTAAAATCCCCAGGTGCTACAGAAGAACTGTTGGATCAAGGTGCTGGATTTCAAGGAAGCCCGGGAGCTGCACAGAACAGTCTGTGAACCCCACAGAAGGTGTCTTTAATCTCATTACCTCTTCCAGCAAGAGTTAGCTTCATGGAGTTTGGACAAGTACTGTAAAACACAAGCAGGCAGATCCTCAGGCGACGCTTTCAACATCCACTTCTATAATCCTCTCTGCCCCCCCACACCGACTGACTGCGGCTCAGTAAAGCATACATGTTTTGAACTAACTATGAAACACATGCCCTGGTTATACACCTCCTGTGCTGACATTTACTAGTGCTTGGGAGCTGTTTGTAATCCTGTGCTCTAACTGCTATCAATTATCATAAAACAGTTGAAATTGTCACCTAAAGCTTAATAAATAATGCATGCGAGTTTTCTACAACAGGCAAGACGTATTGTTCCACGATCTTTAATGCTTTCTGCGTAACAAGTAGCGGCCTGCAGGGAGCTGAAGAGAGTCCATTCTCCAGTTTGCAAGAAAAGTATTCTTTCAGGGCCTTTTAGGGAGCTGGCCATTATTCTCAAGGTGGTCAAAAACTCAAGGTGGTTTACTACGGGATGCTATTGTTAAAAAAGTAAGTTATTAGAGCAGTTAGAACTACTATACGACATGACATTCCAATGGAAAGGAAAAGCTTTTACTCCTTTTGTCTTTAAGCACGGCTCAGGCCCACCTCCAAGCAACACGGGACAAGAGGTGCACACATCTTCTCTTCCAGCTCCTCCCAGCCACAGCCCAGAGAGGCAAGGACAGCGAGCACGCGCATCCCAAGCACGCAGCCTGGAGAGAAAGTGTTTCTCAACACCGAGATGAAGCAAGGGCCTGGAGGGGCACCTGAGAGCCCTGCTGACAGAGGGCCTGCGCTTCCAAAAGCAGCATTGCCGTGTGATGCTTCAACAGGGGCACAGTGCTCAGTGGAAGCATGCAAGCTCCATTCAGCAGCTTTACAAATTAACCTACAAGGCCAGCTACTGCTGTCACTTGGGCTGTACCTGAAGGGCCTTACCAGCCCGAGGCAGTCGTCCCCAGGCACTTTGCGGCAAGCAGACAATCCCCTCCAGGAGCCCGCAGCAGGAGCACGGGAAGTCCTGCAGAGAACACGGCCTGTGGCTAGCAAGTGAGAAATGCACCTGAGAGCCTGCAGCTTTTGTGCAGCATGCAAAGGCAAAAACGCTGACAAATGGACTTTTACCTACCTGACTACAACCAAAAGCAACAAAAAGTTTTCTTTGAGCTCCCACAGAAAAGAACTGCAAGTGGGACCACAGGACTACAGAGAAAATCACAACATAAACACCATTTATTTGGCCTTTATGTTTTTAGCCGTGTTTAACTGCCAATTTCCTACAGTTAGATAGGACTTAATTAACAAAACCTCATGCAGTTCTAACCTTGAAAGATAAATATTTTAAATTTTGCCTCAAGTGAGTTGTTAAGAGAAACGAAACCAGAGTCAAGGCTCTTGCTCTCAAGACGGAGCTGCAGGAGGTGATGCCTGCACTCTACAGCTTGTGTGGCAGTGTGGTACCTGGGAGATCTCCTCAAGCAAAAGCTGAGGTGGAGGAAACGCAGACAACACATAGTCCATAGGCACTAGACAGAAAGCACACCAAGCATAACCGACTGCCTTCGGTAGAAATATACTGACACAGTGACTACCTGCTTCTGTGGACAAGCAACCCTCAGCGTTCAAACCTCAGAGCAAACCCTTTGGAACTAAATAAAAGTGTTGTAAAAACCTCAGGCAGGCTCCTCAGCAGCACCACTCAGATCTTAGCTATGGACAGAACTCTGCACACCCCAGCGCTATGCAAAGTAGCTCACCTGGTAAGAGGATAAATCACACCAGGACCTAAAGCATTTGTTTAGGTTGGAGGCAGTATCTAGACCATTTTAACCTTTACTCTCTCCCTAACGCGGTCATCCCACTTCATATACCCTTTTCATAGCTTCTCAGCTGAAAAACATTTCATGTATTTTTTCTATGTCTGAGTCGACTGGATTTTGATAGTTCTCACATTCTGATGTCTTGGGCAAAACTGCCTTTCTTTATCGACTCCTTTGCCCATTTTCCATCTCTGTACCGTGTGTTCTTAAGAGTCTCATTTACCTAGCTGCTTCATTTTAAGCATTCTTACTAAACAAAAATCCTACTTATAGTCTAATAAAGCACTACCTAAATTGAAAAAGAATATAGATCAATATTTAATCAATATGATATATGAACTTAAAATTTGTATCCACTGATATCTATCATTCGGAACCCTTTGAAATACCAGTTCTCCTCCACTGTCATAAAGCACATCCCAGACACTACACTCTGCTCATCTCATCTCTTTTGATATTGTAGTTCACTATCCAATAAAAAACTAAACTAAATATTTGTAATTTAGCATGCTTTTTTTTTTTTTTGGCCTAAAGGCTGCTGACTTCATTTTCCTACAGAACATCCAGATCTTGTATCAGTACACTAACTGACCAAATATTTGGAAAAATACACATATGGGGGCTCAGGCTCTTAACTAATCCCCCACAGCTCTTCTGAGCAGCCCTAAATGATTAGATAATACGTGAAAAATATATTACCATAAATGGTTTGGGCTGAAGATTTAAAACAGAGAGAGAGCCTTCTTTCCTGTCAGCCACCACTTGCACCTGCAAGGCTCCCAGCCCATCAGAATCATCTTTAACATAGGAGCCTGCGTTTCTTTCCAATTTGATACTTCCTCAGCTCCAGCCTAAGAAGTGGCAGAAAGGTGCACTCTGGTTTGCAATCCTATCCCAAACCGATGCTATTGAAACAATGTCCAAATCTCATACTCCAGAGAAGTGACAACAGTAAAAGGAAGTTCTTCGTATGGCCAGGCAAAAGAGAACTGGTAATAACTTTATCACTGTAGGCAACCAATTCCCTAAGAGAAGGGACAACAAGCCTTTTGGATGAGCCCTTGCACGGCTGAGCCATCCTGGAGAGCAGCAGAGGGTCACCACTCTCCATAGTCTGTAAGTGGTAAACACAACTAACCAGTTACAAATGCACCACATCGCACAGACACAAACGTTTTGGCTCCACCAACAAGAATGGACGGACATCTCTGGTAAACTGGAGGAAGAAGAGAGCAAGGCAAAGCTGGAACTGCCCAGGAGGCTCTGCCCGCTGTGCTCAAGCAGAGAATTCTGCAGACAGTACAAACTGACTTTCAAAAATAAAAAGGGACATAAGAGAGATACAGGGAGCAATCTGCAAGTTCCAAAATTTAGAAAGAAATGTGGACATTCAGTAGTTATTTGTCCAGAGAAAGTGTAATTCACAAAGTGGTCCTAAAGGGACTTAAGAGAGTTTTTGCTTTACAGTGAAACAGACCCAAGAGGCATCAGCAAGAGTGAGCTCAAAGGGGAAAATGCTGCAAGGAGGGAGGAAGACTACAAGTATAAGCTATGGGAGACAAATGGAAATGCATCAGAAAGCAGGGTGAGATCTTGCCACAAGGAAAGGCAGTAATTGAAAACGGAGATGTCCCCAAAGGCACAGAGCTGCAGAACAGCAACAAGAACCACAACGCCTGCGTCACAGCGTTCACCCAGTCGCCGCCCTGCACAACAAGCCATGCAAGTTTCAAAAGTCCTGGGCATTTCGGACATTTCCTGTTGCAAAACTCTTTCTACTCTCAGCTTCAAGCCCTGACAGAGGTGGACCAGCATGTGATCTCCTTCTCAGGCTTGGTGAAGCTCCGGCCATACATGAATGCATAAACCGGAGCGTGGGGAGCTGTGAAGGGTAACAGCATGAGCAATCACAAAAGGAAAAAAAAGAACAAGCCCAGAGAAAAACTATCAAAATACAGACACATGCCTGATCTGTTCGGCGTTCCTCTCAGATGTGGCGTTCCTCGGGGATGCCCTTTTCAAAACTATTAATTCCTTGTGTGGAAGATAATTTATCACCGAATTGCTCTTTTAAACTTCACCTTGTTATGACAGCGACAAAATAATAGGCCCAACACAAATGCTCAGCAGTGCATCTCAGAAGCACTATTTACCAGATTTTTCATTGGTCTCATAAAACATCCTGAAAAGTAAAAGTTAATGCCTGGTGGCAGCCACGCACAATTATTCTTCTGGAAAGAACTAATACACATTTGGGCTGATTTAGAACTCGGCATAAAATAATTAACCTGCAACAAGGATTTACGCCCAACAAGCCTCACGCTCTGCACAAGTTGGGTTTAATTTTCATTCTGAGGCATTCAGTACCGCAGCCACGGCACCTCCCACACGCCCCCCCCAGTGCTGATAAAACACCTGGGTTACCCACCAGGGCTCTGTCCTGCCGGGCAGTGAATCAGGCTGGGACTTGAAACAATGTATGCTCCTGAGGAAAAGGAGCAGAAAAGCAATTCTGAGCTGCTTTGGTCTCTGCAGAAACTTAAACCAAAGCACTCATCCCTTCAGAACAAACTATTGACCACCACTCCCTGACACAGCTTCAAAAGTTAGGATGGTCCTGGACACTGTCCCTAGGTCATGCTGAGCCTTCTATAGGGTGTGTGCCAAGAAGAAACCAGGGAAACTGGTGTTTCCTCAAGAGAACCCAGAACATGTCTGCAAGAGAAGGAACATGTCTGCAATCACCCTAACAAAGTCCTACAGAAAATTAGAAGATTTTCAGCACGGTTCAGAAGGGTTTGGGCATATAGTTTTTTCCTTCAACCTAGGGTGCGAGCCAAAAATGAACACTGTAGGGAAGGACATATGCTGCGGTTACTGTGATGGGATTTGCTCACAAACCTTCATTCTTCCCTTGTTCAGGAGCTCAATAGCCCTTTTCACTTCATTAGCTGTCACCTTCTATTTTTTGTGCATTTCAATTAAAAATGTTTCGTTTTCCAACAAACATAAAGCCAGGAATCCTTTTGGCACTGACAAGAAAGGAAGGAGGCCAACCTGGGATCCCATCACACTATCAGGCATATCAACAGGTGTCTAATTGGACTTTGGAAAGAACTCAAGTGGCTCAGACCCCTGACCATCACCTAATCCAAGTAGGTTTAAAAGCCTCATGTCCTTAATCTCTTAAGATTAATCTTAGCTGCAGATGCTATTTCCTTGTGTCAGGCTCCAAAGTAATTGAGGTAGGAAACTGCACACAGGCTGTGGAAAGCAGTATTCTCTATTCAAAACCTTGCCAAGGAACCAATCCTGCTTAGTTATGGAACACACTGTGAGCAGAGATTTCAGTGCAAGTTTCCTTCCAGTTTCTCCAGTGCTCCTCTTTGCTTACTTAGAACATAAAAACAGCTCTGCATGTTAGCCTGCCATGGGCATGCTAGCTGACAGGCTCCAAAACCAGAACCACGCCGTCACACTTGCACAGCGTGAGCCAACATGCTTCTGGAAATTCCCACTAGAGGACATATCAAGCAGTCACCTCCTACTCCCCAGGGGAAGACTGATTTTAAGTAGAATTAAAACACATTAAATACTCCAGTATCCTTACACAGCTTTGCTAGAACTGTGAAGGAGCAGAATGTTGCTAGCAAAATTACACTCAGTGTTTCAAAATCCTATGAAAGAACGACATTGTTGAAATATGCAGGTCTTCATTTACAAAGGTAAACTGACAACCTCAGAATATGAATGTATTGAGTACCACAATTTAGTATGAATAATTTATTCTGAATACTCAAACTGTCAAAGATGAACTGTTCAGAATCTTTAAATCATTTTGATGAGAATTTCCACAACCAAATCTTCAATGCATTTGAAAAAGGCCTTGGCATTACACAGCACAACCATCATTCAAAAAACTTGGACCTGCTACAGAGTGGAGCTGAATTCCAAATTTCGGTCATTTTTTAACTCTAGGAAAGACCTGCAGCATGCCTTGCCCCATCTGCTAACTACTTCTACATTTACTCACTAGTTAGTTAGCCAGCTCAGTAGCTCCCAGCTGAACAAGTGCCTGTGGGTGCACTGGGATGGCTGCAAGTCGTAAACGTGAGATTTACGCTGGTACAGCTTGAGCCAAGATGTGGCACCCAAATGCGTGCACAGACAACAAAACGCAGAACAGCACAGCTGCAGTGACATCGTACAGCTCCCAAGGACATACAGAGGTAGATGGGACAGTTCATTATGAAGGCAAGGGGAAAAAAGCACCTCACCCCTGAAGGCAGTTTAAGGCTGTCTATTTCACCTCCCCAGAAGTGCACCAACACCAGCCTGGGATACGTTCTCAACAGCTGACAGCAGAAAATCATGTGAAATAATTCCAACTCTGTCACTTGCTAACTGTGTTTCCTACCCTTAAGACTAAGTTCATCAGGTCCTAACAGACAACTTCCTTTCTCTCCCACTCCCACTCCAAATTACCTCCTGCTTCTTGACACTGATTTTTCTTAAAATGAATCCTTAAAAAAAAATACTTCAGAAATAGAATTGTCAAGATTTTTAACAAATGCTCTGCTTAGATACTGGCCTCTGCTGATGTCTGTGCTCATGAATAAAAAAGGAATAAGCAGCTCAGTCATTTTACAGCTCCTTCAGTCTTCACACATTTGTCCTCCATGAAAAATATGAAAATGTGAATTTAAATTTCTGTTATAAAAATAGCATTAGTCACCAAATTGATTCATGACTTTTCGATGAAATTGTTAACACCAAAAGCCTAAGAATATATGAATTCAAAATGAAAATGAACAGGCTTGAATGAAACAAAACAATATCCATAAATTTAGACCTTCTTCCCCCATCTCACAAATCCGTACGCTAAATCAAAGATGTTGGCTAAGAAGTGATACTCCAGCTCACACTTCAAACAACTCAAGACAGCAGTTTGAACAACAGCACCTATGAGCCAGCTGCTAACATGAAGAACAGGAAGAAAACATACAGGAGTTACAAAAAATATTCCATCTTCCATCTCGTTGAAAGCATTTATTAGATGAGCATAAGAAAACACTAAAACTTAACAGTTCTCAGACCTGCCCTTCTTCTGTTTCTCAGTCGTCCAGGATATTTAACCTTTCTAGGAACAGAAATTTGTTATGCTCCAACAAGGCTTCTAATGCTGCATTTGATGATTCTTGGGACAACTGACTAAGAACAACTAAGCCTTACTCCTAATTAGATGAACCTCTGAACACAAAACAAAATCCCTGCATTTGGCAATCAAGTACGCAAGCCATAACAGAAAAAGGCATTTTTCAAAGAATATTAAGCCACAGAACATCAGCTGATTTTCCTCCATTATGAAGAATTTTGAGGTCAGAGCATTCCAGAACTTGTCAACTCTAAAACAGAGCTTTGCCAGAAGGAAAACCCAAGTCAGCCACAACCAGGTCCCTCTCAGTGCTCTTACCCTTGCACCCTGCTGCACGCTTCCCACCTCGAGGCCAAGGAGCACAGAAGGAACCTGCAAGTCCTCTTTTCTGGAGCCCTTGCTGAAGCTTCCCTGGACTGCACACTGTTCCCATGGACTTCTGTGGCCCAAAACCCCTAAAAGGCAAGGGAACACCCAGAAGAACACAGACCCAGGGGTAGTACTTGTCACTGCTGCCCACAGCAAGCTGCGGGCTTTCTGCTTTGGGTGGCCTGACCATCTGGTCCCACCTCCCCCAGCTGCAGTCTAGACTCAACCTGAAGCAGCCTGTGCACCTGTTATCCATCTGGGTGCCTTGGTGGGGCTCCACAAGGAACACCTGTGCTCCCAAATGGGTGTGGGGTGACAGGGTCAAACCTCACATAGTGCTCTGCAGTATGGTAAATGCAATTTTCATCTCTCAGTGCCAGACTTCACACAGTACAGCCTTGTGGCACAAAAAAGTGGAGAAATATCAACTTATCTTGTTAGAATTTGCTCAAAACATTGTGCGAGGGCAACCTCCGACTGGCAGTACGTAACCTGGCAGACTGTATTACATTTAGTGTATCACCTTTCTTCCTACATAAAAACAAAGCCAGAATCAACTCCATACTGCATGCACTAATTTCACAAAATCTTATTATGTGCCTGGGTCTGATCCAGATCCATTTAGTCTTGCTAGATAATCTAATACAGACCAAGCATTAACAAACAGCACGGGCACAAACAAATCCAGCAAAAGACCAGGGATGCTACCACTGCAATCTCATTAGCCATCTAGCTTGTACCAGGAGCTGCTATCACTGCAACTGTAATCCCTGGAGAGGAGCACCTCAACCTACCAAGGGGTTCAGATGTAAAATGCAAGCTGAGAACATGGCAGTATCTGTGCACTAAGAACAGTCAGTTCTACAATTGAAGACAAGCTGGTGGTGGAAGAGTAAAGGAGAATGAACTCCTCTCTCCCTTGCTCAGCAAGTTAATGCTGCATTCAAATCTTCAGGTACTGGCAACACAGTTTTTGTAGGAAGGATGTATTGGAACATGTGAAAATGCTGAAGAGCCTTCTCCATCCTTTTTCTGAAACAGAAGGCAAAAGCAGGAAAAGACCATGAAGTCACAGCTCTTAGGAAACGCTATACTCAACGCACCTGTGGTCAACCACAGCAGGTTTCTAATTAGAAACCTTTATTGCACTAAATCCATTCCATAGGCAAAGCACCTCCACGCAGTCAGGCTGGAACTGGCAGATGATCCGTGCTGGAGATGGACGGCAGGACCCTCACTCTTTCAGGCTCATTAGTTCAATTCCAGCCCAGCCAGTGGTCACTGGAAATCTCCTTAAATGATGGCAGCTTGGAAGCCTTCACACTGTCCATAGGAAATGTGTTAGTATATTTGAAGCCTGTTTCAGAAGAGAGGCTCAAGATTTTGTGCCTCTAGAGATATTTTCTTCAATCCCTGTCACTTGTCCCTGAAAAACACATTAAAATACTTCGGCATGGCATGGAACTTCGCAGTGACATTGCCAATATGTCTCAGCAATCGAAGTTCATTCTTCCAGCATTATGTACAACTGAAGCCCAACAGTAACAGAAAAAAAACACACCACCCTGGTCTGTGTCCCTCTGCATACTAATTTCCTGCTTCCCACTTAATCCCCCTTCTGCAGGGAGTTATTGAAGGGAATTTGTCATGATCACACATCCTCAGCATCCTCAGGAAGCCAGGCTGACAGAAGACTAGTACCAAAATAGCAGGAAGACGAAAAGGTATTGAAACGCCACCAAACCCTCCTCTGCCACTGAGGCTCGCTACACTTGCCTGTGTTTGCACAAATACCAAATAGACCCACGGAGGTTGGCAGAGACTCTTCAGACATGCAGCAATGACTCAACTCTGTATGCTGAGAAGAAACAGTGCAGTGGAACTAAAGATATCGTTCTAAAAACAGGATTTTCTGTTTATTTGCTTGCCAGAAGTTGATACCTACGTGCACTGGATGAAATTAAACTTCACGCAGAGGTGTTAATTCAATTTTTGTTTGGAGCTTTTCCTCCTAAAACCTTGGAAGATACACGGTCTACCTTCAACAGCAGACCTGTGAAAGCTGCAGTACAGTGCTAGGAACTAAAGTATAAAATTCCATCAGGGTATTTAAGTGATCAAGAGATATTTGTATGTTCTAGGACAGAAGTGTTTTCTGCTTCTACCTACTGGCAGTTCCAGCACAGCAAACCTTGGTCAACGTGAAGGCTGTACCTGACGTCCAACCTGCGCATCACCCCCATACCCACCACTACTGCTTCCTTATTGGTTGGAACTCCACAGTGCCGATTTTGAGGATGAATGGCAAACAGCCTGGTATCACTCACAATACACCGTTCTGGTGAGTTCATGTGACCAGTGCATACCTTCACTCCACTGATCCTGCCTTCCACATCCACGACTTTTACTTTCAGATCACAGATCCTGCAACACAGCCATATGCAGTCCTTGTACCAGAGCTCCAACACATCACAACCTTTCCTTACAATGCTTATCACAACATACTGCCTCAGCAGACCTTCCCCAGCATCCTTTATATCCTGTTTGCTCCCTTCACAAGATTTTTACAGTGTTTTTTTTTTCTGGAGGCAGAGCTATTTTGACTTATTTATAACCCCTTATCCTTTCTGTGGCTCCATCTTTCAGTGCACAGGAAGGATGAAAGACCATGAGAGCGGAGCACTGAGAACCAAACCATTTCTAGCCAACATCATCAGGGGGCAGTGGGAACTCCCCAGTGACAGAGCTGCCACAGGGTCACCCTATAAATACAGCTGAGGCCTGGGGGGATGACAGCTGTTGGCACACCTAGCTGTGATCTGCCGCACAACATACAAGGCCAACATGTAAAGATGGCTGAGAGCAGTGCCATGCAGCACCCACTGATGCTGAAATACCTACTGTTATCTTCAGCATACTGAGCAACTCTTTTTCCATGAGTCTTGCAGTCAACAAGCAGTTGCGCTGACTCAACTGCTGAGCCACTGCTCTGGATCCAGCCTTCACTGCTTTCAGCTACACGAGGCAGTGGGAAGGATACAACTTCAGCAAAGACAGCTGAATGTCTGAGGCCATTCCAATTCAAGAGCTGGCTTCCCAGGAGACTCATTCATTTAAAACACATTGTGGCTTACAGATGAGGTGTGTCGCCTCCATTATCTACTATGACAATTCAACTTTCCGCCTCCCATTTCACTTCTTCAGTGGGGAATTAATGGTTCATAGGAATTCACAGTGAAATAGATACATTAAATCACTGCAGACACATGCAAAGCTTTCAGGAAAAACACACCTCTCCCCACCATACACTATTCAACTGTCTTTCTTGTAAGGCAGAAATCTCATGTATTTAGGAAACATTGACCCAAACATTTAAAATATATGAAATAACATCCAAATGCCAATGCAAATTTTTGTTTATGCTTTAAAACACTACGCTCAACCTCTAGCTCTTTTATTCTTCTTCTTCACTATTCTTCCCACTACATTGGTCAGATATGCAACTCAAGCGCTGCTAGTACATAAGCAAAAAGGCTATACAATGTGCCAGCACCACCTACGTCTAAATCAAGAGCATCTGACACGTTCCCTGAAAGGTGACACAGATACAGCTATGTCATAAGCATCAAATCCCACGGCTACTTCTACAGTAGTCAGGCCATATCAGCAGTATCCATAAGCAAAGCTTACACCAAGAAAACAAACAAACAAACAAACAAACATAACCTTCCAAAAGCTGCATGGGAAACACAGAAGAAAACAACATTAATACCCTTAAACAGATCCAGAGAAAGAAGCTTTCAGCCTTACCTAACCACAGCAAAAACCTAAACAGTCACAAAGATTGGATTGAGCTTTGTCCTAGGAACACCATCAGTTAAAATAAGCTGGCATAAGAGCAACAAGGTAGCTAAGTGACTCTTACATTACAAATAACTGTGGTTTCAATACCTGTAAAAACTAAAAACATTCTCACAAGAGCTATCTGGGAGTGAAAGACCCAAGTCATTAAGACGTTTAATTCTCAGCAAGAAGCAGCATCTCTCAGAATGCCGGATCGCTTTGCCCTCTGCACCAAACCCCCTCACGTGCGGGAGGTATTCACA
>VXAV01007980.1:40376-87272 GCA_013399715.1 Alectura lathami
TTTTTTTTTTTTTTTTTTTTTTTTCTCAAAAGCCATGAAGGCACATTTTATTCCAAAGATAAAATGCCAACAGCTGGTGTGGGCACACGCTCACTCCCTTTCCTTCCAGCAACGGCAGTGCCTGCAGTTTCACCTGTCCGCTTGGTTTGCTCTCCTAAGAAGTCTATGTAATTTTTTGAAGCAGGCAAATGCTCAGAAGTTTTTTATTCCTATATGCTGTAAATGAATACATAAAAATTGCGCATCTTTTGTTCACATTATTTTTATTATTCTTTTTAGGCATTAACAGAGCAAACAGAGCAGAAAAACTACACCTTCCACTCCATTATAGTTTCCATTGCTCCGAGCAATGGGTGGAAAGATGAATACTATGGGCTTACCTACCCAAAACATGGACGTTTTCCTGCTCTTATTCCACTCCCTGGATGCTATAAAAATACCAGGACCATAACTTTATACAACCCTAACATTTGTTATGATTTTCCAAAGCTTTATGAGTTAGCTAACTGAACGACTCTTCAGCACATCCTTTGTTAGTGCAACAAAGCTCCCTGATACAGAGAGTGCTTCCAGGACTGCTCTGCTGTTCATCACTGCACGGTGAGCAGCGCACGCACAACCAAAAAAGAAATCCAAGGCAGAGACAAATTTTAATGCCCAAAATTGCACAACTTCACAACTTTGTTGAAAACTGAATGAGTTTGTTTTTTTCCCCCAGTGTCTCTGTTTCCAAGATGGTGTCCTCTCCTTGCTGGGTGTCTCAGTGAAGACATCCTCCAGATCAGGGTTCACAACACCCCTAAGGCTCTGGCTGAATTCTTCCCTAAGCAAAGCACTTAAATTACAAATCCATCATGCTATGCAGCCTTTTCATAGGACTGGCTTTCCACCAAGGACATCAAGATTTTCAGAATCACAATCAAACAATTATACAGAGTGTTTAAAATGAATGCTCTGCACGGAAATCAGGATTTAAAAGATCTCAGAGAAAAGTGACCCCATACCATGAAGTCTGGTGATTTGCAGAGGACTTAACAGCAACTGTGTGCAGGTGAAGCAGTGAAATTTGTCGTGAGGCAGACTGGAAACAGAAGATTAGAGCAACAGCAAAAACAATTCTAATAGCTAGAGTAGAAGAACTTTAACAGGATGTATGACAGAAATTCTGGCTGTGGATAACCCCCATGGAACCAGTAAAATAAAATTGTGACCACACGCGGTTTTGTTGCATACACAAGAGTTCACAGATTATCGTTTCATGCAGCACTAGCCAAATACCAGATTGCATTTTAGGATGTCTGCCACTCCTCCATCCCCTTCTCAGAAGCTGAGTGTTAAAATACCATAGCCTTGTTTAGCTTCATGTCCATCAGCACAAACTGAACAGACGAAGCTGCAGTGTTATACAAAGTTCCAATTCCAAGGGAGACAATTCCAATTAAAACCTTTAAAGATGAGTTACGTGCTGTAAATACCATCAGGGGGATGGACAGTCCCAAGAGGACAAGGACTTGAATTGCTTAGCCTAGGAAAAGGAGATCTCTCTAGAAACAGTTGGGTAGATATCAAGGAGAAAAGAACACTCCGAGCACAAAGGAGAACTGGCTGCCTAACAATTAAAAAAGTATTTCCAGTCCGAACTTTTTTTCCCCTCTGAACTGGCAGAGAAGGCACATCCTCGAACAACCTTCCTGCAGGGACGGCAGAAAAACCAAAGTTCTGCGTTTTCAAAAACTACCCTAATTTGCTTATGAAAGACCTTACCTGAAATAGTTCTCAGCAATAACAGGAGTTTCAGTTTTACTGAAGTTTTATATAAATGTTCCTCAAGAGAAATGACTTCAGCAGTAATGGAATGCTTTATTCAACAGAAAGAAGCACCAATAATTGCAGCAGCAAAGCTGACTTACAAAGCCAATATTTACACAATACTTCCCTTTCGTTTTGTTTTCATTTTGAAATACATTAAATTTGATGATGGGCCTCCATATAAATCTAGTATAGATGTTCCCAACTCTTCCAATTTCACACTGCAGGCTGTTCCACGAGAACACTGACATTCACCTGGCTAACAACCCCAGTGTTATCTTACTAGACTGCTGCACTTGATAAGCTGGGAGGGTTTCTTGCATTGAGCAGAGGCCCCTTTCCCCACAGCTCTGCACAGACAGAGGCTGTTTGGGAACACACTTGTAGAAATGAGACGCTGAAGCACGGTTCATCAGCTCTGCAGGTATTTCTTCTCCTTTCTTCACTAAAAGCCACTTGTCCTTGAAATTCCTGGGCATGATAGAGTGGTCACAGAACTCAAATCATGTTGAATTGAGCTTTCTTTAAGACAGGCTGAACAGGTCATGTATAAATGAGCTTTTCCCTACCTACAGCTTTCACAGTACAACCCTATTCTACATTTGAGCAGCAGCACTGGTAAATGTACTCGTGATGCAGCAAGTTCCCCCTGACCAAAGCACCTCACAGAAAAGGCAGCAGCCATCAGGCAAATAAAGCAACAAGCTAGGAAGGCTTTGCTAAAAGCCTGCATTTTTGTTCTGTCATTAACTACAGTTTCCTCTAACTAGTGCTTTTGCCTTACAATTACATGATCAAGGCCAAGGCTGACAAATGAAGTGCCTGTCTCCTTGGGAGCCAAGTAAAAACCTATTTAACAAACTTCATGGAACTGCTACATGGCTTAGATCCACTTGGTTACTGACAGCTAATTTTCATTATTTTAATTTCTAATTATTTTTAATGAGATGGCTCAGAGGGAACCCTCCATCATTGCTCTAGGTAAGAAGCTCAGCAAGGTCATGCAGTGCAAGCCAGTAACCTGAATAGCCCTGTATTTTGGCACTGGAGAGCTGCCTCATCGTCACCTCGTTCCTCCTGTCCCCACCCTCACGATGCCACTTCCCACCCGCTGCCCACAGTACCCGGAGCACTCTTCTCTACTTTGAGCACTTCACAGCCTAAGTACGGCTGTGGGCTTTGCTGTTAACACCGCACGCTTCCCACCCCAAGCTGCCTTCTCCTCGCTGCCACCATCAGGGGGCCACCAGCCACATCCCCCCAGCCTCTCTCTGCCCCATCCATGGCACTTCACAGACCTCTAAACTCCAGCTAAATGAGACACTTGAATTAGCTGGGAGCAGTGCCTGCAGTTGGCTGCTGTGATCATTAAATCCTGACTGCAAGGCATCCAACCACACGAGCTATTTAAAAGTTCAGCAATGCAAATGGCTTGCCCCATTTTGTGTGCCTTACAATTTTAAGTGGACTATAATCAAAATGAGATTCCTCACATTTATAAGAGGGAGTGTGTGTTCCCAGTAACACAACAAAACTTCCAACTTCGTTAACGTAGCCCTGCCACCGTGTCAAAGCCAGGAAGAAGTCACCCTGACACCAAGGGAGCAGCCCTGCAGGGAGCAAGCAGCCAGCCAGAACCATTCCAGGGACGCTATTCCATGAAGCAACTGCCAGCTCCTCCTAGGCGCTCCTGAAATTACAACTGGAAAAAAACTCCACTTCAATTTGCTAATCACCAACTCTTCCTCCAGCTGTTTCAAAAATACCCAATTAGTGCTCTACATTATTTCACATTTTATTCTGTATTCACGTTTGCGTTCAAATATTCAAATGCAACTAATTTTTTTTTTTTAAACAAACACTCATAGGCTGTACGACAACAGGCAATCCCAAAAGACTGACTCAGTCCTAACAGACACACAGCCGGATTTGAAAGACTTGAATACAATTCTACTTAGCAAGTACGGAAGGAAATTATTTTATTTGGTGGCAGAGTAAAAGGCACTATTTTCATTCCTGAATTTGTCGCTGGAACAAAGATCAGACTCCAAACTGAATCAATGGTTGAAGAAGGCTCTATTACTTTTCAGTATCTAGCCATTACTAGGGCTTCCGCCTGAGTCAGAAAATCACAATTGCTGTGTTCAGGTTTCAGCCATTTGTGCTGCACTAATGAGGTTTGAAACATTAAACTCAACAGTTAGTTAATATTAGCATGCGCACATGCAAAACATTTTGAAAGGTGATGTGTATCACAAAACAGCTTTCCTATAACGCTGTGAACTTGACAGAATTAAGGCCTATGCACAAGCACAGGCTGGACGAGGACTGAGAGCAGCCCTGCGAAAAAGGACGTGAGGGTGTTGGTGAATGAGAAACTCACCACGAGCCGGCAACGTGCGCTTGCAGCCCAGAAAGCCAGCTGCATCCTGGGCTGCACCCACAGCAGTGTGACCGGCAACTCAGGGAGGTGACTGTCCCCCTCTGCTCCGTTCCTGTCAGGCCCCAACCCCAGGAAAGGCTGCAAGAAAGCTGGGGAGGGACACTGCCAGGGAGTGCAGTGACAGGACAAGGGGGAATGGTCTTAAACCAAAACTGGGGGAGATTGAAGTTACATGCTAAGAAGAAATTCTTCACTGTGAGGGCGGTGAGGCACTGGCACTGCCCAGTGCAACTGTGGGTGCCCCATCCCTGGGGGTGCTCAGGGCCAGGCTGGGTGGGCCCTGGGTAGCCCGATCCTGTGGGTGGCAGCCAGCCCCCGGCAGGGGTTGGTGCTGGGTGGCCTGTAAGGTCCCTTCCAATCCAAGCCATTCTGTGGTTCTATGATTCTGTGACTCTAAAACCAAAGCAAACCCTCGACAGTCAGCAGCATCCCTCAGTTCAGTGACAGCGGAAAACATCATGCAGTTGTCTCAATGTCAAAATTGCTTTTGTCAAACTCCGACCATTCCGATCTGTGTAGAAAAAGAAAGTACAGAGTACTGGTGAAAGAGGTTTTAAAGCCTTTAGTTTCACTCATTCTGTGAGTTTTAGGCACATAAAGTCTTGATAGATGCAGCACTGGTAGAACCACAGAAGTCAAGTCCTCAAGCTTGAGTCAGCGTTAACACTGTGGACACTTAAAATAACTAATTCATGAGAAGGTATTAATGAAAGAATATATCTGTGGTATCTGCCAGGTCCCTGCCTGGAATGGGAAGAGTTTGTGCATGTGTCACACAAAAGAAGTGCTATGGAAGAAAGCTAAAACACTGTACCCCACTGGGAAACCTCAAGCCCATGGGTTTTAAAGACAGAAATTTCCAAGCAAACTTCTTTCGGGTTTGTGATGTGAAGAGAAGTGAAAGAAATTAAATTCTAACGGTCTGTGGCATGGGCTGAGGCTGCAGCACCTCACACGTTAGTCTCCTGGACCGTGTACATCTGCCTTCAGCTGTACTTCAGCCTCAGAAGCGCCCCAATAGCTTATTAAGCAAACAGTCCTCTGAAAACCCCACAGTTACACCTCCACGTTCGTACTTGCACTGCTCATTTGGCAGGCAACGCTCACAGGAAACAAAAACAAGAAAGGGTCTCTCTAAACACCTTGACTTTGGAAGACTGTCATAAAGAGCTACACAGAACCATACATTTAAGCTATCCCAGTAACTAAGCAACCCAGTTTAAGGGGAAAATGCTCTGGCTTGTTTCCTGTGTTGCTGAATTCAGAAGTACAGCTGTGCAATTTAGGATAAGCTTGGCATAACCTTTACATTAGCAGGCTTGTGCTGCAATTGCTCTGCAGTGAAAATAGCATAAGAAGGGCTTTCACAGACTATTTTGAGTTCTTCCTGATAGACATCTCTAATAGTCAAAACTGGGAAGGAACAACAGCAAGCTGGATTTTGATGCAGACACCGTCGTGGTACTTCTTAAACCGAACTGAATATCTGTGCTTTGATTCAGACTGGAAATTAATGGCTCAGTTAAGCACTGCTGTACAATTCATAGCTCAGATTCAACAGCTCAGGTGGAAGTCGATCTCACTGTTCAAGTCTGACTGTAGTCATTTGGGTTTATTTTTTTAACAGAAGAAAATGCCATGCTGAGAGATAATAA
Organism: Alectura lathami; assembly: GCA_013399715.1. NCBI lineage: Eukaryota > Metazoa > Chordata > Aves > Galliformes > Megapodiidae > Alectura > Alectura lathami. The sequence goes on from VXAV01007980.1 coordinate 46,284, forward strand.
AGCACAAAGAGGACATAAACCAAGCAGGAGTATTACTGTAAGCTCTGGTCATGCGGCCTCAGACAACATGCCTTCATATAGAACGCACAGCCCAACAGCTGATTTATTCTGCAGCTTTATTTCTCCATTCTTCAAACATCTTCATACAGATATAATTTCTATAAAGGGTTTGGTACATGAAAATTGCCCTGCAAGTGCAATGTACTGCTGCTTTTATTTTTACTGCTTTAGAAAAATGCAGTACCATCCATCCCTTGAGCAATATTCTTTTAGATTGAAACAGTTTCCATTTTACAAGCAGTTTTGGAGTTGACAGAGCCTTTTAAAAATCATACTTGTGCCCCAAAACACTGTAAACCACAAAAATACGATGCTATGCCAAGTAGACCTAAAACTGCTATTAACCAGAAGTAATTTTTAAGACCATGAAAATGAACTGGATGTCTCAACAACAGCTGCAGTATCTATCTTCAGACGTACTCAAATTTTAGAAACTGACTAAACCTGCTTTTAACCACAGTTATGCACTGAGCACTAAAATTTCACGTTGTTTTCAGTATTTTTAAAACTTCATTTGTTCTATTACGTGCCTGATGCATTTAAACAACAACAAAAAAATCATACAGGAGGATGAAAGAACACTTTGCATTTGGTTAAACTGAATTCAGATTTACAAGCAAATTTCGCAGTTGTAGCAGTTCTAACTGCTGTATAAAAGCAGTCATCCTTTAGTACACAACAAGACACTGACATCTTAAGTTTGTGTCTTCCACAGAACTTACTTGGATTGGCTGGGACAAAGGAAGGAAGTATTACTGGAAGCTTAGGGTGAAAACTCACAAAAAACACCACCAAAAATGTTGTTCTATTTGCAGAAATATTTTCATTTTTAAAGATGATGTAAAATTTTTGAATACTACCATGTGTGAGTATCACTGGAAAGTATTCTTATGAGATTATGGTTTCAGCAATGCTCTTTCAAAAGAAACACTTGATAAAATATACTAGAAAAAAAACTGTATTTGTGGAAAATCTCAAGCCCCTTTTGTATTTTAAAGATCTTAAACCAAAAACTAACCCAGAAAACAAGAACACTGGGGAAAAAAAAAAAAAACAAAAACCCTCACCTCAGACTCTGTGACCATCAACAACATCCAGAGCTCATAAAGCAAATCACAAGAGCCGAGGTGCCACAGCCCTTCCGTGGACTAAGCAGCAGCTGGTCTTGCTCCCGTCAGCCACCTCCGTGGCACGGAGCACTCACTGGCAGCGCTGTGAGTTTTTACATCCTATACATCTCTCCCACGACATCTACACAAGTCAGCGCTGATCCACAGCTTCCTGCGCTGGAATCACGGCAACCCGCAGCAGTGCCGCAAGGCGGGGACACGCAGCGCTGTCCCGCAGAGCACTGCCCGCTGCACCCTCACAGCGGCTCCTTGCCCCCAGGCACAGCACAGCCCAAATTTTCTCCTCTCCTCCTGCATTCAACTGAAGTTAAAAGTTACCTCACTTTGCATGGAGGATGTTGAGAAGTTCACCTACGCAACACGTTACCAGTCACTGACCAGGAAAATGCGGCCTTCCAGCTTGGGTGAGAACGTGAAGAGCTGGGAGCCAAAGGCAGGCTCCCGAGGTGCAGACAGAAGGTCATGCAGCAAAAAAAGGCTGAGGCATCCATGACATGAGGCAGCCCTTAGTTGCTGTCTTACTGACAGTCGCACCCATTTGCATGTTCATCATCTGTGAAAACTGCCAAGTAATAAGACTCCTCAGCAACAGCATCCTTTGAACTATCTGTTGAATAAATCATGGTCCAATGGATTCAGTAATTGAAGTCTGAACTGCTCTCTGCTCACTGCAGATCCAGCCTGAGCCTAAACAGCCACAACCTGAGTTAATTATAAAAGCAGTAAGCACTTGAGCATTGAAAAGCTGTGAAGTGTTACCTGGTTTTCTTCTGGTTAGATCCAGAAGAATCCACACTTTTGATACCTATTTTGTTGAGCAAAAATGATGAAATCTTAGTTTTCTAATTAAAATTCCTCCCATATACAATAGTGATCATACCCTTTCTAGGTCATACTTAGCCTTTTTTTTGGTCCTGCAGTTTATTGTATTTTCAGTTAAATTCACAATACATTTCCCAGCTCAAAACACAATTTGCTTGAAAAAAATACATAGTGGCAGAGAGGATACAAAAGTTCGTGCAAAATCATGCTTTCTTCAGTATTTCTTAACCCACGAGGGTATAACTGAAGTCTCTTATTTGAAGCATACACTTAACAACCTACGATCTGAAAGAACCTATCTAGAGCATCATTTGCTCCTTTTGATAGACTTTCCTTGTACTTTCACATTAAAGGGAAAACCTTTGTCTTTGAAACAACGTAAAATTGATTTTTAATACATTTAATGTTTTAGGCCTCTCCCCTGTAAAACAGCAATGAAAGAAGTATGGGACGGTGTGACTCCGCACCCTTCCAGCAGACGGTGGTCTCCAACACCCACATGCAGAGGATCTCCAAAACGTGCTAAGCAACCCAAAACACAGCACCACAGTGAAGTGGTCAATGCCAGTGCATGGGGTCTCTGAGCACCAGAAGACTTCTTCCCAAAACTTAGTCAAAGCTGCCTGGAACCTTCATCATCAAACAACTGCTGACATGCAAGAACACAGAGTCAATATATTTCTGCTATATTGGAGAAGACATTTCACACCACTTGCAAGCCCTCAAAATAGTTACTCATGGATTTTTACCTACTTAAGAGATTTTGATGGTACTTAGTATGCCCTAGAAAATATTTTAAAAAGTAATACCTTGTACCTTACACTACCTGCTGAAGAGAGTGGAGAAAATACCTTTTGCTAGAACAAATACAATGCTGGGCTTCCCAAGATGCCAAAGATTGCTGAAGAAATTGCATAACGACAGTTAACAAATCAACTAATAGCAGTGCTAATGAGTAAAGGTAACTTAAAATGCCTAAGTTCAACTCTGTGCAACAAAGACTGTTAAAATTTTTGGGGAAAAAAGTCCCACAAGACGACAGTATTTGATGGCAGAAATTCAGATGGAACCGATGTTCTTGCACAGCCTTCTCAGCGCTTCAGCTCCTGTGAAACACTGGAAGTGCTAAAGGAGTCTCAGCCAAATCCCACCAGCAGTTGCTCTTCCCCTCCACATGAACACCTACACCTAAGCAGATTCCAAACCGGCATTTAACCAAAAAGGACCAGTATCAGCAGGCGTACTTGTTAGGTCCGTCCAAACTAAGTGTGCATCCGGGAGTTCTACATCACCAAGGAAGGGCACAAAAGAGGCCCTGTTTCTTCTTAAATTACAAAACCACAGCTTGAAAACACAGGCCACCCAGAGGCCATTGGCAGCAGAACAGAAACGATGCCTCCAAGCTAGACTCAGTTTCACCTCTGTAACTGGAAATATAAGGAGACAGGGAGCTTTGAAACCCTTCCCGTTAGGTTTCCACCTAAGAGACAGCACTCAAAATAATCCTGTAGATGATACAGCGATGGCACAGATATTTCTGTAGGCCTCAAATGCTTTCTTAGCATCCAGCACTGCCAAAGACCATTTCCCTCCCCGTTCCATTTGTGCCCATTTGTTGATTTTATCTACCAAGCAGACACTGATAACGTAGCACAGCTGACGCAGAAGCGCTCAGCCCCTACTCCATACCCAGGCTGACTGTAATGGAGAGCTTGATGAATTTTGCATTAGCTGCACAACCAAAAATGTATCCCAAGACATTGCTGGAGCGGGAAGAACAAGCAGGTACGGCATTTGCTGATAACTCTAGAACTTCATTACACAACGTTAGCACCCACAAAGACTGTAAGAAAACCAGATGGACACGGCTACGCACCTTACTACAGAGTATGATTTCTTCTATTAACTAGAAGAGGACTTACTTGGCAGAGAGTAAGAGTCTGGTTCATTGCAAGTCTGTTTCCACTGCTTTGTGAACTGAGCAATTCAAAGACATACAAACACAGCAGCCTCCATTCTTTGAGCACCCAGCCTATTATTCACCAAGCAGAGACTTTCATCACCTGTTCATCACTGCCTCTTTAGCAGAATAAAAAGTCTTGAAAGCAAAACAAACCAGCTAAGCCCCTGGAGCTGCGAAATCACCAGCCGTGCCGCTACACCCCTTGGTGTTATTAACTAAACAGATAAAACTGCAGATACGGGGAGCAATTGCCTTGAGCTGTATCCCGGAGGCAAGCTTCTGTGTCTTCCTGATTAGCTTCATTCAATTATGTCGTCTTAATTGCTCATGTGCTCAAGCTCATTAAATGAAAAATAATATTGCTTTCCTGCAGGTTGTGCACTTGAGACTTGAAGACAGACACTACTGGCGTACCTTGGAGACGCTGCCAGCCAGACAGACTGACAGAGCAGCTGCTGCTGCTGGTGGCTGCACGACCCTCATCTCGCTGCGACCTCGCCCGCAGTACTGCCCATTTTCCTCTAAACCATGGGTAAATTTTCACTTTAACAGTCGTTCAGTCTTAACCCTCCCCAGGCTAAGTTCTGAATTTAATCACACCAGGAAAGAGATCTTTAGGCTTGTCTTCACCTTTATACTGTAAACCTGCAACTAGTGGAGAGAGAAAGAGGCTTTGCCCATCCAGAAGCCACCCCAGAGCACTGCTGAGCAAATCTCACCCATATTCTCACACCACACTAGACACGCAGCACAGTTTGGTTTTCTGAAGATACCATACTGTCATCCAGACAAACAGACAAATAAACAGGCTGCCCAGAGAGGCTGTGGAGTCTCCTTCTCTGGAGACATTCAAAACCCGCCTGGACGCATTCCTGTGCAATCTGCTCTAGGTGTTCCTGCTTTGGCAGGAGGATTGGACTAGATGATCTTTCGAGGTCCCTTCCAATCTCTAACATTCTGTGTGATTCGGTGAAAAAATAACTACTGCTACCACCCCCACCTCTGCCAAAGGAAAAAGCATCATTTTCCCGCACTGCATCACTGTGCTTAAAAGGAAATGCAGATGCCCAATTTTACTGAACGTGGAACAGATTTCCTAAGGGCAAACATACTTTGTGAACCTCAGGTAAGAAGCAGAGCATGGCAGAGTAGTGAAGAAACCATCAGCAAAATCTCCGTCTCTCAGCAATTAGCAACCATAAAACAACTCACCCTCGAGTGATTAATGTCTGCTGCTGAAAGACATGTAAGGCTGTACCACTCGCTGCAGTCGCATCTGTTACCAATATCACTTCGTTCAGGTACAAATGATAACCAAATGCATTTTTTTTTTTTACCTCTTTTGGCACAAAACAGTAAAAGGTCATCAGAACAGATGGCTCACAAGATCTGCCTACACAAATGAAAAAAAAAAAAAAAAATCAAAACCTTCTCCCCTCATGCACAAAACTGTCCTCACTAAATGAGATAGCACTTGCACCAGGCCATAAAACAGTTCTGCAATATTTGAAGTTTTTTTTTTTCCCCCAACTCTAGTGCTGTTTCCAAACAGGATAAAAAAGCTCAAATAAACTTTTAAATGCTTCTCAGAAGTAAGTATCATAAATAACCCTTTGGCTTCCTCTCAGAAAATTCTAAATCTGCACTGATAAATACTTCCTGTTTTGTATTTATTACAACATGCTTCATAAGATTTTTACATTTTTAGAATGCTAGAAAAGCTCCCACATTTTTTCTTCCAATGAATTTTGCAATATTAAATATTAAAGAAAACTTGGATGGAAATAAAAGGAAAGAAAGGGAAACAGAGCTGAAACTATGCATCTGACAATCTGCGCATGGAACAAAACAGTCTAAATATTCTGGCTCAAAAAGCCATTTAGCAGCTATGAGTAGGATTGTGAAAAAGAACTTTGGACTCATCTCTGCACCAATTTAAGGCTTGCCATGCCTCAGTGCACTCAGTGCATAAATAAATATTACAGGAGAGGGTGATTTAAAAGTAATAATAATAAAAAACAAACAAACAAAAAAAAAAAACAACTCAGTAAAACACTTGCATTTTTTTTTCCCCTGAAATCCATGACTGCTTCCTTCAATTTTCCCAAAAAGTTTCCTTTTGCCATGTACAAAACATTCCTGATCTTCCAAAAGGGATTCCCTGGAACAGCTGAGAGTGGGTATTCACCTGGGAGGAAACCCAGTAACCAGATCTGTGCACAGGAGCTGAAGTTTTCTAGGCAAAAGTCTTTCTCATGCCACTGTTTTTTTTAAGTTCAATACGTGAGGGCCTACCCACTGGGAAAGTACTGAACGGAAAAGAGAAAGGTGTCTTCACAGAAGGAGGAGGTTTTACAAGTGGAGAGAATAAAAGAAAGGTGTCTGTGGCTTCAGAAACAAGAGGGCCCCAACACCCCACACATTCCGTTCCCAGAGAGCACCAAGGACAGCCCAATTAGCGCATTCCTCTTCAGCGCTTGTTTGGCACCCGCACGCTGTCCCTCCTGGTAGCGGCCAGCTGCACCTGCAAGCTTCAAAGCTGTCTCTTTGAAGATTGCGCAGTTGAGGCTGCTCCTGTAACGCACTGGGAAACAAGCTGAACTTTCTCATCGCTTTTTCCAACAAAACTGTAAATATTTTGTATAGGCGGGTGCTGGAAGCCTGCGGTCTCCAAGCACCCCAGTGAGTGGGGAGAGGAGGGGGGCAGCTGGGGAGTAAGGGAGCTGCTTCTCCTGCATTTTGAGAGAACCCACAGCAGGTGTCCCCCCGTCTCTCCCTTTATCCAAATAAAGAAAGATGTTAACTCTCCTCTGCCTCCTTTTGGAATGAAGCCGTGAAACACCGGAGAATTTTCTGAAAAGCATTCATCTGACACACGATTAGAAACCGCAGTCTCTCCAAAAACAACAGCAGTATCGGTGCAGTTGTGCCTCTGTGGTTTTTTGTTGGCTTTGTTTCAGAAGTTCAGAATCCCAGACACCTCCTCCCAACAGACATTCCATTTAAATCCCCAGCAATTGCCTGAGCTTACAAGAGCTTTAGTCAAGAAAAACACTGCCTGTTTCTAATGAGAGACAACAGACGAACACTAACAATCCCCTAATCTGAAAATGATTACTGTAAAATGCATCCATTAAAATGAGCTGTGAGAGCTCATTCCGTGCAATTACGGCCCAGACATCGCCCTGCTCCTGCTGCACACACCACGGCAGACGCTGCTGTTGGGTCACCAGCACAGCCCCTGCAGAAGTTCAGGGGCGTACCAAGTCCTTACCAAGTGATCAACAACAAAGTAAAGATCTCTGGAAAAAGATTTCACATCTGAATTTTTTCAGGACAGCTTAGTTAAGGTACTACTCATCTGCTATTCCAGTAATTAAACCTTAGTATTTATTGCTACCGTAATTGGAAGAGCGCTTGCAATAGCCCACTGCTCAGCCAGCTGCCTTTGCCACGTAAGAGAACAGAGCTACCCCCATTGCTGATGCAGTTGCCAGTGCCATTCCTGATACAGGAGTTAATTGAACTGAAGCAAAACTGCTTCCCTGCTGACCTGCATCAATGACTGTAATTCATTTTTCTTTGAAGCTACTGCAGCGTGTTAGCCCAGGAACAAACAGCACCACCGCGGAGCTGTGAGGGTAACAGATCTTATGAAAATTAGTGGCAAGTTCAAGGCTATGTTGGAAATACGTTTTTTTCCCCAGGGCGTATGCGACTGGGGGAGGGTGCTGTCTTTTTCCCTCCGTTTTGAAAGTCCATCCTTGTTCTGGCTCTGTACACAGCTTGGCACAAAGCAGGTGAGGGGTTCAAGCAGCCATGCTGGTACCGGAAGGGATTTCATTATTTAGCAGTGACACAGACACGAATCCAAGCCAAAGCAGAACCCATCTGTGGCCTGAGAGCATTTCTCCTGTTCCACAACAAACTGCAGGTCTTGCAATTGATCAAGGCAACAGAAGACCATTCGGTCACATCCTCAACATCAGTGAACGCTCCCAAAAGAGCTGCAAAACCCTTGCTCTGAAGCTCTCAGGAGTTAAAACAGCCTTCACTGAAGAGGAAAGCAGAACAAAGGCACACGACCTCTGCTCCCAAAGCAACTGGGCTAACAAACATTAGTCACTGCCAATTACACTTTTTAATTACAATGTGCACATCTCAAGGAAGCAAACTAAGCAACACAGGCCTCTGACAATCTCCATGTGTTAGTTGTTCTAGATCAACTACTGCATTTCTAAAAATACCTGGTTTTGGTGGCTTAACTTTGATTTTTCAGTGATTTTATCAAGACATTAAATTATCTTTCTCATAGTGAAGTCACATACATTTTTTCCATTCCATCAGAAGTATGAGATACCCCAAAAGGGATAGGGCAGTGGATGTTTTACCCAAAGTGGATGTTTGAAGTGATTCAAAGCCAGATCTGCAACCTGTAAGCACATAACCTGTGCTCCACATGATGCAGGTATCAGTGAGAGTCAGTTCTTTCTTTATGAAAATCTGAGAACAATAAAATCAAGTTATTATGAAGCAGAAGTCCCCGTGCCTTACTTAAAGCAGAAACATCTCATCAAAAGGGATTAAACGGAAGCACAGCAACTGCAGGGAGGTAGTTTCAACCACAATTTATTTGTCAACCTGTGACAGTCTCATATAAGCATTCAGAAAATAGTTCTTACTGTTGGGCTGAGGAAAAAATAGAGGAAAAATAACATCAGAGGCTGGGACCTGTCAACATTCACAGACCACCTGTGATCAACCTCAAGCAGCTCAAGGCTTGTTGTGATGCAATCGGTCTGCTGCCGTCACACATTTTACAAGGAACAATATTACCAGCCTCCCAAATCAGCATTACACACTCTGGAATTCTCGGTACCAAAACATTTGCTGTATATACAACAAATGATACAAAGTCAAGAGCATTATTTCCAGTAAAAACAAAAATTAGGGAATGTAAATGGTGCCTACTGACAAGTAAGAATAACAGGGCACTAAGGGATGGAGGCACATTTTAATTGCTGCCATTTCTAGTATAATAATTTCATTTCAAAAATCAGACTAGCCTAGGTTTTGCTCTTTAAAAACAAAGTCTGATTCCCTACAAACTAATTTCAATCAATAGACAAGATATTTACACTTCTTCTAAGTAAAGGCCTCCCGCTAAAGCAGTGTGATAACTAGTGTGAGCTGTCTGACCACAAGACCTACTGGCCTACTCAAATGGTTTCTGCTGGGAGTGAAACAAAGAGCGTGCACGTGTGCAGAGAGGAGGCCTCAGGAGCTAACTCAAGCCCAGAGCAAGATGTCAGCAGAGCTGTGGCCAGTCTCGTGCAGTGAAGGTGGCTGCCTTAAATGTCTTTGTGCTAATTAGAAGAGGTGCCAACATTTCCAAGTTTATGCACACTTTGCATTTTAATGCATGCATATTTGCAATGAGACTCAGAATATGTGTGACTGAAAAGCTTTACTATAGAATAAACACAGCAAGAGCATTTACAGCATGATCTTCTGCACCCAGCAGTGCCCACCTCATCCTCCTAGGTGAAGGTGAAATCAACCCACCTGAGAAAGGACTGTCTTATTCATACCACAGCACGCTGCTCGTGTGGATAGAAGGAATTTGTTTCAGTGGGACTGCTAAACCTGTTCTGTGAAATCTGGACATTTGATGGAGACTACAGATACCATGATATTCTCCAAAACCTCGCTTTCCTCAGTCTGATTCCGTTTATATATCAAAACACTAATCCAGCCAATAAATTTGCACATATCCCCTTCACAAAGACTCTTTCAAACATGACCATTAAAGCACACGAACGACCAATACAGGAGTCAGCTCTGCTCAATATGCACACGCTATGCCCACGCACCAACACGCTAACCCAGACAGACACCACTGTTCCCAGTTTTAAGAGCTCAGCCCAGCACCACTGGAGCTATCACCTGCTTTATGAAAATCTCAAGACCAAGTCACTCTCACAGAGGGGACCACACGCTGTGCCAGTGCCCTTGCACAAGGGTTTGTTTTCCCCGTGCCAGGCCTCCCCCTCCCCAGTGGGAACCTCATCCCTTCAGAAAGGGCACCCGTACCCTAGAGGAGAGCACAGGCTCAACACTAGCGTTCAGGTCAGTCAAGTCATAGGATCCCCAAAGAACGTGCTTGCAGTTATACATTCTGGGCACTACAGTAGGAATCTGACACACAGTACCTCGTGGGTCAAAGCTAGACCCCACCAACTGGTTGTCCCACATCACGATCTGTCTTTTCCTTGATAAGCAGCTTCCTGCCTCATCCTTCGCAGCGAGCACACAGGGTCCTCTGTCCCCAGTGCCAGGGCACCCAGACCTGAAATGTGCATGCTGGGTGCAGAAGATCACACTGTCAATGCTAGTGGCACATCAGGACGTCCCATCAGTCATGCCTCGAAGAACTAAGCTCCTCAGAGGGACTAATGGCTGAGCTCACAGACATCAGCAGCAGCTCCTTTCCCTTTAGGATCACTGCAGAGCCAAGTGCTGGCGCTTACAACGAAAAGTTTTCATACAGCAGGCGAACAAATGACTTCTGTTGCAAAAAAGAGCAGAGGTTTTCCTAGGCAGCCCTTAGGCAAGCACCGGCTTGCATGCCTCCTCTTCCTGCGTATGTGCACAGTGTAGGGCTCAGGAAATGCTAAATGGGCTACCTGTATTCAAATATGCATTTTCCTAAACTAATTTCCTGCCAGACAGACATGCATCAAGTTCTGAAACCATTTTATTTTTCCATATTTTAAAGTGATTTGTGAGACCCTTCAGTTACTCATTTTTTGTAGCATAAGACTATACTAGACTGAATTAAAGACAGCAACAAATAGATGCGTACTGTGCAGCAGCAGAACAGCTGAAAACTTACTCCTGCACAATCCTGGTGACAAAGGTGACAAAGCACAGCTGTGCTTTTCACAGGAAAACCCTTACTTCAGATGAAATCTCCCACCCAGAGTAATGACAAAGACTATTTAGGAAGGGCCATTCTTCATATCCTGATAGAAAAATATTTGTTCAATCCTTATGAACTAACAAACATATTTGGGTATGAAAACCTTCTGATTTGCCTCAATATTATTTCATTCCAGATGCCAGCACGACCTACTAATAGAGAACCCTGCCTGGCCCACGTGCCTGCAAAGTCCAGCTTCCAGCACGAGACCGAGGGAGGGTATGTTTTTACATCCTGCTCAGCCTGGCAGCTGCTATGAGTACTGCAGCTCCCATGGATACTGTTTTTCCTGACACTGCACGGAACACTACATGTACAGTTTCATTTGGCTCAGATGTAGCTCCCCAGTGCTCTGCTGCCTTGGGAGCTTCTGGACACCCCGTGCATGAAGGGAACACTTGCCTTCCTTATAAAGGCCACCTGTGACCATGACCTTCAAAGATGTTCTGCTGCTGCACTCTGTTCAGTTCCCTCAATCCAGGTAATATATGCAATTACATGAATAACTGCATGAATCAATTCCATTTTCTTAGAGGTTCTGAAATATTACTTACTGAGAAAATCTGCATCCCTACTCAGCATCCTAAAACTCAATTATTTACATAATTCCAGAGTAAATTGCCAGAACTGTCTTTATATTTCTGACAGCATTAGGAGTTTAATCAGAAGAGCAATGAAGTCATTTGTTCTACCAGCTTCTCTTTCCAGGGTGGAAAACCGGCACACTTTGGAAAAGCCTCCACCCTTCCATTTTGGCAAGTGCTCCAGCACCTCTGCCTGCGGCAGACGTCACCTACTAACAGCAGGATGAGCTCAAGGGAGATCATCTTCAGTTCCAGTTGAAGGAGTCTGCAGGAGTTTGCTCTTTTGATACAAAGGCCCTAAACGTTAATGTTGGTTTTAGACGAGGCCTGCCCTTCATACACCTCTAGCTGGCCATCCCCACACACCCTCAGCAGGGTGGTGCAGCCCGAGCCGGTTCCCCAGCGCCTCCTTCAGCACAGCCCTGCAGACAGTCAGGCAATCTGCTGCCGTGGGCAGCTGCCTCGTGGCCAGCTCTGCCCCAAAGTAAAGGACTCAGCAGCCACCGTGCATCTCAACATGCTCCTGTTTTATATTTCAACCAAAATGAGAACATTTCTCCCCTCCATCTACATGCCTAGTTAGAAAGCAGCAAAAATGCTGATGCTATATGCCTTCAAGTTGCCCAAGCGTGACATCGTTGTCCTGCAGAGGCATGCCTGTCAGCAAGTCTCAGGCCTAAGAAAAGCTCCAGCTAGCAGATTAGAATTCAACAAAACCCACAGGGCTGTCAGTGACAGACACTTTTTCCACAGAGCTGCTGTCAATGGCACATCTCCTGTTCAGAAGGCTGTAGCAGTCAAAAGTAAGGAAAGAATGTAAACAGAGGCTTATTAGAACAAAATACCATATGGCTTTTGTGCAAAGTCAAAATCCACCCATACTTTTGAAAAATGTAAAAAAAAATAAATAACAAAACAGATCTTTCCCACTGTAACATATATTAAGATGTAAGCACTGGTTCCATACTAAACAAGGGGAGTCCAAACATCGATATTTTTGAAGTTATGTAACAGGGTGTCATTCCATGTAACTGTGATGACCAAGGAAATTGGCGAGGTAGGACACAAGCCTGAATTTGTGCAGGTGAAAGTGTGAAGTGCTTGGAAGAGAGCAAACTAGAGGCAGCAGAAACAGAAAACGATTTCTTTCTTTACAAGGAAATGTATTAAGCTGTAAGAGATGGATTAGTAGGAGAAGTCTGAGTACCATCTGAGCAGAGCTGACCCAGACGAGAGGGCAAGCAGGCTCCACTCAGACAGGTGTTCAGTCCTGGAAAGTGACACCAGCCCTGCAAATGAATAGCACCACGAGACTGAAGTTCCAGCTCACTGCAAACTTGGAACAAGACAGGCTGGACAAAATTGCTACTAGGACAAAATCTGAGATAGTTTTGTAGATCTCAGGCAACATTGCTATCAGAGATCTCTGGAGACCTATGCTCATGTGTTACAAGCAACAGCTGAAGAAGAGAGCACAGTACTGCATCACGGCACAGCCACAAGAACACATGAAATACGCTTCCGCAGGTGAAGTAATTCCAACAGAGACAGCAAAACACAACTCTGGCATCAGAGAGGGCTGGCAGTGGGCCGCCTGGCCACCAGACACAGATGCAACCACACTCAAAGAGGAATTTCAACCACAACGGGGCTGCCGGGATCAGGAGGGGAAAGAGAACGCAGCTTGCAAGGGCAGCCCTCAGAAATGTGTTCGTTTAGCAAGCAGCAACCAAAAGGGGGAATTATTGCTCTCTAACGTTCCTTCGACTGAAGGGCAGAAACAGCAGCGATGGGAACACATCATCTGAACTGAAAGATTATGCAGGCTTTATCAGCTGGCCATGAATAAAGTCAGAGCAGGACTGAGACAATGGCATTGAGCCCAGCAAACAAAGGAGATTCTGGGGATGTTTTCTAGTCAGCAAGGGAGGAAAGAAGCCCAGCTCTTTCCAAGACAGTGATCAAGTTTAAGGCTACTTTGGAACATCATCAGTTGCAGTGGCTGGGGAAAGGTTCGATGACTCAGGAGGTCAAGCAAAAACGTGGTTGGCAACCCTGGCCACAGCAGGGGCATTGGAACTAGATGATCTTTGAGGTCCCTTCCAACCCAAGCCAGCCTAAGATTCTGTGTGAAATACAGAAAGTACAGGCTAATAGAGCAAAATGCAGTAACACAGACATGCAGCTAACCAAAATATGCAGAGCTCCAACCATGAAAGCAGATCGTTTGCATGCTAGATGCAAAGAAGTAAGTTATAATTTATGCCATACTTGATTTCTCCTGTTTGTATTCATGATTATTGTGCTGTTAAAATAATTAGACTATTTTTAAATTGTAATTGCTAAAGGAGTGCATCTGTTTTATCTGCTCTATGCTAGATCACAAAATTTGTTATTGCAAATTAAAGCAACTCCACTGGTCCAAGTCATGTCAAAGTACTTTTCTGCAGGAAGATAAGTACAGAAGGCAGCTTTCTATTTAGCTTCTAGAGATGTATTTCAAAACAGTTTTATATGCACTGCATCATTAGCTAGGTGACATTTGCTGAGTAGCCAATATCCCACCCTGACTTAAAATGATTTTTTTTCTCTGTTACAGCATTATGACATTTCTCCAGAGTACATCAAAGGTAAAAGAAGCACTTTTAGCTAAATTCACACTTCCCTGAACACAGTAAGAAAAATAAATTCATTCCTGAGTTTGTATTACGAGTGGTTCAGCTGCATATTCCTCAAGCCAGGGCACTTCTGAACTTTCCCCCCAGTGAAGCAACAAAGTCTTGGCTATGTGCATTGAATTTACGTTCACTGAATATCCAGGCACCTTCTGTTCAGGGTCTGTCACAAGAGAACATCAATAATAAAAACAAGTTTGGCTTCTGAGCTAAATTAAATGCATCAAGCCAGAACAGATAACCAAAAAAAAAAAAAAAAAAAAAAAAAAAAAAAAAAAAAAGCAGGCAGCAGGAATATCATTGCTTGGTCACACCAGCAGAGATCACTGTAAATGTGTCTGAAACATTGGCTTAAAGGCTTAAAGATAAGAGACTGAATTTCAAGAGTCTAAGACAGCGCACTGAAACAAAGCCTGTAAAACAATGACAGTGTCTGAATACTGCCTTCAAAGTGGTGGATACCTGCAGTAGATAGATGATTAACTCTAAATATTCCAAAAAATTTAGACTAAGATATTCTGTATTTTCAGGTTTTCTCCATTTCCTGGTAATAGGAGTAAAAGTTTTATTGGCATGCCTTCATGGAATTACACAAACATTAAATACAAGAAGCGGTCAAAATGGTGAAAGGCAATTTAAAAAATAAAAACAAACCAAAAAACCTTATTAGCTGACTTCGGATTGCTATCTGTCAGCAATGCAACATTTATTACTCACAACAAACCCTAAACAGAGCAAGGAAGCTGCAGAGCTTCTGTCCTACCCTGTGATGCCATCAGGCAACACAGCCACAGGAGCAGCAGCCAGCTAACTGGCTAACAGCCACCTTCACAGCTGGGGTAGGTAAGGAAGCCACTAGGCATTTTCAGTCACAACTATTAGTGAACAATAGCTTTCAATGCAGCTGTGGACAAGTATCTCTGCCTTTCTCTAAAGGGCCTGTAACAAAGAGGTACAGATAGGAAGAAGGAAGTTTGTCATGCAACAAGCAGGAAAGAACACAAATTGAAACCTGAGAAATCTTTTCTCCTACTCTGAAATGTCATACTGTCTAACACCATAATTCCTGGGATGTCTTTGCCACGTTCTGCACACATCAGCACCATTCAAGGGTCATTAGGAATTAGTACTGAAGAGAAATTCACAGCCAATGTGACAGCTTCTTCCTCAGCCCCAGAAGCAACGTAGCACACAACACAGCCCCATCACGCTGCTTCCCTCCTCTCCCTTCACCTTCTCCCCACTCTCTCCAGCATCCCATTGCCCCCACTCTGCTGAGCACGCTGGGGGGCATTCTGCTGGCACACAGCCTCCCTTCCCTGAGTTCCAGTGTTCTGCTGCTTCAAAGAGCACTTGACAACCACTACCAAGCCTAACATTACAAGGCCTAATGGCTCATTACAATAAATGATTAAAAAGCAAGCTAATTGCATCCAAGCAGAGATCAAGGATCTAAAACATGAGCAGCTCACACTCTTCTCTTCAGCGTCAAGAATGACAGCTGTAGTGACATTATGTAAAAATGGCTAAGATGAAGTTAGTTTCCTTGTATATCATCAGTATCAAGTACAATATAGGGTTGGACTGGGGGATGGAAAGCAATAAGGACATTTGGAGAATGATTAATAGCACTAGCAAGAAAAAATACTACTTGATACAGAAAAAAAAAAAAAAAAAAGCAAAATTCAAGTAGGATGAGATACTTTTCATAAAAGCAAAATTACTCCACTTTATAACTGTTTTTATGTCCACCAAAAAGTTTTCTAAATCAAAATCCAACTGCAAGAATAAATCATAAATATGTACTATTACAGCTTACAGACACAAAAGGTACCGAATGCCACACAGTGCAAGTGACTTTGCCACAGACATTCCCTAGGTCTGTAATTTTATATTACTAGAGATCATCAGAAGAACAGATTTCTGCTATTTTTAATTAAATTAAAGAAAGATGTGGCACCAATAGCTAGCTCATGCTCATTCTCCTAACATCACTTCAGTATTTTTGAAGTATTGCTTCTGCAGAGGACCCTCACTTTGCATCTTTTCTCATGTTTTTGGTCAGAGGCATATGCAGCCCATAATGCTTTCTCCCTGGAAGTACTGTTCCCAGTGATGGAACTGTCCTTCTACAAAGACAAGGAGGTAAGGTTCCTCTTCCAGTACATAAGAGGAAAGAAATTACAACGCTAGTGTCTACTACTGACTAACCATAACTCAAGATTTTCTTTATCTTACCTGGTAAATCAACATCTTTGTTAAAAAAAAAAAAAATCACAGAAGATTAAAACGCTAACATATCCAAACCTCTTTTTATTGTGAACCCTCTTTACTACCAAGTATCCAACCACTTGCTCACATGTAACAACCCCAGGGAGTCACAACGAATCCCAGAATCATCCCATCCCTCCCACAGCTTACATTCCCGCAGCAAAAACCTTACCTTCATCGTTCTGGGCCAAGGAACCTGCTAAGGCAGTAGCAACTGCAATCCCTACAGCTAAGCACTTCCAGAGACAAAACTGCTGTAGCATTTTTTGTCAAACTTCACTCACGCCAGATCTGAAAAAGAAAGATTTGATACATGCATTAGTCAACCAGCTTACATCAAGGTGACTACAAAACTAATCCACAGCTAAGTATGCATACAGGGTATATGCAGCCCATAATAATGCAACATTGCTTCTGTTAAACAAGCAAGGTTAATCCCATTAAAACACACAAATATACATTAATTTGATAACGCACGCACAGCCTCCCAAGCAAGAATCTTGCATTTGCTTCATTAGTCCTCATTTCCATAACTGAAACACTTCTTGGATTCTGCCTGCTTCAGCCTTACGCGTTACAGCACTTAGGGGAAGTGACCCTGTTGGGGGAGGGCTGCTTACTGAAATTCATCTTCAGCTGCAGGAGTCAGCAGAGAGCCAGCATTCCAACACACTGCCCTGCAGAACCTCTCCCAGCAAGAGCATGCAGAACCCAGGAAGTGGCCTTCTCTAATCATGCTGGAGCTTTGTGGCCAGCAGAGCAGGAAAAACAACAATAACAAACCCGAACCCTGTATGTATTAAAAAATAAAATAAAATAAGAGGAACAAACTGGCCAAGACAGGTCTGGGTGAACCAAGACGGTCTGGCTGAATTCCAGAGCATATTTAGAGCGAGTAGCATTAGAAAGTTATATAAAGTTCTGTTTTATTGCTCCATTAAAGAGAATTAACATATTTCTGTAGCCCAGAACTGAATTATTTAAAAATATTCCTTCACATTAAAAAACATTGTGACAAATACAATGAACTTCCTAGCAACAGAAGCATGAAATGGTGAGAGAGTGACAGCACTATAAAAACAAGCTATTGTACAGAATGGGTTTAAGTGCTGTCAATTTTCCCAGGCAAAGCACTTCACTCAGATCTCACTGCCAGTTTCTGCTTATAACTCCTGATTGTGGTTACAGAACCGCTATTACTTCATTCCAAGTCAAACAAACAGACTGTTCCCCCACTTAAACGGGTTTACCACGAACACAGTCTGATCCACATCAGTGGCACAGCGCTGAAGTTGTGCTAGCGTGCCCTTCCACGATCCCAGCTTACAGAAAAACGCAGGTGTACGGACAGGGTGCAATTCGCACCACAAAACCACTGACTTAGGGCATGCACAGCTCCTTGCAGATCATGCTCAGCGTTATCCACGCCAAACAAGGAAGCAGCATTTCCACTAACAGAGACGTTTCAGCAAGTGTTCGAAAAGACAAGAACTTCTCCAAGATCTGAATTCACTCCAAACTTTATCAGCTTGCAGAACATTCTGATTAATATGAAGGACGCAGCGCTATGATATAAACCTGATCCTCTTAAAAAAAAAAAAAAAAAAAAAAAGACCCAAATGAGAATGTGTCAGTGTTTTGGAGGAAAAAGCTAGATTTATCAACAAGGAGAAAGGAAGAAAGCAGTGAAGTTTAATGAACTAGATTCAGAGGACCACAGTTGCTGAAATCTTTTAACCTCCGCTATGTGACTGGCGCTGTATGTGTTCAGCCTGCTCCCCAGCACTCACACAGGGATGGCTTTGGCTCCTTTACAGAGCGAGCAGAGCTTCCTCTTTCTTACCCAAGACTGTGGATCCTCCCCCATGCTCACTAATGCCCTCCTCACTCTGTGTTGAAGACGAAGAGAGCCCTTCCCAACCTGCGCCTCCGTTCGGGTGGGACTCCCCACCCCACCCCAGCAGCAGCAGCAGGCCACCACAGGAAGGTGCTGCAATATGCAGCAATACACAGCGATTTCAGGAGGGATTACATATTACACATCAAACAAGGAGGCAGCTGTAGCAGTAGTACCAGTCTTGTGGGGCTGCTCACTTCCATTTCGGACAGACAAACACCCACTTGCCAAGCAGCTCCAGGTTACACGAACTGGAGGATCCAAGCCAGGCAATAGCACGCGTACCGCAAGCAGGCACCCACCTTCCTGCTCCCTCCTCCACTTCCACTGGCTCTCCTACAACAGTCTCTGCCTCTAGCTCCAGCAGAAAGAGCTCTAATGAGAACTTCAGACTTTTCCTGAAGGGCTTACTACTCCCATACCTGAGAGGGCATCACTTTTTTTTATTATTATTTCTCACCAACGTAGCTACAGAAACAGTAAAAACTTAAACTACTTCTCACACCATCTATATCACATTTCAAAAGTTCTAAGAGGAGATAAAGGTGAATAAAAAAAAGAAACCCCAAAATATCAGATAGGAGTTACAACATCCAAGCATCTGAAATACACTTCAGTGAATTTAAATGCCTACGATTTAAGCTAAGATAAAATCAAATGTAATTACAATACTTAAAAATGCTGCATTCATTTGAAGCTGAAGGGAGAAATATGTCACAGAATCACAGAATGTTAGAGATTGGAAGGGACCTCGAAAGATCATCTAGTCCAATCCCCCAATAAACAGACTTGATCAGGGTAAAACAAATAAACAAACAAACAAAAAACCCTGCATATTTGGTTTTGGTATGGAAATAAAAATCAAAGTTACAGAAGCCCTTTTTAACCCAAGTCCATGCACTGAAAGGAACTGATTGTTTATAGAAGCTGACTTCGCAGAGAAAGAGAGGTGACAGAGGGGGAAAAAGCTAAACTAGCATAGACATGGTTAGGAGAGAACAGAGATAAAGAAGCCACGGAACAAACACCCAAACCCTCACAAACTTTGCCCACACTGGTCTCTAGCAGCTTCCTAACCCCAAACGAGAGCTTAAATGACACCAGAACGTGGTGTGTTTCACTGTGAGAAAGCACATACATACAAATCATTAAGTACCTGTCCACAAATATTTACCATTTCATGCATTTGTCAAAAACAACAGCTCCTGTTGGATGAATAACACAGCGTTGTTGTCTACGGTTTAAATGCCTGCGTGCATGCTGTTAATACACACAACTCCTCCAGAGATCAACCATTCCACATTCTGTTTAGTGCTGCTGCCCTCTGTATATTACCACTGTGATAAAGCACTACAGGATACAGCAAACTACTTCTACAAGTCTGTGTGCAGAATGCTTTAAACACAGGAAAGATTACAGAGGACAGTTTATTTATGGGCTCAGGTGTATTATTACAGATCAGAAAAAACTTTTAAGATTGTAGACACAAAGATAGGGAGTCTCTGAAGCGCAAATGCTTCTTCCAAGATGGAACCGGTGCTGTACTGTATCAGAAATGGCAGTAGAACAGAAAAAAAAAAAAAGAAAAAAAAAAGTCTTTTAGAAGAGCCAAAGTAGGAGACGAGTCTGCTTTGCAGTCTTGCAGTGTTCCTGGTGGAAGCACAGCAGAGCGCCCACCGCTCCCCGGTGTCCCGCTGCAGGCACCCCAGCCCAGCACCACTGCACTGAGCACAAGTCAGTGCCGGGACCCGACAGCCACACCACGCACCCGGGAGGGTTTGTACTTGTGATGAGCGGTGTCCTGAGGCTGAACTGCCATTTGCTGCCGAGCACATCTGGAGCACATCAGCCGGGGAACTACAAGGCTGAAAAAACCCCTCAGCTGAGTCTTAACCAGGAAAAAAAAAAAAAAAATCCAGCTGAGGAGTTCAGGAATGTCCTGGAAAGTTCAGTGTTAGCCCATGAACTCCCATGGCGGCTCACTGTTCTTCCCAGAGAGCTGCCGAGCCGGTCTCAGCACCGACTTGTGCTCGGCACAGTGAGAGCCAGCGCAGGAGAGCCTGCCTTGGGATTAAGCCATGTGAGATACATACTGCTCCGACTCCGTGGGAGGAACTCTGAGTGTGAAGAACTGTTTACTAAAGTCAAACACCTGCTTATATGCTTTCCTGAAGAAGTTAAGCTTATGCAAATATTTGGTTTAACTGGGGTTATACTGAATAATTTACAGTGCAAATACACCCTTTTCTCCAATTCCACATGATCTACAAATGGAATGCTATCAGAGTTTTTGTTTTACTGACACTGCTTGAGCACTTCCTATGTAAATATTTCAGCCTATGGACTCCTCAACACACCCAACCCTTCTTGCATCTGCTGTAAGATTTTCACACTACAGCTCTAGGCAAGGTGTACGGATTTTGTTACTCTTCTTTCTTTTGCTGGATCCTTTCAGTAGCACGAAGCTATTTAAGATCAAGTTTCAATATCGAAAAGCACACTCACAACTCATTCTGTTTTCATGGGTGCTGGAACCATTCTTACGGATGAGTTCCACTTTGTTACATTCAAGTAATTCCTGCCTTCCTCCCTGCCCCTTTTCCTCTAAGGCCTACCAGCTTTAGTCACTCCCCTGAGCCCATGTTCTGTTCGGCGACCTTCTTAGAGAAAATGACTTCTCCAAGATCACCACGGTCACTGCCACAGCAAGGCATTTCAAAGCCAAAGTACAGCATCGCTACAGCAAGTTACTTAGCCTGAAAGTAACAAAAAACTTCAGAGGGACAGCATCTAACCTAGGTATAGCTGACCCTGCAGCTAAAGGCAAACGATGCAACTCAAAAATGGAAGTCATTTGTACTTCAGTGTTGAAATTCTCAAGTTTATTTCACGATTGTGTACCTACCCCAAACCACAGTAACTGCGGTGGTATCTTCCTACACTCCCTCAATAATCAAGTTTTCTCCTTCCCTCCACATGCAGCAATGACAGCCAATGTGCATATGGCCTGATTCACAGCAGGTGACATCTTGAGAGCACTTTTCCAATCCCCTGCTAGCAGCACGTACTATAAATGCACCATATTAACACTCGATGTAGCATGCTGTTAATTTCCACAGAAAAGAAGGAAGCTTGCTAAGCATATGCAGGTCTGCTCAGAAAAATGTCATCTATACTACTAAAAATAGAGAAAGCTTTGACAGAAGAACTGAGTTAGGGCTGGAGAACGATTTTTGTTTCCTGCTTTCATCGTTAGTCGCGATCACTCGACTTATTTCTTGTATTCTTGAAAAGTAATGCAACTATGAGTTGGATTACACCCCCTATATCGTGGGCGAGTCAACAGGACAGCCAATTCAGCCCTGTCTACAAAGCCAGGCTGCTCACGCAGAGGCGCTACAGACACTTCCAGTTTCCCAAACCTCTGCCTGCACTTAACCTACAGAACAAGGCTGTTCTCACAGGAGGATGTGCTGCTCAACCCAAAGGTGTCTGCAAGTTCAGGCCTGCACCACGCTGCACGCATCAGGCTGCTGCCTTGCAGATAGTGCATCTAGAAAGAGGAGTGAAGCATCCCAAAGCTCCATACAACCCTGCCAACAGACTAAGAAATAACATTAACTGCCTAACATAGAAACATTAAACATCTTTATTAGTCAGAAGCATTTAAGTTAGTTCTTCAATGCCTTTTGTCTTTACAAAATAAGCTCACAAAGCTTAAATTATACATTAAAGTACAGGCTACTTTACTGGTTAATAATGGAAATACAGTTTGATATAAAAGAACAAAAGTAAAAGACCTGTTTCACTGCCTTTACTGCACGACAAGTACTGGATAATATCCCAGAAACCTCTCCATTCCTCTGCTGCTGGAGACATCTTGCCCTGAGGATCCTTCACTGGGCTCCCTTGACACACAGGAGCCTTCCCCGTGCCAGGAACGGGTCTGTCAGAGTCCCTCTGAACGCCCCGTGTGGGGAACCAGGAACTGTCTCACCAGCTTACAGCTTAAAAATTGACCCCCACTATAGCAGTGGAAATACCCAAAACTGCACTGTAGGAATTCATATTATTGAAGAAAATTACAGCTTCTCAGGTAGCATCTATATGCTGTATCTCCTCTCCTCTGAATTTGGATGTAAACTGTATAAAATAAATACCTCAAACTCCATGCTTTTCCTGCCTGAGTCTATGTGCGCTCATTGGTGGAAGTGGGACAACAGCACCCTATAAAAGCCGGTATCCCATTACTGTACACGCCAATGATTCAGGACAGCCCACCCTCCCTTACACCCTTGAGATACTTGCCTTTCCTCATTGCTCAATACTTCTCCGATGCCTCTTCTCTCACCAGCGCCCATCATAAATTGATCTCTTTCTCCAAGAACTTAGGTCTCTCTTCTCAATATGTGCAACAATTAGCACACTTCATGTTTATCAGGATCTTGTTTACTGGGTCACTCCATGCATTATCAGTTACCATATTCTGCTACACACTTACCAGGCACTTAAACCAATGCATGACTGAATCCATAAGCCAAGTACGCCAGTAAGACACCAAACAACTTCATACCGTCAGCAACATGACTGCTTTTTAGACTTCTCTTGTGCATCCCCATGTGTTGTGGAGTCTCTGCTAATGAAGTCACAGGCAAGACCTCTGTCATTTACCCACATACCTACGGTGACTGCACGCCCTGAATTTCGAGCTCTGTGGAGTGTTACTTCTGCCCGTGCTTGCTAGGTCTGCCCTTCTGTTTCCTTCTGCTCCCATCTAACAACAGGTCTAAACCAAAGGAGTCCTGACCCACCTTCCTCCACCTCCTTCGCTCTTTTGGGAGGCTAGGTGGGCACATCTTACTTTCTATCACCACCCTTCACAACAGCCTTTTCCAAACATCCAGCTTCTTGTTCCATCTTCTTGTGCTCCTCAAAGCAAACTTTGAGGTGGACAGAACACAGCCGTGTGGGAAAGCATGCCAGGTGAGGACCTCACTGCAACATTTACAAGTCCAGAAGATTCCTTCAGAGCACACACAGTGCATACTTGGGAATACGTTAAGCAGTATTCCGTCAAACACAAGGCATCTCACAGTTCATTCAGATACTCAACTCATTTCCAGTATAGGCGATTTTTTTTCCAGAAGACAAAGTAGCTCTTCTGGAATGGTGCACTTACTTTCCATAGAATCACAGAATTGCTCAAGTTGGAAGGGACCTTCAAAGGTCATCTAGTCCAACCAGCAAAAAAAAAGTCTTCCAGTAAAAATAAGACACTTAAAAAAAAAAAAAAACCTTACATGAAAACAAAACAAAAATGCTACAAATTAAAGAACAGTTTTTATAGCTTCTGCTTCAACACCACAAAATTAATTTGTTATTTCAAGTAATAGCTAAGACCAGGAATATGGTATTCTCAAATTTCAAAGCACATCTAAGTTATGGTAAATAAGACTGTTGAAGTAATTTCCTGTAAGGTTTTATAAAGGAAAACAACATCATTGTTAGTTTAAAGACTGCAAGACACCAGTACCCTTGCACCCATGCTGGGTCACCACCTACCATCACCACTTCGGCACTGACTGAGGCTAGCTGTGGGCGAATGGAAACGCAAACAAGGAGGCACTGAGATGCAGCCAGCAGTCAGGAGGTGCATACTCCTTACACGTCAAAGGGCAAGACAGTGTGCTCTCCCTGTCCTACTGAACCCTAGCATCCCAGCTGGAATTTTCACTATTACTGAGCTGACATTTCTGCGAAGTTCATAAAACTTGGAGTTCTGAAGGCATTAAGCTGAGCTGAAGAAGTTGAACTGAGCCTGCAGAAGGGCAGCACAGCTTTGACAATCACTGACACCCACAGGGTACAAGCCTGAGTCAAACAGACCTAGCAGGAAGTTATCACAAGTCCAGCAGTGAGATAAGAGAACAGAACAAGTTTCAGAAACCAGAGATTAAGATATCTCTTTTACCTCAAGTAAGATAATGGGATCATACGTTCAGCACCACTGGCCCTGCTATAAAAACACACTGTTGACCCTTAGAAGAAGACTAGCGCCTGCATCGTTCGGGTGGAACAAAATGCATGCTACAGCTTAGGATGGATAGCTAGGCAAAGGCTTGCTTTATTCAAGGCCAAGCGTCATGCCTATCCTTCTGGGAAGGTGCTCTTAGAGGCGCAGTTTGGCCACCTAGGAACCTGGTGAACCAGAAAGTCGGCATTGTAACTGCTGGCACCTCCAAGCAGCCAGTGGCTTGGAAATGGCCGCACATGAGGCATGCCTACTCAGTGCTGAAGTCAGACAATAAGGAAGGACATCTCTAAAGAAAGGGGAAAGGACTCAAGTCTCCACATCTTTGGTACAGTCAGGGACATGGTCCCGAGACAGTTACTGCGAAGCAAGAGGAGATGCATTCACCTGGCTTGCATCAAGAATATGACCCATACAGGCATCATGGCTCATCAGCACCAAACGATGCGACATGCCCACTCCTATTTCCTTGTTCTTCTTTGCAGAGTATCATGAGGCTGTCAGGATAATGTACAAAAATAGTTTCAGAAAGCATTCCACTTACAAATAAAATTGGACCATGATTTTCATTCAGCATCAGAAACAAGAGACGTTACAATGCAGGTGCTAAAACTTCATGGGATCAGGTGGTGCTGACAGCGCTCCTACTGTTGAGGGATACTTCCATGCTCTTCCCTCAGTGTTTTTAGGATCGCCTGGTATCAAGTGTGACAAAACAGACATGGCACTGGGGTGCTTTAGGAGGGAAAGCAGCCATGGTGTGAGAGATTTGCTGTCCAAGACAAAACGCTAAATTGTAGGAAACAAAATTTTAAGCAGACAAGTTTGGTGACAAATACAAGAGACAACTGGGAAATAACAGACCAGATGAGCTGCCCCAACACCGTTTACTTCTGTAACAGTACTGGCTGAAGGAGGTCTAGGAGCCAGTGCAGGAGTCAGAGTGGTGTGGAACAAAGAAATGCCAGCTGTGAGAGCATCCCGACTCCACGCAGTTCAGTTGCAGTTTTTAACAGTCCCAGAGGGACGTGAGCAGCTCCATGAGGATTTAAATGCATTTGGTACCTGAGCACTAGCTTGGGAAATGAATTCCAATTTGGATCAAAATGCACATTGGGACAAATAATATATTCATGTATGCAAATAGGGATTCTGAATTTATCAGCTTTTTAGACATTATCCCCTCAGAGGAAGCAGTATAAATAGCTGCTGTTGTGTAATGGGTACTGAGCTAGAGTAAACAAAATGCTCGGGAGCATTAGGAGGGATGGAAATACAACCTAAATTATAGTGGCATTATAAAGGACAATAGAAAACCCTCAGAACATCAGACATTCATTTTGCTACCATAATTTCACAAGGAGACTCCAGAGAAAGGGACGGTCCCAGGAAGGACAGCTGAGCTGCCTGAAAGGCTCTGTGGGACGTAAGCCCTCCCTTGACAAAGGAAAAAAGACCCGCCCACACACACACAAAAACGACCCTCACCTCTGAGAATTCAAACTCAAGGATTATTTATCACAAGGAAGAGATGTTGAAGGGATGGACTGAAATCCTGATGACCAAAACTGCTGCAGTAATTGCACCTTGAGGCAGTAGCATCCTGTGCTTCAGGGCTTCTGCAGACTGCCTGGGGGAGCCACCAGGAGTGCAGAGCTGTAGAGCTCACCCCAGGCCATGGCCCAGGGGTGCTGTTTAAGTTCTCTTAAATGTGCAATAACAGAGCAATATCCAATAAACATAACAGATGAATGGCTTAATTCAGATGCAAATTCATGGTTGGCTCCTTTTTTCTAGTCAGGTTTCACAAGTTTAGCATAGCACCTAAGTTTGGGGAGACTTGGCCTTAAAACAGCTGCTTCAGCAGCATCCTGGTTCAGACCAGCCGTAGCTGCTAACATGACAAGTGGTAACAGCTCCCAGAGAGGCTCTCCCAACACCTTTCTTCCTCACATATTCTTTCCAAATGTTATGCTCTATAAGCACAGGTTTTAGTCTACTGAATATGTATTTAATGTATGTTATGGTCTAACTGCTTCTGCATTCAAGAAAAAAAAAAAAATCAATCTTAATTTCTGCAACTGCTACTGTAGCATGATGCTGCAAAGCTGGAGAAGAAACGGGTTTCCAGCCTAAGGAAGAAAGAGGTCATGTCCAATACATGAAACAGAGCACAGTGAGTTAAAGAAAAAATCCCTACACTCACTCACTCAGTTTTGAACACGCAGAGGCAACACTACAAGCAACAAGACTGTTCTCATTTTTGAAATGCATGCTTCAATTTTAAGCTGTTTCCCACTGGCAAATTACATGTTTTGCAGTCCATACTGACGACAGAAATGCAGCACCTCGAGATGCTGAGATCAGGGCTTATGTCATGTTCCCGCAGGTACCTGCTTCTGCTTGAAACCTCCCAGCTTGCACAACTCCCTTATCACAGTAAAATAGGAAAGGTCAGAAGGTCCCAGGCAGCAGCACTGTAGGAGGCTCCAATTTCCCCATTTTCTTCCACAATAGCTATGAGAGAAGAAAGATGACATTTTTGTCTGCTCTTGTTTTCCAGAGTGGCTTTATTTTATTTTATTTTTGCCACTGTATGGCTGTCTTTCCAAAGGGAAGGATCCCCTGTCCCCCAGCAGGGCAAGCAGCAGGTCTTTGTTCCTGGCAGACTTGCTCATGTGAAGGTAATCTCAAAGGCCTTTCTTGGCTAGCAGACAGCTGCACACATTAGCTGCAAGACCCAGACTGCCCCCCTCTACAGCTGAGATTTTTGCTTTGATGCCAGCGCTCATTTCATTAGAAAGTGATGTGCTTTGGCCTGAACACACAGACACATTACTGCAATGACATCAGCTCTTTCCTGGAGCTAGCTCCTGATTTGCACAAGAGCTGTGATGGGAGAAAATTGGAAGCACCAAGACCAAATATCATTAGAACAATAAGGAGTTCAGTCTTAGAGGCAAGCCTTCAAATTGCAAGGCAAATCCTACATGGAGGTAATACCAGCAGAAACTTGAGAAACTGCACAAAATAGGATCCATGACAGCAAATTGTCCCGAGGAGAAAGTCAAGCTTAGGTGGCACAACCAGGTCAAAGACATCCTATGACATGAATGCTGCCGTGCAGCCTTGCCCCATTTCTCAACATGAAGTTATCAGTGCTGTCTCAGAAATTGCACCTCAAAGGCATTAGGTGGGTTTAAATTTGCTGCGATCACAGATTTTTAAAGAAACGCTGTAACGGAACCGATGCTGTTAAACCACCATGCCACGATACAGCAAGACGCCGTTTGTCGCCTCTCCCATGCACCACTGCATGCATGCACCATTCAACCAAGTTTGCTTTAATCACGATTTATAGTTTTATGGAAAAAACACACGGAGTCCAACCTCAAAACACTGTTATGTTATTAGGCATCACAAAATGTGCCATCAGAGATACTACATATATCTGAAAGCACATCTGACACAAGGATGGCAAGATCTGGGTGACCAGATGTTCCCCAGGAAAACCTCAGGGCACTGAACAGCCACACCCTGCACACCGGCTTTCTGTGCTATTGGCCCCACGAGGTATCTCCCAGAAATAAAACCCTATCCTTTGTGGTTTGTGTCCTTCAGCACAAACCTCTTCTAAAGCACCTCCCACAGCAAAAGGCTTTTCCCCAGTTGGAAGATAAAAACGAACATTTACTACATTTTGATATGAAGTGACCCATTATTCACAGGACCTCCCAATCTCTTACCGTCACAGGCGGGTGATGTTAGACTGACAGTGACTCCAAACATTCTAAATCTTTATGTGAAAAGCCACTCAGCTTTACACTGGAAAGACAAAGGAAATTCAGCTGCTCTTTGGAATTGTGCTGTACTTTCACTATAATTGCTTATAATTAATTTTTTTATTTAGATTGAACAGATTTTTGAACAGATTTAAACAAAACAAACAAACAAAAATATATTTATATTTGCCTTTTTCATCCTGAGTCCACCCAAACAGAAGTATTCCTCAAAGTCTGCTGAATAACAGACTTGCAAGTATAAAAAAATGGAAAAAAAAAAAATCACTATTTGAATAAAAGGTTTTCAGACTGACTTTGTTCATGAGATTTTACCAGCTTTGATCCAAATTAAATTTTAATGAGTTAAATGATTTTGTATTCATTAGAAGTAAGAAATGACCCAACAGTGAACTACTGTCTTTCTTAATGGTTGCTCCAGGATTTTCTTTTCAACTCAAACCAATAATTCTAACTTTTACAAAGGTGGGGAGGAACAGCAAGCAGGAGTCTGTGCTCAGAGAGCAGGCACTGTGTTTGGGGGGACATCCCTTGCGTTTCTTGTTACCAGGAAACATGGACTTGCATCAAACGCAGAAGCTGCCTCAGCTAAGGACCTGCAAGCATCATTCCAGACATGCTTCCAATGAAGCCACCAGAGCCTCCCTGCTACATTTCATTCTCACCTGATGGCCTCTTTTTTCCAGGGTGGGGTGGCAGGGGTGTGCGTTTTTGTTTAAAACACCTGCAACAGCAACTCAGCAAGTCTGCCTCCAAGCCCTGCGTTGTAAGGAATTTGTGAGGAAGACAGCATACAGAGCTGCCACTTCCAGCGCAAACAGCCCTTACGGGGCTGACAGTACTGGGGCATTTTTCCAGTTTCTCCCTCACACAGAGGATGGAAACCCATCACGTGTGCAGGGGCACCTTTCGGAGAACAACCCATGGTGTGGGCTGTTTTGAGGCAGCAAGTACCCCCAGCAGTTCCTTGCCTTTCCACACATATCCGAACGGAGTCGACCAACTGGGTCAATGAAAAACATTTCTTCCCACACACACAAGTCTGCAGCGAGCATCTGCCTGGCCATTTGTGTGCTTGATCAATGAACAGGCATTTTGCCTACCCTGGCACAGACAGCATGCTCTGCTGTTCTCATAGTAAGGCAGCAAATGCCACTCGTGTATAGATGAGACAGAGAATGAGCACCTAAAGGCAGCTGCAGAGCTGCAAACATGCGGGTGGTAAATATGAACAACATTCAATGCATGTATTTCAGCAGAGAAAAGAAAAAGCACAAAGAGCAGAGCTAGATATCAGGGAACAAAACATGATCCTATCAAAAAACGCCTGTTTCGTGGCACTCAGCTCTACTACTTTTTACTAAATGGACTACTTTCAGTGAAACTACAGCCAAAAAAAGCCCAACAACTACAACTCCTAACTACAAGGAGAATATTTACAGGTTACAGCCGTGTAAAACTCAAAGAATTAACACGCTTAAAATACCAGCAGTTGAAGAGCATGAAAGCTTCCCAAAACTATTGCTGAGCTTATCTGATCTAAACTTCTCATTTGTCACTATAAAAACAATTCCTGGTTCAATCTGTTTCAACTGTAATAATGAATATTCATCTCTCCCACTGCCTTCTCTTCCCTCAAGCTGAATTCCACAGAAATGGGTCGGTCTTAAAAGACTGTTTTCTCCCTGTGGGGATGACTAGCACAGAAGGCCTCTGACACCAATCCAATTACCAACCGTTATGGAGCTGCCTCTGTGCTAATCACAAGGGTCCAGTAAGGTCGCTCCGCAGTCAGGAAAAATAGAAACTCTTTTGAAGGCAAAGGACAGAGCAGCTCAGATAACCTGGGATCTTGGCTTGCCACTAGGCTGTATTTGCAAGAGATTAAAAGGGACAAACTCCAACCAAATGATCCGTTGGCAGCATATTTAGGGTACGAAGATGAAAGGCCTTCTCTCAGCAGTTCAGATCTCTGTGCTTTGGAAGGCATTGTCTGCAGGCTCTGCCACACATCGAACTGATTCTGCAGAACTTCAGGTTGGAGGGAGGAGACAAAAAAACAGGATCTGAATTACTCCCAGAAGAGCAGAAACTACTGAACAGTACTGAAATGGAAAGGATTTACCGAGCTGCAGGAGTATTTAATGAAATGATTCCCACGAGCACCATCTTTATGAGCTGGATCACTACTATCTGCACCCAGCGACCTGCTCCCTTTCCATTAGGCAAAGAGACTCTACACATACCTACACGCTTTCCATTTCCATCACTCATGCAACTGGAAGAACGTTGTTCAAAAGTCATTTTACACATTCGGCCGCCTGGCATAAACATTCTAGAATCCAAATCAAAGCATTTCAAAACACTAACTAGAGAGCAATTCTGTTTTGTGGGAAAACGTCAGGTCCACTCCTACTATATGTGAAAGTTTGGTACGACCTTTACAGTCAATTAAATACCCAAGGCGACCATTACTTTTGTATGAAGTATCAAATCCAGTGTGGCATTGACAAATAGAACCACGACAAAAAGCTGAACAAGAAGCACCCAGCAAAAAGATGGGATCACTGAAAAACAAATCAAGCTATGTGTTAGTTCAAAAGCATTAAGGACAATTATGTATTTAACATCAACTGCTTACTGCGAATTTACTTTTAACAAAAACCCTTACATTAAAACGTTTACAAGTAAAATTGGCTTTACTTCTGAAAACTGTTTACTATACTATTTCAGGTACAGTAAGGAATTAATTTCTCTCATTGTCTTCATACTAACAGAATATCCATAGCATTTCTACAAGAGGACATTTTAACACCGACTCTGCAAATCAACTTTCTCAGGCAATATCACATACCAAGGATTTGGATCTAGACAAATGTCACCTGGAAAGAAAGAATGGGCCTACAGCAAGCTTCTCAAAAACGTGGGAACCTTAAGACCCTTGCAGCCCAAGCAATAAAGAAGAGGAGACTCCAGCTCATCTGCAGTTCCA
Source organism: Alectura lathami (assembly GCA_013399715.1). Taxonomy (NCBI): domain Eukaryota; kingdom Metazoa; phylum Chordata; class Aves; order Galliformes; family Megapodiidae; genus Alectura; species Alectura lathami. The sequence continues at coordinate 77,491 of VXAV01007980.1, forward strand.
CGCTTTGCCGCAGGGAAACAGTGTGCTCCTACCAGTGGACAAGACAGAACTGACACACTGATTACCTGTGACCTTTGGAAGCAGTATGGCACGTTCCTTGAAAAAATACGTCTCTTTGTCCAACTCAGCATCAACATCACATTCCAGTTCTCCACCTTTTCCTTTGAGAACAGCAAAATGCATTGGTAAAACTGATTGTGTGTCATCACAACAAGAAAAGGTCTTGACACAATTCAGTAGTTTGGGGACATTATTTCAAGAACACAATCTTTCAACTAAGTTACAATGTACAAGCAAAACAGTGCTACAAAGAGCAAGGGAGAGGAAAGACATCTCTTTGTCAGATCTGACAAAAATCACTGGTCTTAAGAAAAATAAGAACTTCCTCTAGGATTTTTCACTTTTTGAACATTTTTTTCTTAATTGAGGAGTAAGATAAGCCTTAATAGACAGTACATTCTTGAAGCATATAATTAAAAGAAGCACCTTGCAGCTCACCATATACCTATACTGAAAATGTGGGAGGATAAAATCCCAGTGTTTTGAGGTTTCAAGGCATTGAAACATTTGTCCTGTAAGAAGGCAGTTTACCAAGATGAAAACCATGGTCTTAAGAGTGGAAGACTACCAGCAGATATACACTTAGCTCTGATAATTTCTCAGTAAATAAAATCAGAACAAAACCCACCCTGCATCCAGGAAGGAGAGAACCTGATGACTCCTCACATCACTGCTCAAGCTCAGGGGAAAAGGCACATCACAGCCATCAGCTAGAGGGACACAGCTGCAGGGCAGAACCAGAATCAGACTCCCACCTTCCACCTGTGACAACTGTTCTCCCGGTGGGGATACAATTCCCATCAATTGCTTGCCACCAGCTGAACATTCACAGCTTAATGATCAGCCTTTGATACTATGCCATGCGATAACCATGGGAAGAAGCAATGTAACAACACATCTTAAGGATCTCTGCCTAGCTAAGGGAAAACACACCAGTGCCCTTGGCTTCTTGTAGCTTTCCTGCAATCAGAAGCACAACCTCAACAGAGGTCGGAAGTCAGTTACCACAACCTTGTGCTCCTGTCCCAGCCCTGTTTAAGCTCCAGCTCATCTCTCTTGCCTGCACCTTCCATCTCGCCCATTACCTCACCTCTCTAACCCAGCCCTGAAGTCATTCCCCATTTACCCTCATCTTCAAGTGGCACTGACTGTTACCCTCCCTTACTGAGATGGGACGAGATGCTCATCTTCTCTCTACCCACTAAGAGAGGTTGTTAAGAGCAATGGAAATGCAGAGGGAAGAAAAAAAAAAAAAAAAAGATAATGTTTTTCTAACATTTTCAAACAGGCACTAAGCTAAATCAGGCTTACCCATTTATTGCTGGAACACAGACACAAAAAGCAACTTGCAAAGAACCCTTCGTCCCCCTCTACTCTGCCCTTGTGAGACCTCCCTGGAGTGCTGTGTCCAGGCCTGGGGCCCCCAGCACAGAGGGGATGTGGAGCTGTTGGAGCGGGTCCAGAGGAGGGCCACCAAAATGATCAGAGGGCTGGAGCACCTCTCCTGTGAGGAAAGGTTGAGGGAGTTGGGACTGTTCAGCTTGGAAAAGAGAAGGCTCCGGGGAGACCTCATTGCGGCCTTCCAATACTTGAAAGGAGCTTACAGGCAGGAGGGGGACCGACTTTTTACACGGGTGGATAATGGTAGGAGAAGGGGGAATGGGCTAAAACTGAAAGAGGGGAGGTTTAGGTTGGACAGCAGGAAGAGATTCTTCCCTGAGAGAGTGGTGAGGTGCTGGCACAGGCTGCCCAGAGAAGCTGTGGCTGCCCCATCCCTGGCTGTGTTCAAGGCCAGGCTGGATGGGTTCCTGGGCAGTTTGATCCAGTGACCTGGTGGCTGGCAGCCCTGTCCACGGCAGGGGGGCTGGAACTAGATGATCTCTGAGGTCCCTTCCAATTCAAGCCACTCTATGATTCTATGAAAGCCCCTCTGAAGCTATACCATCACCACCACCATTATTCTTCAGGTGTGTCTTCAAAAAAAAAAAACACTTGCCCTTAAGGAAACATACACAAAAACAGAGTAACAAAAACAGGGCTCTTTTACCTCTTTCTCCTTCAAAAATGATTTGCTTTAACAAGACATGATCAATATAAAAGCCATGGTAAAGGTTAGGTGAGAAAGTAATACTCTAAGGAGACAAAGAAGTGTATTTACATACACAGGTGGGGGTGAAAAAGGCTTTCAAAATCAACATTTAGTAAAGCATAACAATCACATAAAGCAAACCTAAAATTCTGCTGCACAGACATACGGCCCCAAATGGAAATTGGTCAGAGCTGCCTAAATATCAGAGCATAAATTAATTTTCTAACAGAATAGCTAGCTACTGGGAATACTTCCTGCCTTTGTATACCAATTACTGCTCAATTACTGTCAGGCCACCACACTGCCCAGAGCAGCACCAGGAGGTAATTCCTAGCACTGGTAAATGAAACCCCTGTTATGTCAATGAACAACACCACAACTGTTTGTTAAAAATGTGTCCTTAATGCAATAGATAACAGCCAGGAAAACAATGTGATTGATATTGTTAGTTACTAATCATCTGACATAATCGCATAATATTTAATAACAAAGATGATTTAATTCTTAGGGCTGAGCAAAGCACTGGAAGACAGATTCTTCCCCTTGATTGCAGCTCTGGAAGAGCAATCTATTACTGCATTAGCAGCTGCTTCATTACCTATTCGCTGCTGGCCAGATACACAGCCAAGGGAGAGGGGCAGGCAGCTGCTGGCTTTAAAACCACAGGCATCCCAAGTGTCTGGGGGGATCATTTAACTGCAGACACACACCCACGAACAACAAACAGGATGAGCGTTTCCAGTGGTTTCCAAACGATTGAATCCCCCTCCCTGACAGCCTGAAGTCCCCTGCATAAATCACGTTCTCTACAAATTTCTGCCACAGAACTACTCTGCAACATGAAAGTAGGTTATTCCCTAGAAAAAAACAAAAGCCAGCAAAACTTAATAATTCCAGCATTTCTGTGAGCAAACTCACTTTTGAAAACACACAGTATTTGGACAACTTAAGGAGCTTATTACATTGATCCTCAAATGCTTTTCAGAACTATTTGCTCTGGTTCTGCTACTCCCCCACCTCAAAGCAGGATACACTCCATTTCCTACCTGAAGAGAAGGCACACTGAACTTTTGCTGAAAGCTAGAGCAGAAATCAAGACAAACTCCATCCACTTCTCACCAGCGAGCAAGATGCCTACTGCAAAGCCCCAGGCTTCAAGGACAGTTTAGCATTTAAGGAAAAATACCTTAGTCTTGTTCCTGAGAGGTTTTTAAGCACCTGGAGAACAACCTGGCTTATCGTAAGAAGAAAGAAAAGAATTGCCTAAGAAGGACAAATTTCAATGAAGAGATGAACGATCTTCGAGTCAGGGATTCTGAAAGGAGTCACAAGGGACAGGCTCCTCTCCCTGCAGACCGAATCACTGCAGACTGGTCCACAGACTCATAAGGCCCATCCTTGTAAAAGCAACCTGACATGAAGCACTTGATCAGCTAGCAAAGATCCTCCAAGTCTTTCAGATGACAATAAGTAATATCATCACGAATAATAAAACAAGTCTGCATCTGTAGGCAAAACATGTTCAGTGTAGTTCTGGACACTTCACCTAGTACTAATACTTTTCCTACATGTACAACTCCATTGCCAGCACATGCAGTAGAATACATCAATGCTCATTTTCAAGTCCACTCAACACCTTCAGAGATATTTAAGAGTCTGCCTGATGGTCTGATCTGTAAGGTACGAAGTTTTAAAATTAAGACGTAAAACTCATATAGCATAGCTGAGAAGAGCTTGGAGCAGGACATTCCATCTCGGCAGTAAGAAAGTCAATTAAGTACAACAGCAGTTTGGGAATTCTGGTTCTCCAACAGCAAGTGCAAGCATTTCCAAGGCAGCTTCCCCCACCTACGTACCTGCACTTGTTTAGTCGAATTCTTCATTCATGGTGCTGCTTCCCCCATCAAGAGTATTTTACAAATAACTTCCATGCCCGTGCAGAACACAGGCTGTTCATCATAAGCCATGTTTCTCGTAATTCTGATCGACCAGTGCCTACACTTCACTGTTCAGCTCCCGGTGTTCATGTACAACTGTGCACAGCTGAAGGAGATCAAGTCTTGCAATTTGAGCTGATCATACAGGAAGGCAATGAAGTATCAAAAGTAGAAGGTGTTATAGGCAATTTGGGTTTTAATTAATCTAAACTGGGAACTAGAATTATGATATGCAATTTAGTTTTATGTTTTAATCAGCCTGAACACAGCATTTTAATCTCCACAAGCACTTGCTCACATTTGGAGGGGTGCAGCGCAGGGCTCAGTGAAGCTCTCCACGTTACTTTAAAACCATTCCCGAATTTTAATTAACCCAAGAACAACAGAGCTGCTCAAACTGAGCCCTGCACCTGGGAAAATTGAGGAAAAAAATCACACTTGTTGTTAGCTAATCAGCTTTCACGGATGGACCCACCAGCAACATCTNTTGCCTCAGCACAGAAACCTTATTATCTCCAAAATCACACAAAAAACACCAGAAATAAAAAATTCTGTCACAGACAGCTAAGAGGAAGAAGGAAAGGAGGAAAAATAAAAATGAAGAATTGCAACCTGCCTGGAAAGCTGTTTTCAGTGGTAAGGTTCATGTCCGATGTTCCTCCTGGGGAGTAATCCGTAGTGAACTTCTCTGCCACAGATCAGTGTGCAATTTAATCAGAAAAAGTGGCTGAACACACATGTGCAGATACAGAGGACATAAACAGTGAGAATGGGGAAGTGCACCACTCTGGCCCTGCTCTCAAGCTGCATTTGTTTCCTACAAGTAACACGTGTCCATGCCGCTGATATTTACTCTAAATGATCACAGGAAATGAAAGCTCAAACATTTGTAATTCCCTATGTACCCAAAATGCAGCAAGTTTGTATGTTAAGATGAATGCCAGTAAAGAAAAAAATCTCTGAACTTTGTAATCCAGGTGATTAAGAAAGTTTTACTTCACAGTCGATTTGCGTACGTTCATGACTGATGAGTGTCAAGCAACACAGACAGAACCTGTAGCACATGAAAGCCCGCAAGCTGCCAAAGCCACTCTACCTGAAAAAAATACGGAGGTAAATTCAGATTACAGCGGTTGTAGCTAATCAGCTTTCACGGATGGACCCACCAGCAACATCTTTTCAGTCAGCAAATCCAGAAGGCAGCCGTCCATCACACATGTATTAATACAACGTAGGTCCTGCCTTCAGGCTTCTGACAGGATGCCAAAGTGGTCCGTGGTAGCAGACACTTTGGGACCACAGTAAATAAAACTGTCAGAACAAGAAAAATGAATAGCTTGAGTGTGAAGAAAAAATAATTGAACTTGATCTGTACATCAGTTTAGCCTCTGGGGCAAACTCAAATTACTTGGCTCTTAACTACCCTTGGAACATCCAAATCACTGTCCGGTGTGATTCATGTTCCAGGCTGAACCAATTAAGAAAATTTAACTGGCTAACTTTGTTCTGAAGAACAATCACTCCAGCCCAACCGATGCAGCGATGTGTCTTGGAATTTCCATAGATGCAGGGAACAAGGGCAAGAGAAGCGTTCAGACTGCTCAAAGCTTTGTGGCTCTTCCCTCGTCTTGCAAGCTACTTGGAAATAAAGGATGACACCTTGCTCCGGTAACACAGGCAGCTGAAACACTGCAAACCTGCAACTATACAGCCACTTTGCTCCCCCACAAAGCGGGGAGAAACACAGAACAGGATTTTACTGGGTTCTGCAATCTATTTATGGGTTTATGAGGGGAAAAAAAATCCTGAATAGCAGCAATAAACGATTTAGAGAACTGAACTATATTGAGTATTACTAAATCTGATTTGGAAACATTTTTTCTACAGTTTGCAACTGCTAGGACTCTAAAAGGTGACTTTCAGGCTCAAGCAGCACTGTCAGAACTCCCACTCAGACACTCCCCCAAGCAGCGCGTACAGCTGGCGAGTGAAGACACTGCTCAACTTCACACCTTGCCTAAGCAACGGATCCTAGCAGGTACATAAACAGCCAGCAGGTCCTAAAGAGCTATCACACCCTTACACAATGCTTTCAATTCAGTCTCAAAATCAGACGCCCGTCACCTTCCCTAACTACATACAGTGTTCATACTGACGAACACCATGAGAAAGAGTCTCAAGTTCGAACAGGTTTCACTCATGAGCAGGTAAGTGACAAGGTGAGGGGCTCTCCTCTCCATGGGGTACACGCGTGTGTGAAGGAAGCACATCCAGGTGATCCTTCAACCATCTGACACCTGAGAAGCAACTGCCGGGACCAGTAACATGGCACAGGTTGCTCTGGCGCCTTTCCAAGGAGCAACTGAGTGGTCAAAGGCCAGAAAGTTGTCTAAAATAACATCAGTCCCCCAAAAATTGTTCATAAAACTAAACACCCTGCTTCTAACCGTCCACTCTGAATTCTGGTCACAAATGTACTCCAAGAGTAGTGGAAAAGCCAACAGTTCAGACACATCTCTACCCTGCCCCACAGATAAAGCAATGGGAATGACAACTGTCGCACTTGCAGATGATGATCTGTGAAAGAACTTTGCCCATCTTTTTATTACTCTTTTTAGAAGCTGATGATTCAGAAAGAACTGGCAGAAAAGAGTAAATACTCAGCAAATGTGGCTTTGCTTATTTTCATCATAAAGATGGGCCGTAATCATATTTGTGACAGTGCGACCAGCTCCCTTCCCAGCAGCAGATCATACTGCCTGTTCCTGGCCATAATGGCATTCAATACATAAACTGGGCAGCGCTGAGAAAAACTGCCCAACAGGGTGTCACGAGACAGCCAAGTCCATCCATTTTCCCTGCAGTTCTGCTCATGCACGAGGAAGAACAGCCAAGCAAAGCTCAAACAAGTCTTCTCTTTCCACTTGTTAACATTGTACAGAGAGACTTCTAATTTCTGACACTCACTGGCAGCCCCACTAAGTACCGAGAAGTTCCCATTCCAGATTTACTGGTTTGTAACTGATGTTTTACCTGCAGACGCAAAGTGAGACAAGATTGCTGAGGCTTTGCATTAGGGTACTAACGCTGTGAGGCTGCTGTTGCTGTGTGCTTCCCACCACCTTTCAGAACTGGAAATGTATTGTGTAAATTTCCCAAGGCAAACAACATTCTGCACTATCAGCTTTGACCCAAGTACACCAAAGCGATCCGATTGTTCTACAGAAGGATTCTGATGCTTTTTTTTTTTTTTTAAGCCACCCTGTAAGAGGAACAATCCGCTTGTAGCTGATGACTTTAACGCTATCAATAGGTATTTGCAATAATGTATTTCAAGAGTATGACAAATAATCTTTGGTAATTTAGTCAAAGGTGTTCCAGCTAATAACCCTTCTGAGAAATTATGAAACACACAGTAAGGTGATGTTAGCGAGCTGTTCACCATCTACTCTTAAACACGTATGCATCAATTTAAGAAAGCACTTAAGTAATCAACATTTACAAGGTAAAACAATGCTTGTGACATGGATTATCATCCTAACTGTATGCTATTTTCCCATTTAAATCGAATGACTCAGCCCACAATTCCATGTGGTTTGGGATTTACCACTTCCCATGTAAGGAACACAAGAGAAATGCATCAATACAGACAACAAAGCTAGCATTTCCCAAAACAAATCACTCTTTTAAACTCCTGTTACATTCACTGTGCTCTGCCATGGCAGAACAACAAACAGACAGACAAACAAACCCTCTTGAAATGAAAGCCCAGCAGCTTCCCTACCCCATAGGCCCAGGCACAGTGCCACCAGCACTGGTGACAGCACAGCCACCCCGTCAGCCCACTCCAAGTCAAGAACCACCACTGTGGGCCCAAGCCCCCAGCTCACACCATTTAACGCCACCCAGAACATCTCCCTCCCATCACACCCAACAACTAGCTAATCCCCATTTCAAGTCCAAGGAGCTGTGGCTCAAGAATGAGCTGGTTTAAAAGTCTTACAGACATGAAGAAAAATAGAAAACTTATACTATCTCTTGCTAATTCATCTCAGTGGTTAATTACCTTCAGTAAAACGTTTACAGCTTGTTTACAATTTGAACTTTAGTAATTTTGACTTCCAGTCATGGTATTTTATTGCACATTAGACCGCAAGAATAAAGGCCCTCCAGCTTTGAAAACTCTTTCAACATAAAAAAAAGATTTTTAATAGAACTGCCTCAGTTAGGAGTATTAGCATGAGAACAGAACTTCACACAGCCTAGGAAGCAGGCCTGCAGTCCTTACTCGGGCATCCTCGTTCACATTCTGCAACAGAGGGTGGCTCTGATCCCCCCCCCGAATTTTATGCAAAGAGCAGTTGTTATACAAACTTTACTGTTCAGCTATTTCTTTTTATCTCAGTTTTCAACTCTGGGAACTCTATACAGGGACCACAACGCCGTGAAGTCACAGCGAACACACTCACCAACAGGCAGCCTCCCATGTGCAATGTGCCTGCTCCACCTGGCTCTTCACCCTTTCCACATGCAACCACAACCCCCCTCAGACGGCCCAGTTTCCCTCCCATCTCACACAAACGGCGACGAGTTTGGCAAACAAGCCTTTCAGCAACACCTCTCCATTATACCAGTTATTTGGATTTTACAAAATATTTCACCTGAAGAACACTTTTAAATATCTCAGTTAGTTCAGACATGACCAGGACCGTTGCTTGAAACTGGGCCCACACAGATAACTCCTGGCCCATCAGGGATTGTAACCACACACACCGCAGTTCCTGTACTAAAAGCCAGGTGCTCCGTGACTTCCAACAGAGGTTACCCAGCAGAGCTACAGCAGCTCTTCAGTAATTACAGCCCAGAAGTTAAATGAAATAATATGGTTAAGGTCAATACAGGGAAGAGGGGAAGAGCAGAAAACCACGGGAGATTTTTCAGCAGTATCTGCCTTAGTAATAGGAATTAAAAATACATCCCAGGCTATTGAGATCCACAGTGAGACCATACAAAGATGCTACTAGCTCCTACGGAATCACAGCTGCCCATTTTTAGATCATCAAAATGAACTGTTAGGTCATTTCTTTCCCTTCAGTGCTTTGAAAGAGCAGAAGAGATTTTTCCCCATTAGGAAATGCAGAACTGAACGTTCCAAGAGTCTAAAGGAAAACTGAGCAGAGAGCCACGCACAGAAGAGGAGATGCACATAGGCTGCTCCTTCATCGGGCAGCCAGCAGTTTCTTTATACCCCATACCCGACCTAACACACCGTTACTGTGTATTTAGCAGCCACTGGCATGCATAAGTAAGGTGTTTCTTACACCTACATCAGGTTACAGGCACAAACGTTTGATCACTCAACATTGGTGTCCAGAAGCATTTCCACTGAAACAGGTTCAGTCTACGCTGTAAGTGGCAGGTGTGTCCTTGTTTGGCCCAAATACACATGGAATAGCAAAACAGGTACAAAGAAGCTCCCAAGAGAGCGACAGCATCACATCTATTTTAAGTCCAGATCTCAAGGCACAACACCAGAGAAAAACACAAGGAAAACCTAACTTTGAGATACATTCAGTACAAATCCAAAAGCTGGATGCTTGAAGGAGGGAAGAAAAACTTTCTTCACAAAAGCAGGGAACCATTCTGCATCGACCCTATCCTGAGTGCCAGCTGGGAAACAGGTCCCCTGTGGCTTG
>VXAV01007980.1:87300-276502 GCA_013399715.1 Alectura lathami
AAAAAAGACAATAAGAATCCCAACGTGATACGTGCAAGACAAGAGAGGTGAAGGCCATGCGTACAGTAAGGCTGTGTTTTCTCTATTTGTTTTTTCAAGCTTTGCAATCACACAGCTCCTCATCTTGTATCATAAACACTTTCCTCACTGAGCCTTTTAGCAACTGGATGACCCTAAAAAACTTTTATCTCCCTGGACACAGAGGAACCAAATAAACTGCTGCAGAAGGATACTGCAAGCTGGGCTCCTACCACTGCGGTACACTCAGGAAAACTGGAGAGAACTCTCCTAGCGAGCACTCACCAGTGCAAACTGAGGTTCTATCTTGACAGAAACGACAACCACCACACTATGCCTAGGGGCTTTAAGATAATGTGGGCTGTTTAAATGTAGCTCAAATAGCAGTCCATGAAAATAACCCCAGACCTGTCACGGAAGGAGCAAATAAAACCCAAAGCCTGCAGGAATGCAACTGAAATGAATAAATGCATTTGTTGGCAAGAATCTGCCTCCTTAATCAAGTCAGATGTGTATATTAACTGTAAGCTATGTTTTGCAATTCAAAGAGGAAACAATTACAATTTTTCGGATCACAGGCACTCCTGCACCTTCAGTGTGGCAAGCGCTCCAACATCTGCCGCAAACACCACGTCCTTAACCACGTGTACACGTGCGTAACACCTCGAACCAGACACACACCGAACATCTAAATTCCTTCTGTCAGACTCACACAGTCACCAGATTCAACAATTCCCTCCCCATCGTCTACCTCTTGTATTTCTGCATTCTGCTATCATGAGCTTCACATGACACAGATGAGAGAGCCTACTCATACAGCATTTAGACTAGCAAAAAACAACCGAAATCTTAAGGAAAATAAAAACACAAAAACCTTACTCTTGGCAGCAAGTATTTGCGAATCTTCGATAGAGCTGATAGTCTGTATTTGAAAAGCTCTTTTAATTAAATAATTATAGCTTTAAAACTTCCTTTCTGTAAGTTAGTTGGGCTTCTCCCATCTGCAAAAAGACCTTCAAAAAGCCTGAGCTCCTCCTCACTGTATTTGCAAGTACCACTGCATGCAGTGTGTCGCCAACTGAAATAACGCAGCTGATGTTTGGGCTGCCCAATTAAACCCCAAGTGCACACTCGTATCTGCTTCACAGGCTCCCAACACGCCATGAACAGAGACGCAGAAGAGGCACCAGATCTCACCCTTTCCACCAGCACATTCTGTTCCCCTCCTCCTTTTTTTCCTCTTCTCAAAAACCACCTTACTGGGGAAGTTCAGAAGTGTCAGGAGCCTTAAAGCAAGACAATTATAAGCTTTCCACATCAGGGATGAAAGAGCCACACTACCAAGGAGACAGCAGCAGGGGTAACCTGTGTCACATCAGCAGCCCAAGATCTGAATCAGCAAGCACCCACACAGCCATGACCTCAGAGGCACAAGAGCCTCACTCAGAGGTACAGTGATGACTGAAACTTGGGCACCATCTCTTCACAAGAAAATAAGGACACTATAGAAAAGAAGCTTTGCAACCGGACAGCACATCGAAGCCCAAATACAGAACAACTAATGCTATAGAAGTGTAGGAAAAAATCCATGCTACTTGGGAAAGCATTTGTCGATTTCTATAGGTAGAGGAAAGAACTATTTCAAACATTTCCTTAATACTAGAGACTTTGGAAACCGTGACCTGTACCTACCGTAACAATTCCTAAATGCCCCTCACGATGGAATCAACTTAAAATCAGGTAAGTAGAAACACCAATTTTAAGGAGCCCTAGACTGCATGTTGTACTGACAAGGCGATGTTTGAAGCACTGCATTACTAAAATTGTTTTTCAAAAAAGAACAACAGAACTGGTAGACTGAGAAAAAGTGCTGGTGTAGTCTGCATTTTTCTAGAGCAGTACCTTATTTACACAGTAAAAAAGAGGCAAACAACAGACTCTGGCTGTTCAGCTTACAGCACGCCTATTATTCCTTTGGCACAGTTACATCATAATTTAAGTTAGCAGATCCAATTAGGCTTGCGGAACACAAAATCAAAGACAACTATCATATGGGCATTTCCTTTTTTATAATGAGTTATTCTCAGTAAAACCAAACAAACTCAGCCCACTCATTTAAGCAGAACAACACTGTTAAGGCCAATTGTATTATTTCCCAAATAAACAAATCAGTGTTTTTGTGAGAATGCTGGGGGGAAGGGTGAACCCAAGACACGTGTCCGATCTACACCCTTGTAATTTACACATTTCATTTAGAGCCCCATAAAAGTCCCAATTAATCTCACTAGAGGACAGTCTTGAAATGCACATTCTTGTCATAGATCTATGGCATGCACATTTGACATTGCATTTCCAAACCACTGGGAAGCATTTGGTGAGGAGGGAAGTTTTAATTGCAGAGATACCCATGAGCAGCAATTACAGGGAAAGCAAAGGGCATAAAACTACTTGTCTGATCCTTGAGTGAGTGAGGGCGTGCTGCTGCAGATGCTCCAGTAAAGGGCTCGGGAGGTGCAGCCCTGACACGTGAGCAACAGGCCCAGCTCTGAGCAACAGCCCAGCGCACCCAACTATTACGCAAAACCCTACAGCAACACGTCACCCTACACACAATGAAGGGAGGCACTTGTGACTCCTTGGGACCAGAAGCACCATGGAAACAGCCAGCATCTCTTGCTTTCCTCCTCCAGTTTGTTAGCACCTTCCCCAAAACTCAGCTGGATGCACAGTCACATTCCCAAGCTTGTCCAGCAGCTTTATACACTGCAAAAACTCTGCAATTTCAAGCAGTGGGAAAGGTCACAGAAAAAAACAAACAGCAAAGGCAGTGATCAGCACTGCAGCTTTCAGCTACAGGTGCATCATTATCCCCATGATAAGGCAGCACTTGAGCTCCAGTGGTTTCTGCAGCCACAAACTGCACTCTTGTCTCCAGGATGGGATGAAAGATGACCGATTGAGGTCAGCTAAGAATACGTTATTATTCCTGTCACTCAACCCAGAGACTACATTTAAATAAGCCATTAAAACGCTCAGAATGAAAGGATCCATCGATGGTTTGGGTTTGGTATCTTTAAATAACGGTACACAAATCAGCTCACATGATGAAAACCTCTGGTTCTTGAAGGTAAGGTATAAATGCATCACGCTTCCCATTGGCTGACTTTGACAATATTGAGAGTCATGTGAAAATATTCAGTAAATGCAAATGGTTAAGAATACATGATAGCTGGAAGATGACACCTTACAATAAATCTGACAGCACTGAGGAAACAGATTAGTTCAATACATTTCACATTCTTCTCAAAACTGTTTCCAGTATGAGTAATAAAGCTTAGCTGGAACAAAGAAATAATTGGTGCATGGTAAAAGGAAAGCTAAGTACAGTTGTTTTTTCAAAAAGTAAGGGCAAACACATTCTTGTAAAGCTAATGAGAGCAAAATAAAGCTCTGTTTACAATGAAAACATGAATTTCCTGTAGCTTTTATTTGCATGGCAGCTTTAGGCTAAAGTTTGACACCCGAGGATAAAGCCAGATGTTTGAACCACGCAGAACTGTGTACCCAGACCCTGCTTAGAACCCAGACTGACTCCTTGGTGAACAACCATAAACCAGCAGCTTGTACAATGTGTTTGCAGTGTTTTCTCACTTCCAAAGCAAAGGAGTCATGCACAAACCCAGCCCAGCTCCAGCTGCCCGCTGCCCTCCCAGACCAGGCACTTCCAGGGCCTTCAGACCAAGCTGGGAACTAACACATGCATACAGCTATAGACACAACAGATTTTCTGCTGCTACCTCATCACCTCTCACTAGTCACATTGATAGCTGCAAGTCTGGAATCTACTCATAGGAAACGTTCCAATACCAGCTCACACATATGAGCCAAAACTCACCGAGTTACCTAGAGAAACTGCGTTCTCTCCTCACTAAGTCTGTGTTTCTGGCAGCTGCCTCCTTCCTAAGAAAGCTTCAGAACGATATTACTAAAGACCTTTGAGCAATTTATACACCTGCAGATCACACAGAAGCATACATACTGCTTCATTTCAGAACAGTTTGGCTTTTCCAAAGTTTAAGCTACATTCAGTTAACATAACATGGATGTAAAAACCAAGCCCTAAGCAAGCTGTAATACAGAAATTAATTAACTTGCCACATTTTGTACAGGTATCAGGTCTAATTGACAAGATGAAGAATTAACTATCAGTTTGTGCCTCTCCAGCTCATATTCTCTTCTCAAAGCTGGTGACAGCTTTGCCTTTATGTCCACCCTCTGGCCTGTCCCCACAGGTCTTTTAAACCACCTCCTTCGCTTGTGTGCAGGAGATGAGACACCACCTATGACAAATGGCAACATCTAAATCGTCACGATTCACTTGGGTCCACATGAAGTCAGAGACCCTAAGGCAACTAAATATAGGGGAAGCCTTGTTGTGCCTTTGTATATGGCTCCTATTTCACTCAAAGACTTTGTGGCAAAAAGGCTGAGGGAACAATTTTCACCTTTCCTTCAGCAACACTTACTATATAAAACCCCAAGTAATGCCTGTTTGACCACCTTGCTTCACTCGGGCTATCCACAACAGAGACGGCTCCAAGGGGCAGCAAAGCTGGCCCAGCCATTCCATGCACAAAGCAAGGTGGTCTGCATTTCCCAAACGCACCCACATAACACCTACGCATCAGCTGCTGATCTTAGCTACTTGTAGCAGAAGTTTTCAGGTGAATCAGTCCCATTCTGTACAAGCAACAAGTTCTGGAAATTTTCAACATTCATTAAAATACTTTATTGTCATTTCTGAGCAACCAAGGGTTTAGAAATGCTAAGAAGCAGCTGGCGGACCTTAAGAGCTCAGAAACCAGAGAACAGCAGCACTGAATTTGCCAGTGCATGACTTCATATTATTGAGTTCCTAGAGGTTAAACATTTTGCAAAAAAAAAAAAAAAAATACAAGAATACACAGCAGAATTTGCACAGATTGTAAATGCCAGAACTATAAATCTTGAAAACCTGTAATTTGTTTCTTCCCAGCCTTTCAGAATTAATGGGATTATTAACTGCAGTGTACCAGGAACGAAGATAATGTAAGCCTTTATTAATTTATGAAACATCTGATTAAGCAGCATTGCCCATGTCACTCTGTGCACCAAAACTGCCTGTGCAGTCTTCCCAGAAATAGTCACAACCTGAGGTCACTCTCATTCATGTAACACAGCTAGAGTGTAGGACATGTTTTCAACATCTGTGCATAAAACCAAGACAACAGCAGCCTATTAAATGTAGCTTAAAACAAATAAACGTACAGCCTCAAAAAATGGTGAGGTTTTAAAACCTTACCAGTAATGAAGAAAGAATCCAAAGCTAAATGCAACTGCATCACCACCTACTGGGCAATGATCAACATGGGCTTAATGCTGGATCAGTCAAAAAAATTGAAGGTGACGTTTTGTGGTGAAGACTCTGGCAGTCCCTAAGTCGATGGATTATGCTGAGCAATTTCTATCAGCATCAAGCAGTTGTGACAGAGGAATGCAGTCCAGAAGACCCATTATTCTGAAATGGAAACATCAGGAGTGAAATTAATGGCACTACAATGATTTGGCTGGCCCTCAGCTCCAAAGCACTCTGCAGCAACTGGCTCCAACAATCAAACTGGAAGCTCCTGAGCAGCGCCTGAAGCGCAGCACTGCACCATCAGCCTGAATCCAACACATCTGCTGATGCTTCAGGACCTGCCTATCCTCAGGAACCAGCCTGTGGCTCCAAGAACTTGTTTTCACAAAGAACACAGGAACAGAATATACATAATTACCAACTAAAATAGCCCCAGGCAAAGAAAAGACTGAGCAACATCACTGAGACATCTCAGTAGCTACAAATGACTGAAAAAGAAAAGGGAACTGATTTCCATTATCCTCTTTTTCAAGTCTGATATTAATGACAAACCTCTGAAGGGACCCTGTGGACAGGGGAATTTAAGAATACAACACAATGTATGTGCAAGCTTTCACATTTGAAAAAGAAAAAAAAAAAAAACCAAACTGAGCATCAGCAATCATTTAGGGTTTTTCTTCCCCCTTTTAAATGCAAACCCCACCATCTGAGGCAGGAGAAGTGAGCTTGCCTTTGTGACCCCCACGTGCAGAGCAGAGGGGATGATGGCTTCTTGCAGAGCTGGCTGAATACTAATCACAATTAGGGGAAAATGAGTGCATCTTCATTCACCCAGTGGGAAGATTCACAACGACAGCATACATGGCTTGTGGTTAGCAACTGTGAAATACTGCATTTATTACAGAGCTCATTTTGGGAAACAAAACAAAACAAAACCACATTAAATGCAAGTTTGAATTGAAGTAACCGAAGAAGGATCTGCTTAGCTGGAATTTAAACATTGCATTACCTCGAAGGCAGCTTGCTCTGTCCAACCCAGGTGTACAAATTCTGAGGTAGGGCTGTAGCTAACGGACGACCGAGAGCAGAATCGAGCGAGGCCGAGTGGGAAAGGCAGGTAGATGAAACAGGAGACCTGTGCTGGTTAATTGGAAGTGCAATTTGCACTCAAATAGAGTCATGAAAAATGGCTTTGCTATAAATAGGAGTCTGCTGTATATTGCATGAACTGCACACAGCACTGAAATGCTAAAAGGAAGCAATAGGTGCAGCCTGAGCCTAAAACCACCTCAGTGAGAGACCCTGGGCGGCAAAGAGCAAAGACTAGAGAGGGGAAAGCAGGATTAAGGGGCGGCTGGCACCAGCCTTGCTTGTACTTGCTGAACTCGTCTCATTCCCAGTTTGGGGAGAGCTCAGCGAGAGGCAGATTCGGCTCACTGGAATAATTCTCAGGAGGGGAGGACATGCTAAAGCAGGAACCACACAGAACAGGAAACAATAAAGCCAATAAAGCCAGCACTGAAGAAAAGAAGAATTTCCAGATGACATTCGCAGATTGCTGCACAAACGCAGCACTCCTACAACATGAATTTAACAACCTACTTCTCCGCTGTAAGCCCCCAAGTCACTTGCCAATGTCCATACACAATACTGAGTCAGCACATCCGAGTGTATACAGAACATCATGGTTTGAACAACACACAACTGCCTTAAACATACGTGTCAAAGTTTCTCAGAAGCTGCAGCGCCTGAAAATGCAATGGGAATATCTGAAAGCAGGAAGCTAGACTACAGAACACCTCATTTTTCCAGGCAGGAAAACAGAACTATATTTGAAAGGAATCATACAGCTGTAAGACAAAATGATTTCTGATCTAATTTAAAGGATTATCTAAAAACCTAATAATCTCCGCTTGTAATTAGATAAATGGCATACTCAGATTGATTACGCCTGTCATTTACATCAGGAGTATACATTCCTCTTCTACATAAAAACAGAGCAGCAAGGATGCTCCAGTGGAATATTCTGAAAATGAGAAATACCAGTAGGTCAAAGCTAACAGCCTATGGGAGCCACATTCCTAACACATGGATACCACTAAAGGAGTTTGTATCGGCCGTAACAGCTGGTTTTGCCCAGCACTGTCCTTAAATTCAACCAACCAACCAACCAACCCCCAACACTTCCTTCTCCTGCCCTCCATTTCTAGGTGGCTGCCTGCCCTTCTCATCCCACACGAAGGCACGCACAGCCAGGCTGGAAGCATGACTTTCTGCTCCAGGTTCCTGCTTCAAGAAGATACTGCCGTGCCGGATCTCATTCGTCAGCGTGCCTTGCTGATTTTGGTAAAGAGCAAGCAAGCAACTGTGGCAACAACAACAAATGAAGACCATCCATTTAGCTGTCACCTTGACCGGTTTCAGTTCCCACCTAATGGTTAGCACCTCAACCACCCTCCCCAGGCGCTTCCCCAGAAATGCAAACACCAGATCCTCCCCTCAGCTGACCTCCCATCCGCAGAAGCTTCAGAAGACAGAGGTTGTGAAGGGAGAAAAACAGCAGGCGTATTGCTGCCAGCCGCAGATGGCATTGTATACACAAGTGATACTAAAGCCATCGTGAGACTGTGTGCTATTTTCATTAAATTCCAAAAAATACTGAAAATACACCATGATGACTTTCAGCCCACACTATTTACGGCCTTGGTGCAGACATGCACCCTTACACCCCTTCCAAGTATTCACACCTGGCTGTGTTCAAAGGCCACGCACACGGCTCAAACCCCAGGAACAAGCAACACAGCATTCCTGTTCCTCTGCAGGATGGGAGTACTTTGCTGCATCTCAAAAGCCTTCAAAGAATACAAAGAAAAAAGACATAACTCATCTCATAAATGCTGAGAATTAAGGAAAAGAATCATACCATACATCAGAACGTCTCAGTTGGAATGGGACAAACCAGTACATTAGGAGACTGACGACATGAACATAAACCTAATGCCATTAATGACTAAAACCTGGGTTTGCAACGTGAAGGATCGCTACTTCTGGTAACAGGCGAGAGGCTCCATGAAACATAGGATCAGCAAGCTGTACTTGCTCGCTTCTCTGCAAATTGTCAATTTATTGACACTCAAAACAATTGCACAGGACTCTGTACTAAACAAAAGACATTTCCTCTCACGTCTGCCCTGGCTGAGTATGCTTCTTCAGCTTGCTTGCCTATGTTAGACAAAATGTCAATAGCTGCAATAATAAAAAGTTACTTTGGGGGCAATGCCTTATCTCGTGAGTGCAGCAAGTGGAGTGATTCACAGGAACGTAACAGCTCTGAGATGCTCCCGAGGCCAGTCACTTATCCTAGAGCCATCCTCCAAACAACAGCACCAACAAAGCCCCCAGACCTCACCCCCTCCCCTCAGAAAAACCCTAAAAACCGTAAGCATAATATATGCAGTGAACAGGCTTGCAAGAATTTGAGTACACATAGCTGGAAAAAAAAAAAAAAATTATGGATAAATATTTTAAGATTGGCTTTTAATCACCAATATCGATGTATGCTAATCATTTGTGGTAAAGACCTCAGAGTAAAATACTCAGCATCCCTTCTCTGAGAATATTTATGAATCACTACCACTATTCCTTCTACGAGAAGAAAACTGGTGTTTTGTTCTTCAATGTAGTTTATAACAACTTGTAACGGCATCATCTTTTCTACATTTAATTTGTAAAATTTTGGTCACTGAATATAACTAAACTGTGAAGAAGAAAATTGCATCAAGCATATCACAGGTAAGAACAAACCTGCAATTTTATTTGCTTTTCCTTCCCGTAATGTCATACTTACTCCTAGATATTCTCAAATGCTCAAGATCATTAAAAATCATTGTGTTTTATTTCAAGGAGTTAATGTATATTTGATGGTAATACAGTGTTAATAATTGAGCAAATGGGGAATGATTTAAGAAATAGCAGGAACTGCTCCAAAATCCTCTTCTGGAGAGCAGCAGACACGGTGCTACTTGCTGTAACCCCGCTTTTTGCAAGCAACATTTTTCCTGAATTTTTACAGAGCTGATTACTAACAACATGTGGAATGCAGGACTCCTTGTTACCTAACTCATACCTGTTGTATGAGAAAATATGACCAACTTCTTGCTTGCAGTTGTGACAGAAGCCCCATACTGACGCTAAAGTTCTCTTTCTGCTCTCCACGAAGAACACTCCAGTTCCCACAGTCTTCGGAAGAGAGGAAGTAAGAAGGAAGAACCAATCAGCAGGTGAAAAAAACCATTGGAAGAACCCAGTAAAACAACCAAACATAGATCAAAAAGAAAAGAAGAACCAACACTGGGCAGAAGCCACTCTGTGTTTATGGAATGAGCCAACCCGCACATTTGGTGTAGCTTCTTCTTTCAGCCAAGTTATACAGAAAAATGTATTTATACATAGCCACAATTTTCATAACACTTGTGATGTATATCTGAGATTTTAACTGTAAAATGTGCAAGTCCTAACAAGCTGGTTGTAACCTATAGTTCAAAAGTTCTTCCTTCTGCACAAACAAATACTTGCAGATGTTACTGAAGTTGGTATTACAGTGCTTTGAAATATGTTCACTGGATTTTTGCAGAATTAATACAAAAACCTTAGTAATTTTTTTTTTCTTTTATTTGACAGTATCTCAGAGGACATACCCTTAGGAACTCTGAATCCAAGGGTATTCTGAACAAGTCTTACAGAAATCTGACTGTAAAGTATAGGGTACTAAAGCATCCTTCCTTCCAAATGGTAGCATAAAGGGAAGCTTTTCTCAGACAATAATTTGCACTTCCATACGGATTCAGTGATCCCGAATTAGAAAGATGTCACTCGGGCACCTCTCTCGAATAACAGGAAAGCATTCATTAGCTGGACTTACAATTAGCATGATGCAGCTCATTAAGGATGCTACTGTCTTCGTCGGTACAGGAAACTGCTTATAATTCTGCTGGACGTGCTCAAGCTTCCCTTTCACCAGGGCTGGAAATGAAAGGAACTTCCAGCTAATGCGAGCCAAACATCTGGCACATTCAGAGAACACTTGCATGCTAATGATGGTGGGAGAAGCAGTATCTCTCATCAGTTCATTTCATAACAATCATGTAGGTTGTGTGGCAAGATAGGAAGTACAGAAACCTTTTATTTTTTTTTTCCTCCCCACTGGGCATTCAAATTTGTCTCATTTTCTGTGCATCTCTACCAATACCCCAGATGTCTGTGAACCAGAAACCAAAGACTACATCAGCACTGCTGCTGCTTAGTAATTTTATATTCCTGCCGGTCTGCTGCAGTGAGGTCACGCTTCTCAGGGGTTATATGTAAATCTTTGCCCACAGGGGCTGCCTCCAATCCCAGTGCTGCTCCCAGTTGTGCAAAGCAGGAGTTTGGCACTTGCCTGTGCTGCCAGCACTGCTCGGACCTCACACACACGTACACAAGCCATGGCACCTGACCCCGTGCATCCCTCAGAAGGCACTCAGTGCTCTCCCAAGTGCAGCTGGCACCGCTATGAAACCTGCCTGAGTGCCTGCACCCGGTGTGCGGGAGAGATGGAGCTGAGCCTGGGGCAGGACCCAGGGCTGGAGCTGGCCCCGACGCTGCAGGCAGCCCCCAAAACACATCGCACAGCGTGACACGAAGCGCGGCTCAGGTGCCGGCCAGCTGAAGGCACAAAGTTCCTCCATGACCCTGCTGCAGGTGGCACAGCCAGGCCAGGGCCCGCACTGAGGTCCCGCACAAGGGACAAGGAGCTGCAGTGCTCAGCCCTGAGAGCTAAGGCCAAGGCACGGGCTGCAGAACCACCTGCACGAGTCACACCAAGCTCGCTGCACCATCCCCAGCTGACAGTGGCCATACAACGGCGGAAGTACCAGGTGGGCAGCACTGCAGGTTAACGCAACACTGCTCGTTGGCTTTATTTAACAGTGGGTCTAAAAATCACCTGCCAACGAATAACAGAGCGGATCCATGTCATACAGAGGGGGCAAAGCAGACTTTAACTGTGGTCAGAGGTACCCTAACAGTGACATTGCTGGGGTACATACCACAGGGAAGTGTTCTGCACTGAGTGAAGTCCATGTGAGCAGGTAAAAAGAAAGAAAGCATGCCAGAACACAAGCAACAGGATGGTTTGTTTTGCATTCTCAAGTCTCTGGTGTTGATCCAAGGCCAAAACCAGCATGAAGCCTTGGATCCATCAATCATCTTTCCTCAGGAGAGCTCTGTAAACACCAGCAGCAGCCTTGAGCTATGTCTAGTATGGAACTCATCAGCTGAAACAAGTGTAGTAATAACCACGGGTCTACCACGGCTCATAAACTCCCGTGTGGACTCCACTTTCCAGCTGATGCTGGGAAATCTGGGAGAGACTAAGCTATTACATTTTAAATGACAAGGCCATAACTTCTTATCCTGCTCCCTGCCTCTAAGGAAAGCCTTGCCAACGGTGAGCTCACCATTCAGGTAAGTCGGAATCACACTGGGACAGAGAACAGGAGACAAGGTTAAGAGAGAGAAGCACATTTTATTCACTTGTCTGCAGGTCTGCTCAGGGCAAGCGAGTACACGAGAACTCTGACTGCATCTCTTGTGCTCTGCTCAGGACAGATACAGCTTCCACAGCCATGCACAGATGCCCAAGCAAAAGCGGATCAGTTCAACGTGGCATGGGGTGCCCGCTAGCTGTACTGCAGACCCACCTTCAGAGGAGTCGACCACCTCAAATGGCAGCTTGGTGGCCACCTCCCCATGTATTTGGTTCTCAAGCACAGAAACACTGAGAGGATTTTGTGTGCCTTATTTCCTGTGAGGTTCATGACTTCAGAGGTAGGTCAGGCAGACTTTCTTAATTGACACTTTCTTGACTGATTGACAAAGAATTTAGGCCAACATGGTGGGGTGAGCTCATGGGCTTAGCAGTGGTTTCAAAGGTACAGCACTACATTCTCTGATCAGGAAACTCCACAGCATGCAGAAAACTGAACGTCAGGCACAGAAGCAGTGGTGAATACTGAGCTCTTCTCAATACACACTATTACTGAAGCAGAGCTAGGTACGATGAGCGGGGAACTTCTAAAAGGCAGGCACCAAAGTATCAAGTGTGATGGACACTTGTTACAAAATTGCTAAAGGGAAGGTACAGTGTGAAAGTACATCACTAAATCAAAATTAAGTGTCGCTTATTTATGATCCAAGTGTGTTAATTTATGGACCAAGATCAGCTCTGCATCCCACCCTCAGCTTCTGACCCACAGGGCCAAGCAGCAGCTGTTTTACTTGGCTGTTCCTGCTCCATGAGTGCTGTGATTATCACTGTACTCAGGGTGGGACTCCTCCAATTTTTACCATCTGCTAATTTGTAATCCAAGTCTGCTTCCCCAGGACCAGCAGTGTAGCAGGGCCAGCATGCACTGTCACAGCTTGAAACCATGGAAGCACTTTGCAATGACATTACAAGAGCAGCAGAAACAACAGCAACATCCTTCCACCACATTCTAAGAGTCTTCTACCAGCAGCCAGAAGAAACCCCTCAGCTGGGACCGGGCAGGTGCACACAACTTAGAGACTGTCTAGATAAGGAAACGTGCACTTGAGGAACCTAAATTCTGTTGCTTCTGCAACCCAGTAGCATCCTGCCCTTCAGACGCAAGCTTTAACAAACCATACTTGTCCGAGTGAATTGTCAAAAATCGCATCTCCACATCCTCAGGCACCATTTGTCACAATCCTGCTCTACTCTTTCCTCATTCATCTAATGTAGCGTAAATGCTTGAAAACAAACAGAAATGATCTCATTTATAATCTGATGTGTGTTGGTATGCTGGGAAGGAAGCAATAGTAATTGTCTGGAAACGCAAAAGGTGTTTCAGCATCTCCAATGTCACACGGAAAGCAGAGTCAGCTTACACAATAATCCATCACAACTCCAAAGGCAAAGCACCAGAGATTTTCAAATGAGTGAACAATTTCAAGACAAGAGTCATAGCTGAATTTCACTTCAAAGAAATGTATATGATATTAAACTGCTATAAAACTTTAGGAAACATTTATTGCTTTAATAGAGCTTGCAATTCTTTCTGATACTGTGACAGAAAAGTTTTAGTCCCGAAAGCCTGAATTTTCTTCTGGATTTCTGCACTGAAACCTTGCTGATATTCCTCTGTCAAACCAACAGTTAATATCCCTCCCTGCATGAACTTGCTGGCAATCGAGCTGACGGTCTGCTCAGCTAAGTAGAACCTGCATTACAGCAAGTGGTGCAGACAGACAGGCTGCTGAAGTACGTGCAGGGAACAGCTGAAGATTGCTCAGCAGTTACCATATGTGTGTGTACAAAGCTAACTTGCAAAGCCACCGCCCTCTGGTTCAACCAGCCACTCCTTGGTGACGCAGCTCGCTGTGTCCAAGCGAGAGGGCAGCAGCCATGCCTAAGGACAGGGCGTCACCGTGCCTGCCTCATTTCAGGCTGAGGTCTTCCACCTAACCTGATGTTGCTATTTCTCCAGGCATGCGCAGAGAAGATATTCTCTACGGGATTTGCAATTTCAGTAAAGAGATGGAAAGCCAGAAGAGCACCATATGTTAAACTTCAGTGCTGGTTTTGATCACAATCACTCTGGGAGGAGATGATCCAGTCAAATCGCATTTGACTGCAGTAATGCCACAAACCCTGAAGGACCACCTAGATCGCTGCAGGGTTCCTAGGGAAGGAAGGACTATCAGAGACTGTGCCACCACTGGAGAATTCAGTTTTTCAGATACAAAGAGCAAGGAACACAAATGGCAGCGTAATTTGTGTACTCATCTACGACTGATTCAGCGGACGGCCTTTGTATCTGTAAGAAATAAGGTGAATTCACACCCAATTTTAAGAGAATGCACTCACAGAAAGAAAACTGGACCTGAATGGTAATGAGCTCATTACATAACATGGAAAAAGAAAACAGACTTGTAATTAAGGGTTATCAGCATTTGTTTTGAAAATAAATAAATAAATGGGGGGAACTTACTAGAACAACCAACTGAACTGAGGAGCTCAGCTATCTGAATACGAAGGTGGGTATCTTCAAAATCCAAGGTATCCAACCCTTCAGTATTCCAAGGAAGAGGCAAAGACCTCCGGGCAGACTTTTGGCTAGCACTGGAGTAGTCTGGCAGCTGGATTCCATCGTTTTGGTCCCTTCCAACGGAACCAGTCTGTGCTACTCAGCTTGCTTTTTTTTTTTTTTTCCCTGAATGAATGCATGCCTAGCAATTAACTACCTCTGCATCAGAAGGCTTTCAGTAAAACATAAACAAAACAATAAAAAAACCCTAAAAAACATGTACAATGAAGATGTCAAGAAAATATGGTATCATAGGAATTGCTGTAACCAAATCTTAGGAAGATTTTCAAGTCCAAACACAGTGTCTTCCTGGTTTTTATGGCTTTATGAAGTATCTTTGGCATTATAAGCAGGGAAGGATCAGGAAAAGAACGTCTTGGGTTTCCATGCAGAGTGAACAGGATTTGGGGAAGGATAATCTAGATACCAAAGGAAATTTTTTACCTTATTTTAGTAAGGGCTTTTATTAATGATTACTGCAGAATGAGGGGAAGGGGATGGATGGTGAAAGAAATAACATAAGGGACACAAGGGTACAAAAGAGGAAATAATCTTTACGTGGAAATTAAAAACTTATGGGGCCATTAAAGAGTCAAACCCTGAGTTTTGAAATAAATGGCACACAAAATTGAACATTGTTAAGACATTTCTTTTAACTGGGTTACCGCATACAATTAAAGAATAGAAAATAAATTATTCATGTTTTAAGTAACAGAAGAATTTTCTACAAGCCTATAAAATGAACTTCAGTGGCACAGAGACCAAGTATTCTTCCCTTCAAATTTCCTTCCAAACACATGAAAGCATTGGAAAATGTGACCAAATTTAATGTGGGTTTAACAAAAGGTAGCTTGTGACAGACTAACCTAAGAGATTACTTCATCAGATAACATTCTCCAAATGCTGTAGATCTCATTAATCAGGATTTTAGCAGCGCATTCAGCAGTGTCACATGGGAACCTGTTAGCTAAGCTGCAACCAGCACAGCAATTTTGAGATGGTCAAGCAGCTGCTTCCAGGCAAGACAACAGCAGAAGCCCCCAAAACTTAAGTGATTATTATAGGGTCTTAAGAACAGTCTTGGCACTGATCTTATTAACCATTTCCCCTAATAACTCTGCCGCTAGGATCAGGCTGATAACACACAACATAGTGGGGATACAGATGTCGAAAGAGAAGACATATTACACAGAAATAATTAGATGCTCTGAAGAAGTGAAATTAACAGAAACAGGACAAAATTCTGTAAGGCACAGCACAAGGTCACGCACTTGGGGACAACAGGAGGTTTCCTGCTGCGCTGCGGGCTTCACAGTGAAAACTGCAAAGGCACTAACAGCGAGTTACAGTTAATTGCAACACAATTCTAATGAATAATGAATGTGACCTAGGTGTAAAAAAGCAAATGTGGCCCTTGGATCCAGAATGTACTTCCAGCAGAAATGTCAAAGCAATGGTACCACTGACCAGAACACTGATCGTGTGCTCAAATGAATGCAGCGCACAATTTTCTTCACCACTCTGAAGAAAGAGGAATGTGAGATGAAAGAAGTACTCAAAAAGACAGACAATAATTTTTTTGGCAACACTGATTTTTGGCACAACAAACGGTCAAGAGTGCCTTAATTCCGGAACTAAGGAGAAGGGTCGGAGTGTCAGGAGCTCCAGGTTCCCAAAAACACCAGGGAGAGAGGAACAACAACGCAGCCACCCCCTTGTCTTGAAGAGGGGGCTCAGTGTGTACTCCAGCCATGTTGTGGCTCCAGGAGCGAGAGATGGGGACATGAGTGCCCATTTCCTAAAACATACTTGCAGTAATGACCTTACATCCGATTTGTAACCCAAACTGCTTACTGCACCTCAGCCTTGGGATTTCAGCATTAGTATTAAACTACATAAATAACCTTCATGAGCCCACTTCATGCAAGTTTGCTTTTCTGTTTTTCATTTTTAATGGTATTGTTTGTGGATAATGGGCTTTCAGAGAAGAAAAAGTTACAAAATCAAACAACTTAAAAAGCAGAAATGAAGTTCAGCACTGGACATCTCCAAACAAAGCCTGCAGCACACAAGGAATCAATTCTCACTGAACACCTTTAACCCCTACTACAGTTTAGCTGCAGAGTAAGGGAAGACCAGAATCCAGCATGGCCACTTCATCTTTTTGTTAAACCTAGCAGCTTAAAGTGCTTTCTTGTTCCTATGTATTTGAGAGCAAATGTTTCTTCTAGCATAAAGACCTGTCTGCTATTCCCAACAGAGATGTTACCCCCAGAAAATCCCAACACCAGTCAATCAGCAAGCTCATTAAAAAAAAACAAAAAAAAACAAGAAAAAAAAAAAAAAAAAAACAAACCCAAGCTTTAACAACTCTCCCAGTCTTTACACACAATATTTAAAACTTTGCACCACCATTTTACAGGTGACTGCCTTTCTGGCAAAGCTATTACACCTGAGCAAACACGACACAAGGTGACAACACAATTATTCCAACCAGTGATTTAGCACTAGTGGGCAACTATAAAGAAGCCATCGACCCCCAAACTTCTTTACAGTCTGCCTATCCCTGTCCAAGGGTAAGGCATGAAACACAGCAGCTGGGGCTAACTCTCTTGCCTCTGCAGCTCATTACAACAGCTGAGAGAGGAGCAGTTCATCGTTAAGCGGAGCAGCACTCTCATTAAACTGCACTCTTATTTCACAGGTTCTTAACTGCAGAGCCACATGGATTATGTTCCTGCCACCTGAGCACTAACATGATAGGCAAAATGCATCAAATAACCCTGGCTAATCAAACCCCCCAGGGCTAAAGCCACAGTCACATTCAGGTGAGAGTAATTGGGAATTCACATACAAAGTCTCAAACTCCCTAAAACAAGGCTCAGACCTGTAACAGCCCACAGTACATTAATACCGGTACCATTAATTATTTACTCTCTCTCCTGTACTATTAGCTTACCAGCTCCACCAATTGAAATGTGGACCTGGCGTTAACCTCACACAGAAGCATGTTATCCTCTTGTAACAACAGAGCTTTCCTCTTCTGTATGAAAAGTATGCACACACACATCCATTCGGTCTTCAAGTGGCATCTAAGGTATAATAAGACTGTTCAGAATTCCACACCTTAAATGGGATGCATCAACCAATAAAATTTACCTTTTTAATTTTTTTAAACAACAGCATCATTAGATTGATAGCTCTATTGCAAAGAGCACTCTGCAAGGAAAATGCAGAAATACAAGATTAATACTCACTAAAATAACACCAAGCAGTTCCAGTAACACACCAGGAATCAGGGAAAGAACTGTTATGCAGCAAGAAGTGTCAAATATGAAGGGGTTTCAAGACCAAGTAATGTCCTTAGTGGGGTTGACTGTGGTACGAGAAAGAAGGGAGTAAGGGGATAGAGGGTAACAAAGTATTAGCAGAACAGTTACTGCGCATCAACAAACTGGCTGTGAACAAGGCTGTGAGGTTCCCAAGTCCCAACTCTAGCAACCACAGAAATTAGCCAAAATGCTACTTGGCATGTCAGCCTGTTAGACAAGGAGTTTCCCCAAAATAAATTCCTCTGAGGACACAGAAAACAGTTGTGACAGCTATGCATTGCAACAAGCATTAAACACCAGCACCAGTAACCGAAAAACAAACATGAAGACCTTTTCTGCTTCACTGCAGGGAACCACACTGACGTGAGACGCTGAAGTTTCACGGAGGCTGTTCTGCCTAAGCCAAAACGCTCCTTTTTGTACCCCAGCTCTAACAACAAGGGGTTGGTGGTGACACATTTCCTAAGCAAACAGATGAATAAAACACTAGTTTTGGGGTAATTCTGATATTGATGTATTTCCAAGGGGAAGAAATCCTGTTGTGTTTTTTTTTCACTCAGCGCTACAAAGTTTGCCCGGCTGAGCTCTGCAGCAAGTTTCCCTGCCCGCTCCGTGCAGAGCGCGCAGCAGCCCCTGGCTACTCTGCCTCCACACCAAACCCGAGACGGCACAGATCCCCGCACAGCACAGCCCGAGGAGCAGCGTGGAGGAAATACCTTGGCACGTCGGACGGCGAGGCTCGGTGCTGCTCCGCATCCCTGCGGGCTGGCTGTGCTGCGCTGGGGATGCTCCTGCCCGTCGCCCGGTCCCCCTGGATGAAGCTGGATCCCTGCGAGCAGCAGCGCGAGGTGCTCTGCTCCGCGCCCAGGCTGCCTGTGCTCGCGGCTCTCTGCGTGCACCCAGCGCAGCAGCTCACGCACGGCTGTGCTGTCAGCTGACGGGGGGGCAGTAAGCTCCTTACAGCCCTGCGACGCTGCTCGGGACGGTGGCACCTGAAAGGAGGGTGCCCGATGGGAGATGGGAGCAGTTTCTGAAAAATCTTTCAGCCCTTCTGTTAGCTTCTTTACGTTTAAAAGGCATTTGCTGAGATGCCCGTTTCTAAAAGCCTGCACAGACTCGTGGTGCCAGCACTGTGAGGCTGCACGGGAGTCTCATCAAGTTTATTAGAAGTTGGATGATTAATAGGTACAGGTGGGACTCCAGCGGGCACCACCCTCTGCATTAAGCCCTGGGAACCCTGCCTGGGTTTGGGCTCAGCTTTAACAGCAAGGTCTGTGCTCCAGCAAGAGCCGGAGAAGGGCAACGAGAGACTCTGCTGCAAAATGGAGAAAAGCCTGCAGGGACAGCGGGATGGGACTGCTGCAGTGGGACTGCTCTGGCAGGGACAGTTGGTGGCTGTCCTCTGACGGGCTTTGGTGGCCAAAAGGAAGGAACTGCAGAGGTTCTGGGCCCATTTCCTGCTCTAACGCCATCCCTATTGCAAACACGTGCCCTTTATTGCAAAAATATGAAAAAATGCCACAGCACATCAGTTATTTGAAAGCTTGTGCTGGGACTAGCATCTTACGTAAGTTCTTTTTAGAAAACATACAGAATCATCTTGCACCTCGGTCTAAAAGTTTAGCTTCTCAAACACAAACATACTAGTAAGGCTTACAGATCTTTGTTTCCTTCAGAAGCTCACAAAACATTAGAAATGAGACAAATCTGGAATCACTACGTTCTTTATCTGATAACACCAAAATCATTATTGATACCTGCACCCTAAAAATTTCTAAAATTTTAAGATACATGTAATTAAAAACCAGAACTGCAAGTTTGATCCACCACCCGCTCATTAGCTTCAACTTTCTCTCTCAGACACACCTGTCCACAGCACAAGCCTGCTCCCACACCAAACCATTCCTGCAGGTGGAAAGGACAATCCAGGAGAACCACCACAGAGAGAGGAAAGGCCGTCTGCTTTAGCATGGACTCATGCATTAAATATTTCATGTGCTACAACAGTGTTGTTGTTAGGTTTTTTTTTTTTTTTTTGAACACTATCAGAAGAAGGAACTAATTCACCTTCTGGTCTGGAGGAGCTGAGGGCTTCACATAAGCAAGTTATTTTGGAAGTGTGAAAAGCTGACATAAATCATGATGGTTGGTTTAAATGCTGCTCATCAATTCTCTTACCTGTTTGAGTAAAACTGCTCATCAATTCTCTTACCTGTTGTAAGGATCCCATACACCACCAACACTGCTGCTGTTCAGATGTCCACAACAAGTCAAGGGCTGTCATTCCTGGCAATCTACTGACGGGAATGCCAAAGCCTTATTGGAATCTATCTGCACAGTTACAGCACAGCATGGAGAAGACAGACATACCGCTGCCAAAGTCAGGAGGGGTAATGTCTGTCCTCAGGAATAGGATGTCTGAGAAATACAGCCTGCTTTGTCGTGAACAGGAACTGAGGTCCCGTTAGAGCCTTGTGTGTTCTCCACTGACCTCATCCCCACCTATAATTTCCAAGAGTGTCTGTCTGGCCTGGGACCGCCAGCTCGGCTCGCCACCGACCCAGGCAGACAGACCTTCTGGCTTGGGGCACAACTGCTTCATGGCTCTGATTCCGCTGAAGTCAAACATGGATATAGCAAGGTAAANCCAGCCTGCTTTGTCGTGAACAGGAACTGAGGTCCCGTTAGAGCCTTGTGTGTTCTCCACTGACCTCATCCCCACCTATAATTTCCAAGAGTGTCTGTCTGGCCTGGGACCGCCAGCACAGCTCGCCACCGACCCAGGCAGACAGACCTTCTGGCTTGGGGCACAACTGCTTCATGGCTCTGATTCCGCTGAAGTCAAACATGGATATAGCAAGGTAAAGTCTCAGTTCAGTCTCTTAAAATATACACTTGTACGAAGTTACTTTCCATCTTCCAGCTATTTTAAACACCCTGTATGACATGAAGATCATTGGAAATAATGGACTGAGTCCTCCCAGATCACAGTTCTGGACGTATGAAGGAGAGGCAGGCGACTGGGGTCAGTCAGCCCCTACTGACTGAGAAGCTCAGTCGTGCCTGCCAACCTGCCTGCCTCCTGTGATGGAATGTCTGGCTTTGTGGGCAAGGGGACGGCAGCTGTCATTTTCCCTGACTTTCACAAGGTTTTCAGCACTGTCCTCCACCACACTCCTGTATCCATGTCAGGATGGCATGGTCAGAACGGCTGGACAACCAACAACGGAGAAGAGACAGGAGGGCATGCTGAGATGAGGCAGTTCAGAGGGGATGGAAGGAATGCCTCCTTCCCAGTGAGGACAGGTGAGAGGTGCAGGAGGCTGCCAGCAAGGCTGTGCAGCCCTTGACCTGGGACCCAACAGGACAGAGCCCTGGGCAGCCTGCTCTGAGCTGGAGGACAGGCCAGAGACTCTGTGAGGTCCTTCCCAGCATAAAACTTCTGTCACTCTGGTCATTATCTAGAAGTGACATACTCAGGTCAGCAGACAATGATTTCTTTCATCACTGAGTAGCTGTTAAATACAGCTAGGAGACAGGAGGTGCTACTTAGGAAAGAAAGAAGTGCTGATGGACCAAGTCCTGAAGTTCCCAAGGTACACATTTCCAGCTAAAAGCAAGACTGCAGCCATGCAAAAAAGTTGAAAATACTCTTGGTTCTAAGAGTTTGACTAGTTTAGTTGAGGCAAAGGAAACTACTTGCAGCTTTCCACATGTCCATGGTTTGGAAGACAGCAATGAAAGGATGTTGTGATTGCACCAGACAAAATACAGAATCTTCTTTCTGACCAGGTCCTGGAGAAGAGGTTTGAAGCAGCACGTGGCAAGAAACCGAGCACAGTTTGCACAGATGCACATCATGAACACCCCGAGTGATTCTGCTCCTGCCTTTTGCAGTACTTTTGCCACCCAGCAGCAAGGTTTGAAGCAGAACAACCACAGCGCAGGAAGGAGCTGGGAGCGCGTTGTGCAGGGACCTGCAACCTGCCCATCTGCTCACAGGGAGGGATTACAGCAATCCCGCTGAGCCCTCGTATTCACAAATCCAGGAGGAGCAGTAATTGGTTTACTGAAGTTTGTTAGAGACGTAATTTCATCACCAGTTCCTCTCAAGGCAAGTTCATTTGCAGTAATTTTTGTCTCTTTTCAACAGCCCATTTGTTCTGTAGCACTATAAATATTATGTGAACGAAAACCACAGGAAATGGCTATTCTGCACTCCAGTGCTTTATTATTAGATGTGTTTCTCAAAAAAACCCACAAAGCTAATTGTATCGCATTTACATCGCTCCTTTCAGAAAGCGTACTGAGGACTCTTTGTAGAGCATCAAATCTCAAACCTGCACCGCTGACTATATGCAAACAATCCAATACATTCCATATGCAGCTGCGAGGGCTGCCATAAACATTTATATTCATGCCGGTTCATCTGTACTGGGATTAACTGAGTGAGAAAAGCTGGCCAAGGACACCTATTTAAAGACCCAGCAGGTTTAAGTAGATGGAACCAGTGCAGTAACTCCTCATCTAAAGTACAACACGGCTAATGACTGCATAACCTGTAATTCTTTCTGCAAAGGTAACATTTTGTGCACTGTCCCACTGTGTCGTGCCAAGGAAATTGTGTCCGATGTGCAGAGAGTCCTTTTGGTGCGGGTCCTCGGCGTCCTTTCACAAAGCTAGCAGGGAAAGGACTCTGCTGAAACATGCGGCCCTTTGCAGAGGGCAACGTGGACGTGCTTACGGCAGGGCGTGGACCTGGTAAGGTGGGTTCCTGAGCAGCTGTGGTGCTCCTCTGGGCAGAGCAGGAGGAGGAGTCCCTGTGTGATGCAGCAGTGTGTGGCCAGGACAGCAGTCCCAAACAGAAACAAGATTTCAGGGAAATAGTGGAATTTTTAATGGCTAAATCAAAAGCACCGACCTGAAAATTTCTACCTGGTAGCTCTGTGCTGCTGCCAGACCCAGGTGAGGCTGCACTTCAGCCTTACAACTCCCCAGCTGCCTGGAGCTCCATCTGTGAGGGCTCAGGCTGAGAAACTCATCGCTTCCCACCTTAAAGCAAGTGAAATCCAGGGGCTAAGACCCAGAGGAATCAGCTTCCTTACAAATCACCTCCCACACCCTTCACAACGTGACAACTACTGCGTTCTAGAAAACAATCCAAGCAGGGATGCTTTTCATTCTCCTCTTAGGAAACAAAACCAAACACAGCCTTCAGAGCCAAAAGACAACAGGGACACACCACTTGGTTTTGCAAGAAACGCTTTGAGCACCACGATGTTGACAATTCTTGCAGACATCGCTCACCTCTGCTGCTGAATCCCTGCCAGCAAAGCAGGCTTTACCAGGTTGCAAAGACAGATTAAGAGATAACTCCTCAGGAGCCTGGTGATCAGGCTGTTGAATGTACAACACGGAGAAAGTCCCAGAGACAAAACTCCTTCTGCTGGCATGGTTCTCAGAGAAAATGTGAGCTCTGCTTAACTACTGCAAAAAAGAGGATAAAAATCCATTCCGACAGCAGCAACCCTGTGGTGGCCCAAAGCTCTCCTTTTGGCAGCCCTGAGGATGCTCGTCCTGCACAGGGTTGCTGTGCTGGCACCTGGTGCCAGCTGGCAGCAAAGGGCCCCTGGAGCTGCTCGGCTGTGGGGATCTGTAAGGCCAGGCAGGGTGCCACGCTGGCACACCTACAGTTTTGGTCCCAGTGAACCTCACAATCTCATGTGAGTTTCAGGCTAGTATCCAGGGACCTCAGGAAAAGAGGATGGGTTGATCAAACTCACTTAAACATTCCAAAGAGGGCAGAGGGACGTAGACAATACAGCAAATATATTAACACACGCGTTTGTACAGAAAGACATACATATAAAAACAAATATGGAAATATGCATCTGTAAATTGCCCAGTAAATGCATGCATTGCACTCGGAGGTGTAAGAGTTTAGTCCTCCTTTTGTCCACTTTAAACCTACCCAAGTCCAGAACACCAAAAAACGCCCAAGCACCTAGAGCACAAGGAAGAGCCAAACTGCCGAAGTCACAGTCCAACAACAAATGGGAATTGTGGCTGCAATTCTCTCTTCCTTCTCCCTCTGAACGGCTGAGAAAGGCGTGCCGGAAGGGCTCTCCTGGGTAACACAGCAGTGACAACCCACAGCAGTGACACAAAATGAAATGCCCGTGGTAGGAAAGGGGTATTCTACATCCAAACACTGGTTTTTGTGAAAATTCCTACATCTCCTCAGCTAGTAATTTCAGAAAAGCTGTAAGCTGTGTGAGACACTGCTCCAGCACTGACAAAATATCACAGCAGGACTCCTGGCACAATTGTTTCGCTGGTACCTCTCCCATGCACTGCTCACTGTTCCCAGCTGCCACCCTCACTGCATTCAGGTCTAATTCCACTGCCTGAACATTTGCTCTTCAAGCAGTTACTCTTCATATATCACTCACTCAGTTAAGTGCTTTGAAAGGTGAAAGAGCCCTTTGGAGAAACTGCATTATTGCCCTGTTTGAACATCAGAAAACACTGTAACACAGCATACTGTGTAGTACAGCATCATACAGTAAATCCGTCGGTACATTTACTTTCACTAAACCGCAACACAATATTATTATTGCTCTTACTTTCAAAACTCACTGCACACACAGCCCTGAACAGTTATTTCTACATAATAAAGACTAAACAAAAACTGTACTTTCTGCAATCTGACCTGGATTAATTTTCCCCCAGGGAACAACGGCAGCCTCACGTCAGGCATCGACACATCTGGCTGGACCCTCACACGAGCTCCCCTTCCAGACAGACCCGCTTCACTTCGGCACTGCCACACGCCGTGCAGATGGAAGATACGGAGCTCTGCGAGGCAACTGCACGCTCGCTCCTTGTCAGGCAAGGGTAATCCCACAGATTAGAGAAGGAAATCCTCCTATTCCCCTGGGTCCTAAATCCTGCCATTACAGAAAAGCATTTTGGTGCCTCTTAAATAATCTTTCTAGAGAAAAAAAAAAAAAAAAAAAGTGCCTGTTCATTAACTCTACCACTAGTTGTGCCGGTGTCACTGAACAACTGCTCTCAGCGAATGTGGAGCAATGGAGCTCCCAGTGGGAGTATTGAAACTCTGTGTAGAGACAGAAGATCTAGATCATTCTTTGTTTTACACCACAAAATGAAGATTTTCCCAAAGTTTAGAAGAGTATTTGCCCTCTGATTCCTACAAATTACTATCATCAAAGCCTGTGGGCATCACTTGGCATGGGTATCTATCTCGTGCTCGAACAGATGCTGAGGATGCCCCTGTACACCCTGCCCACAGCTTCTCTTCTTCCTCACCTACACTCCAGTTTCTCCCTTTCACCCAGTTTGTTCCTCCCTCTGAAGATGCAGGAGCATTAAGTTACCACCGTGAGCTCCCAAGGGAAAGATGTCATCAACAAGTGCCCTCAAATACTCACACCCAAACTGCAAACAGCCCATCAAACACACCTGCCAGGAGGAAAAGAACGATCCACTTTGCTCCAAACCTCTCCCTCAGCTCTGGATCAAAGCTAAGTTTCAGCACACTTTCAGCAACCTCTCCAAAGCACAGACTGCAGCTGCTCTTCTGCTTTCACCCTCAGGTCACTGATTTGCTTTTTTCTTCCTCTGAACAAACATGAATATTAAAGACGGGGGTCTGAAAATATCACTAGGAGTTTACATTTACAACTAGAGTTCTACTGTTCTGAATGTATTTAACTAATATTGCTCAAGGATTTTTTTTTATAAAAAAATCCAACAAAACTTAAGATGAAACTTTGCCACTAGTCCAACACAACGGCAGAACTGCTGGTTTTTGCTGCACTGTGGGACACACAATAAGTGAGCAGAAAGCAAATAATTACCCTCCCAGTGCCAATGAGCTTACCGAGCACGTGGCTGGAGCAGATTGACTCGAGCGAGGAGGAGCAGAAAGGATGCTGGCGTTCTGGCTCACCCACATTGCCCATGGCAAGCCACTGAGCACTCAGTTTCCAGAGTTTTTTATTCTCTTTCAGTGTTGACAATATGTGCTTCTTAACATTCTCTGCATACCTGGCATTTATTTGCTGTTGAAAATTCTTGTTTGAATACATTTCATGTAGTAGAAAATCGTGCAAGTGTCTGTAAAATACCTCACTTTTCTTTCTAGTTGACGGCAGAAGATCGTAACAAGGCACTGCCTTCAAATTTACCCTTTGGAATCATTTCTGTGTTAACGCACTATTATGTGATAGACTTTGAGCAAGGGTCAAGTAGCTCTTCAAAGAAGGAACATTGTGAAGTATTGTGAAAGTTAATGGAAACATCTTCAAATTATATTGAAAAGAATAAAGAGTGGATTAAGAATACCTTCAAATGTTCCCCAAATTCATTTTTATGTTCCTTCAGGTCTTACTGGAAATAAGATGAAAGATGTCAGATGGCACTGAGATTTTTTTTTAAATGCATTATACAGACAAGTCAGAGGTAATTGCCTTTCCAGTTTAAAATCTTTCCTAGATGACCCCCTCAAGCCCTCTTCATCTCCATCTGCTGCTCTCCATCCCACCACTAATTTTCACGCTGAAACAAGGCAGAGCTGGATGGGCCAGCCCCAGTGGCAACCACCACTTCTGTATAGGTGAGTCTTCCCCACCCCCCCAACCCCCCCAAGCCTAGCAGAGGAGTAAGAGGAAGGCAGGTTACCGTTCTGCTTTAGCAACTTTCTGATCGAAGCCCCAATAACCTCAAGCGTAACACAGGCTGTGCTAACAGACTGCAGCTCTTCAGGCTCATCCTTGCTGGGTTCTCTCAGGTGAGAGGGCAACGAAGGAACTATGACACTGCCACCAGCATAAGTTTCCAGTGTCTACGTCCCATCCTCCCGCTGGCTCTCATGGCAATGTATGTGTGAAGGCACTTCACAGATTTCCTTGCAGAACCATTACACTGTCCTCTTCAAACCTTGCCTTCATGCTCCTGATATAATCGCCAAATGCAAGCAGATAGAACACAGTTTTCTAGTACGTTTTTGTCACATTTATATTTTATCATGAAAATATCATTCAAAACACGGTCCAGGTCTTGACAACGCCCTTCCTTCTCCCTTCTAAATGCTAATTACACTCACATAATTTGTCTTAATCAAAATAACTCCCTTGGGTTAAACTTAATCCTCTTCCACATTCTCACAAAAAACAAACTCACTCCTAACAACAACAAATACCAACAAACAAAAATAAATTAATGCAAAAATGCACAAAGAAAGAAAAACATCCCAGCAGTGAACAAGCTTGGGTGTATCCTTTACTACCTGGTGCTGTCCCAGCTCTTCGGTGCCTGAGAGCCAACCTTGACACTGGAAAAGCACAAACAGAGGAGCCACCTGGACGCTGGGTTCAAGCACGGAGCAGACTCAGGACGCCTCCTGTCTCACCTCCTTTCTCTCCAAACCAAATGTAATAAAGCAGAGAGTAAGGAGCAACCCACGACCAGGCGATGCCTTGAGCACAACGTGACTCCGGGCTGAAAGCAGCCTGCAGGAACTGGGATGTGAACATGCTAGGAGCTATGTCTGGGAGGAGAAGGGTGCTGGGAGGCCTTACAGTCCCTAGTCCTGCCCGCTCCACCAGGCTGACTTACAACACCACAGACGGGGCAGGAAAAATCTCAGAACCCAGTTAGGCAAGGGCACGATGGTGATCACTCCGACACCCTCAATACACAGTTCAAAACAGAGGAATTGACGTAAACAATGCACTCCTAAGACGTGGTTGTGCCTGTAACGCCCGTGACATCAGCAAGTCAGCATGAACCATGGAACAGCAAAGCCAGCCGAGCTACAACAGAATACAGATGACCCTGCAGAATTCTCTGCTGCTCTGCTCATCTATTACACTGTGCCTGATACCAGATTAAGAGTAATGACAAATCGAATTTAATAAATGCAAAACGTGAAACACTTGAACTAGTTTGCATTCTTGCTGATAATTATAACCGATCGTCAATGTCACACTGTTACCAATCTTCATAGAACAAGACAGCAGCTCACTGATGAAGAAAAAATCAGATTTTGTTTGCATTGTACCAAATTAGAGTCACCTAGGAATAAACACTCTACTGCTGTTCATTCAGAACCAAACTTCGTTTTGATGCCAAGTCAGCATCTTAAACCCCATTTCTTACCTCCCACCCTTCTGAACAAAACATCACGTCGACATTTTGGACTCACAGAGGTCCAACAGAAGTATCAGCACCCCAGTCAGTTTTCTCATTCAAGGGCATTCAGTGATCTATACCTGATTATTATTTTCAAGAGAGAATAGCACCTATGACTTACACAAGCTGGATGTCCAGCGTGTACATTCTGCATAACTGAACATTAACATTTTTCCATTGTAACACCATCAGGAAGTGAAGATCCTGCTGAGCGTAAATCGATACAAATCAGCAGCCATGGCTACTGAATGAAGCACAAGCACAGATCTGTTCATGATAGGAGCCTTTATTTCCAGACTTTTTCTAACAGAGTTTCCCATTTCTTTAAAAACAATAAAAACCCTCTCATGACACTAAGTGGTACAGGAGTCTTTCTTTGCAAAGGAGCAACACGTTAGATTTCAGCTCTTTTTCCCTACTTTGGTAATTATAATTTGGAACTATTTACGTAATAAAAAAGAAAATCAAGCCTCTCCACCCAAATTCACTTTTAGGTTCAGATGTGCAATGAAAACCGGATAAGTGCATTTTAAGCACTGAATTAGTGCACTGCACTGAAGATCAGTCCGTAATTTCGAGTAGGGCAGAACTGCATTACGTCATGCGTTATTTTGAGCTTGCATAGCTGCTTCGACAATCACTTCTCCCTATGAAGTGCCACGTTCCCATTGTAGCAGGGGACATGAGGAGGGCAGGTTTTCTCTGTCCCCTGGGGGGCACCCATGAGAACACAATAGCATCCTTCCTTCTTACACAGTATACCCACAACATTCGCTGTCACTAAAGGCAGCTAACTTTCATCCAGCATAAAAAAAAGCAGCATTTTCTTTCCCTTGCAAGAGCACTCAACCTTGCCCAGTGATGATACGCTGCCTTACTGGCTCAACCAAAACGCCTCCCTGCTCTGACCGCAGGATTTATATCATCTATCGCAGGTTAACTTGCTCATAGCTTTGCTGCTCATTACCTGGAACCCATCAAATTTTCCTCCACTGCACTGCTGTATGGATCACTTGGTTTCACAGATCAAAACCAGCCACAGTAAGGAATGGAAGCTGACTTTTTTCCCCTTAGACAATAAGAAGTTCTGTTTGGGAGGACTGGTACCCTGGCGTAAGATCTCTGAGCAGCGCCTGTTGTGACATTTAATCCAGGGCTTTTGATCTGGAGCAACAACAGCACTTGAAATCTCAGGCGCTGTGTCAAAATAGGAGTAGCAATAGTAACAGCACTAATAATGAGGATGGAGCTCCTTTAAACCAAAATTAACTTCTAGAGAATGAGGGTGTTTTGTATTACTTGTAACTGTTGTTTGCTCCACTCAGCTTTCAGAATGCTCCTGGAAAGAGGAAGCACTGAGTCACCACCTTGTCTTGGGATGTTGCCTCGGGTACTGTTACAGGCGATCACGCAAGCTGGACCAGACACCAACGTGGGGGCTGATGCTTTTCGGGAAATGACAACAGCAATATCCACTGAGTACCAAGGAAACCTCTATTCTGGGATCAAAGGAACATGAGGCAGAAGCATGCTCAAGAACAGAAATGGCAGAGACAGTCTTGATAAGAAAACGTCCCTCCAAGTGTGACAAAGGCACCCCAGTTACCCTCTCCAGGGCCTGACAAAGAACAACAGGGCCCCGTTACCTCTGACCTTCACGTTCAGGGCATCCCCCTGCACACAAGGGCTGCCTCTGGAGCCAGCGCTTCCCAGCTCTTCCACAACCATCACCAGATGCAACCTGAAAATCACTGACAGCTCTGAAGCTGTACCAGGCATTTCTGTAGACGCTCACTACAAAAGCAACACACGTTCTTCCCAAATCTGAACGGTGTTTTGTAAGATTTGTGCGGTATTTAGAACTCTCTGGTTTTGGAGGCCAGCCAAAAAGCACCACCAGAACTGATTACACATGCTGAAGTGCAGGATGTACCTTGTCTCACATCTCACACACACCCCAGCAAGCACCAGCGCCCCGTGCAGGCTCAGGGATTACAGCCACCAGCAGCACAGATTTCTCCCTCTGCTGTTTTGCTCAGCACAAAAGGCTTAAGAAGCTGCTGCGCTGATTCAAAGCCACGCTGCAAAGCAATCGTGTACACGGCGCTCGTTACCGAAGGGTTCCTAATACAAAGAAACTTCATCTGCATTTTAGGGCATCTCCTGGCAAAACGCAACCCTGAAGCTGCTGCAGAACATCACAGCCACAAGAAGCTTTTCCAAGGATGTTCCGCACCGACTCATTTGCTAATGTTTCCTGGTGACTGATCTAAGCCTGGCCTCAATCTTCTTTTAATGAAGGAGGAAGGCAAGGATACTTTATCGGCTATTATTAGCTCTTAGTACCTGTGCGCAGAAAACAAAACTAAACAAAGCAGAGCCTTTAATTCCCCAGCCTCTCTCACAGGCCCAACACTTTTCAAGAAAAACACCGGATGTAAAAATAAGTCAGAAAAACATCACAAATGGGTAGCAATGCCTGCAGAACAATGTGGCATACAGCAGTTCCTTCATGTCAGTACCTGCATTTGGGACGAACCTTAGGTGAGCATTAAAACAAAACAAAAGTTAGTAATTTACACTTATAAAAGTCAATTTGAACTGCTCTACCTTTCCTGCAGCTGACCAAGGACAAGCAAAGGAGTGGCCCCAGGAGCACCCAGGCACCGATCCACTCCTGCAGCAGGGGCAGAGGCCAGCAGGGTGAAGCTGCCAACGCTGAGAAATGAAGAGGCTCGGCTTCCACTTCCAAAACCGAGCACTGATTCCCTTAGGTCTATTTTGGTAAATATGTATAGAACCTGATTTTTTTGTACTTCGGGGAAAATAAGCTTGTGGATGAAGTATGTACTAAACGATGGGCCACAACATTTTATGACTGAGAAAAAAAAAACAAACAAAAAGAAACAGTAATGTGCCTGCTTCCCTTGCTTCATAACTTGACAACTGCCTGTTCCAGGGTCAGTGACACAAGCGTGAGCACATTGTGGACTTCAAGTTCAGGTTGTGTTGGCTGGATAAAGCTGTTACATGTACTTATAAGCACAGCACAGATTGTGCCTTCAGCTTCATTTTACCCATAATATGCAGCCTGAATAATTTACAGAAAGAGTGATACACAGCAAAATTCACAAAGAGTTTTGAACTATGTAGGAATGCACGTATTTTAAGATCAAGAGAGAGAAACTGCAATAGCTTTGTGCAATGCCCATTTAAATTTTCCCCACTTTGGTTCTGACAAGCTACAAAAACCCTACTTTCATATTTGCCTACTGAAATAAAGGTGAATGAGAAAATAAGGAACATTTTCACGAGCAATCCTTCAGCCTCAGCAGAGGGGCATTATTTTTACACAGAAGAAAACATTCTTGGCAGAAAAACAAGTTTCCTAAATATGTTAATACCCGCTGTTTATAATTTGCACTGTAAATTGTAATCATCAATTTTCACCTAGCTGTCTCTTGGTAAAAGACTAATTAAACCAGAGTCTGAAGTAGGGCTGGGTGAACCTTACTGTCCCTGAGTTTTCAGTGACTTTCACATTCATTTTCACCTGATTCACAGAAAGCCTCTGAGGGACGGACTGCCACCATTCCCCAAGAAACGCTCTCCAAAGGAACCCTCTGCCTCCTGCCCCGAAGGAAGATGTACCTAAGAACAAGCATCAAACCTGTACCGTATCCACATTGACTCAACGTTTCCCATTTCCATACCCAAAATCATACAGGCAGCAAGGCACACACAGAAGCACTATGATTTTTGTGTCACATGTTCTCTGACCTCCCCTCCTGACGCAGCACTGTATACACATCTGTATTTCCCAACAGCACAGTTTAAATGCTGAGGATTTGTCATCTATTATAAATGTATTTTAAATACAAGAAACCTCTCACTTCTCACCGAAGAGTCACTTCTGCCACAGTGCTTTCCAAAGCACCTCAGCATTTCAATCATCCTGCTCCCCATGACTGCTGGAAGTTGCATCTGCACAGTGGGTGAACCAATTCCCTTGCCCTGGATATTTAACGGCATTTGTTTGTGTTCACTGATATTCAGACTAGTTTTGTAGCTGAAGTAGCTTTATAAATTATTCAAACTGCAGAAACCTGGAACAACCCAAGGCAAACTACAAAAACGTGTCCGGTTCACACGTTTCTCTATGACTCAAAGTTCCCTTCTGCAGGAAGACTCCACCTATCGACTTTGACTTGCAAGGAACTTTCTCCTCTGCTATCTGTGAAAAATGACAAACTTTCACAGCGTGGAAAGAAAATTAATAGATCAGAACCAGACTGAGAAAGAAACACTTCTGTAAGAAATATTACAACACACCACCTCTGTAGCCCTTGCTATCTACAGTTGATGAACTTCTGCTTATCTCAAGGAACTGCTACAAAAATCAGCCATGTAAGGGGTTACCACTGGAGAGACAGGCTTGAGATACAAGCCAATAAACAAACAAGGGAACACAAGAAGCATCTCTGCACTACTGACCCCTGGGGAACACCACTCCCGACTGTCGCCAGCTGCATTTAACTCCATCCATCCTCACTCTCTGGGCCCGGCCACCCAGTCCCTTTGTTACCCAGCAAAGGGTACGCCTGTCCAAGCCAGGGGCTGCCAGCTTCTCCAGGAGAATGCAATGTACATTGCTGGTTATTAAAGATGACTGAGCTTTTATAATGAACTGAGCTGAATGGAAATCCTCTATGACAAATACCAGTTATTTACGGGAGCCGATGTCGGCTGTGGGGGTTACATCCAGAGCGCTTCTCATCTGCATCTTTTGCTGCCTGCAAAACTGAAAGAGGTGACAAGTAACAGCTGTAAGCAAGAAGAGCGGAGAAAGCAAACACAAAGCGAACCCTGTTAAATTAGGAATACAACAAAGCCAAGGTAACAGACAACAGACTGAACTGATGCTTGCTCCATCCCACGTGAGGCTTCCCCTTGCTCTTTAAACACGAGAACCATTTTCATACGGGTACCCCTAAACCAACCATTCTACACAAAACACGTCCTTCCTTGTCTGTGCATCACTTCGTTTCATGTACTTCAGGGATAGCTGCACGAGCAGAGTCACTCTGACAGGTGCCAGTTTGCTGCTGGAAGTAATGAGCACACAGCGTGCTTTGAGGCATGCGCTGCTGTGCCGCGTGCTAACAGGGGAGCCAACAGCCCAGTCAGCCTGGAAATACTGCCCTTCCCACTCATGGTTATGATGATAAAATATGTTTCTTGTGATATATGGCATGCGTGAGGAACGCTGACTCTGGATGCTGGCTTTCTCACTACTTCGTCCTGGAGCTGACCAATGTTTTCAAGGCACACAGTGGGATTAAGGATGGGGCAGAGATCAGTGTGCACGTACAGGGCACACAAAAAGCTATGCAAAAGCTAGTATAAAATCTAACTTCATTATAAAAAGATACCCCAAATATTCACATTATTTTCAAAATGATATAATCTGTTACACACCACTGCATGTTGACTACTATTCTGGATTTCAAACACCTCCCAGTAACCTATCCTAAAGAATATGCCCCAGTGTAACTCAGTTACAAGGGCTGTGTTTTTTTCCTGGACATGCAGCAGGTCACAGAATTTTCCTTCTATCTGGCAATATTTAAGAATGGACAGTTCTAGTTTTAATACCAGTGATGAGCAGCAGGTGGTCTAGTGTTACATCACTAATACATTCCCCTGCACTAGAAACACCCAGCTCTTCTGAATTTACCAACAGTTTGCAGGTCTGCAAATCCAAATGAGGAGAGAGGAAGGAGGAACAGGATTCCTTAAAATCCAAGAGGTGGTTCAGCTCAAAGGTAGTTTAGAGGTGAAAACCTGTGGTGCTCAGGATTTCTTCCAAAGCAGAGCCACCAACTTGTACCTTGGCAGGACATCAGGCTGAATTTGCAGGTGGCATTTGAGAAAGACGT
This sequence comes from Alectura lathami, assembly GCA_013399715.1. Taxonomy (NCBI): domain Eukaryota; kingdom Metazoa; phylum Chordata; class Aves; order Galliformes; family Megapodiidae; genus Alectura; species Alectura lathami. The sequence goes on from VXAV01007980.1 coordinate 121,352, forward strand.
CAGCTGCCCAGCTTCTCTATTTATCAATCGTTTTTCTGTGTGTAGACTTTCCTTTTTGTCTCATAGCAGCTCGGCTGCTGTTAGGAGCCTTTGTTAGGAACCATGCCAAGCGCTTGCTGAAATTCAGCCACATTTCTTTGTCCACAGTCTCAACATAGCTGCTAGGAAAGAATTACCTTCAAAATAGGAGGGTGGCAACCCGCTCAGACATCCCCGCAGTGATACAGATGCAAACTATTCATTGAGGTTCCCTGTCCTAGCCTTATTTTCTCTCATCATTTCTTTTATGCCTCTCCTAGTGGTCCCACAGGCTCTGTGGCCAGCTTCTTCCATCTGGCACATTTAGCAAAGAATTCATTAGCTCTCATGCCTTCTTTGAGTTGCTCTTCCAATTCTTTTCTGGCACCTTTACTGTTTAATCTGCCAGGTATAGATCTGTATTTTCTTCACCTGGACACAACCTCAGCTTTCCGGGGAACTTTTGTACTTCTAGCAACTAATCACTCCCTGCTTTTGGCCAGGAAAGATTCCTTCTGGATTTTCTCCCATCTCTTTTAACAGTTGCCATGTTCAGACCATCTCACCTGATGCCTTCTAACTGTCTCCATGCCATCTGCAAGAACCCCAGTTCAGGGTTGATATTAACACCCTCCCATGGAAAGTTGTTCCCTTTCATTAAATCAAGCACTATGGTAGCATACATGCATTTTTGGGCTTTGGTTATTTCTGTAAATAACTTCTCTGTGTTCATATATGGATTGATCCCTTGCATTTTTCTCTATCTGGTTTTTCACGATTCAGTAGGATTCTTCTTTTCAGACATATAGCGCTTTGCTTTTATTTTTTCTACACATCCATCTGACAGAAATAAATTTCATCACGAAAACAATTACATTTACATGCAGGTAGATGGCTTAGAAAAAACATGGATGGTAGATGGGTAATACAGTGAAAAAAACTGCATTCAGAATCTACAGACTATTTGCAGTGACCCCTAATAGCACTATTGAAAGTATGCTGAAAGAAGAGACCCGACTCTTTAGTCTAACATTTGCCGAAGGGAGCATCATGCATTTAGGTGAATAGCTTTGTAAATTAGAGATCATAAGAAATCCGTGCATCTGCAGAACACTTCCCCTCAGAAATGAATTCCTGGCTTTTGGCTGTGGTTCTGTTGACGGACTGCGTATGAGGACAAGTAAGTACAGGCTAAAAGCTTCTTTTCAGCCTGCCATCAAGAGTTCAAGTCTAAATAACCAAACTTAAAATCTCAGCCAACGGGAAGGTTTTACAGAGAAGATGCTTTCGTTCTTGGGATTTTCCATCCCGAGAGTCCGGACTCACCATGTGCTCCCATTTCTATTTATCCACAAATACCACAGCACACAGCTCAACACACTTCCTAACTCCTGGCAGTCCAGAATGCACTGCAGTCGCTGATGAGCACAAACTCACGGAGTGAAGTTATTAATTTGCAACCACAACACCATTCTTTGCACTGTCAATCTGGTGTCTCACCCTGACACAGCTACCACTGCCATCCCCAAATCCACCATTTGGGTCCGTACGTCACCAGTAACACGTCGCAGGGCAGGGAAGCCAGAGGCCCCCTTATGCTCACCAGTGCGTGGGCACAGCAAATGGAACTTTGTGGCACTGGTGTTTGTACTTCATGGCATATATCTGTGTATAGATACATATCTTATGTGTAAGAACAAAGTCCACAGTATGCAAACCAAAAAACTTGCAACTGAATTCTAAGATTCGACGTTTCTGATCCCGATTTACAACACAAAGGCCATGAAGGGAAACAGCTGAAGTGATGTCAGATCTTCCTAGACTGAGAATCCAAAAGAAGTCCAGCTCCTTACCAGTTAAAGTACCCGAAACTTGCAAAAGCAAAGAATTGTCTCTGCAGTACCACTGAACTTCCGAAATGACCACAGCCAAGTGATGAGGAACACTTTTGTAGCTATTGGTATGGACGTTTCTCTATGACATTATTCTGGTCATACTCCCCCAGAATGGACGTCCTGCATGTTGCTGAAACAGCGCGTGAACAGATCTCGGCTCCACCCCAAATCCTCTTCTCTCCTCCCATTTCACTCAGCGAAACGACGTGTTATTCTCTGTGAATCCTGTTTAAGAGCCCTGCCAAGAGGATGGCTATTACTTCAACGTACTGAAATTCACATTTTGCAGGACAGCTCCCTGCCAGCGAGCTGCCAGCAGTACAGGAGATGCGGAGAGCCCTGGCCAGGTCAGTGAGAAGGGCAGCACGGCCAAGTTGCGTATATTTAAACACTCGCAGCAGAGATCTAAAGCTTGCAACTGCATTGCCCAACTCTTCCTGTAAGCAAATTCAGCATTTACTTCCATCTTTGTTTAATATTCAATTATTGTGTTTCCATTCAGAAAGCTTTTCCGTGCTTACATATTTTTAAGGTTACTCGAACACAGGACGGAGTTAAGCTGTGAACATAAAGGCTAATATTATTCAAAGAGAATGGAAAAGTTTATCTTCTTGTTCTTTCCTATGAGAGATTATGAGGCCAGACTCACCCTCCTCCTGCCTGTAAGTGGCTAGCCTTAACGAAAGGCAGAGTAGGTCAAGCGGGGTTATTTCAGGGCCTGGGTTTGTCACGTTCCTGTTGTCAGCCCAGCTCCTGACTCATTTTGGGCAGGTCTACGGCCAAGCATCCCAATGAAGTAGCTATTAAAACTGAATTGTCCTGGTTAATGCACTCCTCATACACTCATCAAGCTCCCCTAGGGCTAGCGCAGGTTATTTCCCAATTTCAGAAAGTGCTGAAAGGGCTGCAGATCAGAAGTGTGATACAGGCACGTTAGAAACGACAAGCTCAGAAAATTTCATAAAGTCGGCGAAGACATGTCCTTAAACAGTCAAGCAATACAAATCACCTACCACACAGCACATTAATCCCCATCTTCTACCACAGTCTTTAGTTTCACGCTTGGAGATTTTTCACTACTAAATCTTCACCTCCCAAGTCGATTATGTGTTCCTTCTTCCATCTGCTGTCTCCAGCTGATCTCCCCCACTGCAGAATGGGTTTTCGTGCCCCAAACACACACACTGAGCTTCTTCTCCCCATGTCAGCCCAGCACTTGTCCCCTCCATGCGACTTCCTCTTTGTGGCAAGAGAAATATCCCGCACCAATCCGCTGCCACTTCTCAGCAGCTGCCTTACTGGGGCTGGCTGACCCCCTGCAGCGTGCTGTAACAGGAGTTAGGACAGCCATGGCTGAGCTTTTCAGCAGTCAGTATTCTGGGGGCATCATCAGCACTGCCAAATGTTGAATCAGTGTGTGCTCTGCTGCAGTATCAGTACTGCTGTTCTGGAACACACAGACCCCATCCACAAGATCCAGCTGTGGTCGTGCAGCCTGCCGTACACCGCCAGGATGATGCGCCACCACGTACTGCCCTATCTCATGGTGCACACCCCTAAGGCAGATTGTTTTATCACTGCTGGAGTACAGAGCACTGCACATTTTTGTCCCCTTTTTTTTTTTTTTTTTCTGCAGCATTTTCTTATGCATTTTTGACAATTGTCTCCCTGCACAGACCAGCAGAATCTTGGCCCAGAAGCTCAGATTACCTGATTCCTTTTTACCATGCTCTGTTACTTCCTAACTGTACCTCTGTCAACTGGGTATCAACGGGAAGTTGTTTCTTGGAAACCAGGCACTGTAGTGAGTCATTCAAGCAGAGAGGCAGCCCGTGGCACCCCTAGTGAGATGGTGTTCTACTGTTGCTGTCCCAGTTTCATCAAAAGAAGTCCTTCATCGTTTCATTACTACACTTTTTATCTTGCACTATTTCACCATGTTCAGACTTTGATACTTTCCCAAATGGGTTTCTAATCACTGTAACAGCTTTCCCACCTATCACACTGTACAGTCGCCAAGCTTTGAGTTACTGTGTTGAATCGTTCTTGCTTTAATCCCAATCTTCTACTGAATAAATCCTCTCATTTCAATTACAACTGTCTTATAAATTCTACTGCAAACAACATGCTCATTGCCCTATGCGAGAACAGATAAATCTTTAAGCCATAGCTGAAGATGCCTGCTGAAGATCTGCAACTTGGATATACCCCACTGAAGTTCCTGTACTGAAAGCAAAGCGTAGGACGGTCAGAGGAGAGCTCTGCCAAGCTGTGCACGGTCTCTGCCTGGCGTCCGCAGGACAGGCCCAGAGAAGGGAGCACCAACAGGAAGGCACCTAGTGGTTCCTTCCAGCAACACTCTCCTGCTACTTGCTGCTAGGACTGCCAGAAGCTGAGGGTGTGTCCTCACAGAGCATGGCACGTGATGGATTTTCCCTTCATGGCACCATACACAGGCTCTGTCAGAGCTCCTGGGGGAAGAACGACTTCCCTGGTCCCTGGTGTACCCTGACCCTGCTCTCTTCCAGATGCACTGTGTGTGCTGCCTACATCTGGGACTCAGGACTTTGTGCCCCTCTATCTAATACAGCACACAGCTTTCACTTTCCCAAACCAAAGGGCACCAGCCTCTGCTGTCACTCCCTGTAAGCCTTACTGCCTTGCCCTCAATTTTTAACAAGTCTTCAGTAACTCCCTCGGAGTCACCAGCACCGCACCATACACAGCACATTACCATAACCCTACCTATTTTCCTACTGCTTCTCCTTCCAGTAAGTGTAACACCACACTTTGTTTTCATGACTGAAGAAGGACGCTCAGCCCAAACACCCATCTAAACCCTAACATCACTTCAGAGCACCATCCACTCACCGTTTCAGCTACGCTGGACACTCTGGTATTCAGCTTTATCAGCCTGGTGCTCAGGCCCTTCTGCATTTACTGTCCTACCAACAGCAACATTCAGCAGTGCATAACATCCTGTGGGAATCCACCGACAACTGCACTCTGCACCGAAAACTCCTGTTCCTGCCCTCCATTCAGTCTTTTAACAACCTCCGTTGGTTCTCCCTGCATCCCATGGCAGATTGCAACACTTGTGGAATTCTTAAATTCTCATCTCCTTTCTCTACTGGTTGTGGTCACTGCTTCCTGAGCCTCTTGCCTCCACACTGCAAACAGCTTGTTCCACTTCATGTCTGATTTTGTTCCTCCTTAACAACTGAAGTACACATAACATCCGAACTGCAACCATACATGAATTTTACAGTGACAGCACGTGTGTGTTATCACACACTAACGCCAGGCTGCAGTCCCCACCAACCCTCAACTGCCCTTATTCTCTAGCAATGTTTTCTTCTAGAACTCGAACATTTGCCTGTTCTTGGCCAAATACTGCAACCACGGTTCAACATACAGTGTTATCCTCTCAGAACACAAAAACGGTTCTTGAGTTAAATCCTGCTGTATCTCTTTCCCATCTCTTTTCCCAATTTCACGGATTAGTATGAAGTGCAGGGAGGACACTTCTTTCATGCTAAGAGGCACAACGAAGAGATCAGCAGGACCGAGCGCTTAGAGCATAAACAGGCTGAGACTCCTCTGCTGACCATCAGGATCTTCAAGAGCTACCACTGTCCCTTCGCTGTCTTCTGGGTACATTTTCATTAATTATTTGAAAACAAATTTTCTTCTCAGACTGTTTCCCATTTCCTTTGCTAAACTTGCTCCAATTGTAGACACATCTGACTGCCCCTCGTTTATCTTTTTGTCTTCGTTCAAAATTAACATTCATAAATCAGAAACCCAACCCGTAACAACTCATTTCCATTACAATGGCTACAGTCCTTTTATATTTGTCCTTCTCATGCACATGCCTCTACTTCTTACTTGCTCTTCTTTGTGTACTTGATTTTGCCCCTTGAAACAGTTCTGTAACTCCCTATGGAACGCATAACTTGTGGTATGTGAGGTGTAAGCTGTCTAACTGTTGCACAGGCGCAGTCTCCAATCCTAGCCCAGGCTCCAACCAACCAGCACCCCCCCTATAGGGGCCATACGCTGCATTTCACACGTGCATTAGGGTTTGCAGCCTGTTCTGCACCTCTCCCTATGCCCCTGTCCCTGGGAGGAGCTCTCCCAGTCTCACTTCTCCCCCCTGCTATGGAATGAGCTGCTACCGCAATCCCCACAGCAAAGCTCAGTGTGAGTGCACACAGAGCATCAAGCTGCCAAACAAAGCTAATACTCAGACGACACAGATGTCTCCTTCTACCTTCTACCAAGGTTTAAGCTGTACAATTTGCCTTTCTGCCTGCCCACATCCTACTGACAGCATGGCCAAAGTGAGCGCATGTACAGCCCTCACTACCTACCATCAGCATGCTACAATGGTCTTGGAAAGCATTCCCAATTTTTCTATTATTATTATTTTGTCAGGTAGTAGAAATTCAGGACAGAAGAAATCAGTCATTTTACCTAAGAAATAGAAATTAGGCCCTCTTCATACATTGACAGGGTAAGATTTTGCCATCAAACATGTTCCTATAACCCAATTACACAAGTATACCCTAGTCTAAATGTAATTGTGGCACTGCTAAAAAAACTCGATTTGCTGGAGTGATGCATTTCCCTTTAATTAAAACAGAATTACATAAACGAACCCTTCCATCTCATACACCAACCGACCTAATCATCTGAAAAAAAGAAACCTGACTACTGCAATTAGATGATTTTGGAAGGGCAAGAAGACCAACAACGTATGCGGAAGCTATACAAAACTGTGAGAGAAGAGCTGTGAGATCTAAAGCTGCAGTTTTCACACTTCACTTAACTTCAGTGGAATGCAAGAAACCATGGGCTGGGGTAGTGAGGAACTCCGTGGTCAAAGGGAGGAAGATACAGCTGTATTCAGTTTTGGGCCCCTCCCTACAAGAAGGACTGTGAGGCCCTGGAGCGTGTCCAGAGAAGGGCAAGAAAGCTGGTGAAGGGCCTGAAGCACAAGGCTGATGGGGAGCGGCTGAGGGAGCTGGGGCTGTTCAGTGTGGAGAAGGGGAGGCTCAGGGGAGACCTCATTGCTCTCTACAACTCTCTGAAAGGAGGTTGTGGCGAGGTGGGGGTCGGCCTCTTCTTCCAGGTAACTGTGACAGGATGCGAGGTAACGGCCTCAAGCTGCACCAGGAGAAATCCACGTTGGATATTAGGAAAATCCTCTCTGAGAGAGTGGTCAGGCGTTGGAACAGGCTGCCCAGGGAGGTGGTGGAGTCTCCTCCCTGGAGGTGTTAAAGAAACGTGTGGATGTGGCACTCAGGGACATGGTCTGGAGGGCGTGGTGGTGGTGGGCTGATGGTTGGACCAGATGATTTTAGAAGTCCTTTCCAACCTGAATGGTTCTAGGATCATATTTGAAGTAGTTTCCTTTGTCTTTCAAACATGAGAACAATCTCACTTCTCCCTTAACTTTCCCCAGAATGCTAACTTCCAAAGTTCGGACAGATTCGGTCAAAAAGAAAGGGGAACATGAAGAGAGGTAGAACAGAACAGTTTCATAACTGAATGCTTACTCCAACACGTTCTCAGGTGTTCAACATTAAAAATGAAAACAAAATACTAACAATAATAAATTACAGAAGTTAACACCAGCCTGAAGAAATTGCTCCTTGTAATTTTTAGTGAAGAATTACTAAGCACACTAATGTCAACATCAAGAAACAATTTTCATGATTTACTGAAACTATAACGATGGCTACATGTAGTTCAAGAAACTGTTCTGCTCATATTTCCCCTCCTTAACCTGCATAAAATAAATGTCATTAGCAAGACTTTGTGGATTACACTGACAAACAGTGAGTCGGAAATTGCTTATGAATTAAAACTCAGCTTTCTGCTTGAGGTTTAAAACTTCCATTGCACCTCAGAGTTGCTGGATAGGCTGATATACAATGAACTTGGAAAACAGGTTGGCAGGAGAAGACAGGGAAAGGGAAGAAGTGAGGAAAGGAGAGAAGAGGAGGTGATATAATCCAGTCCTCGCATGAACAAAACCCTGGACTAAGTTAAATATTTATCTGCAGGCCAGGTGCTCTTTACACACTGAAGAGCAAAATTACACTGCCCTTGTGTCTTCTGCTGCACAGCAAGGGGGAAAAACAAAGGTCATTTTCACCTAGATACCATTAAAAGCCTAAAACATCTGTGTCCTAGGGAGCTGTCAAAACATAATAAATAGCTACTTGAATTGCTCTGAATTATGGTTAGTAATTCTTTGGTTCTAAACAGTAAAGAAGAATGCAATTTCTGGCTTTGCAGGAAGGTGGAGAGAAATGCAAAGTTGTGCCGAGCCTCATGGTGGGCCAGCGCTGTCAGAGCCAGCGACCAAAAGCTGTCCAGAGCTCTGCCCCGCTGCTCACAGATCCCTATCCACTAACAGGGACCCAAAATAACTCACTCTGCTGGCACATCCTGGAGCTTCTTGGGCTGAAAAACAGTGGCTGTGCCATTCAAGCTGCAACGCGATGAGAGAGACGCTTTTGCCAACTAACAAAATAAAGATTCCACTTCCAGAAATGCTATTTTAAACAGTGCAGTTCCTGAGCAGCATTTTGTGCTACAGAAACACACGATATGAGAAACATTTTCAAGGAAAATTACCACAGGCACCAAACATATTTTTACATCTCCCACAACTGTTTGTGCAGTATTCAGCTTTATTATTATCATTTAAATAAATAAAACAATGGGGAAAAAAAGCAGCCCTCTAAAGAGAGCTTGCCCTCTAAAAACGACGCGTCCTTGCTGCCTGCCTCACAGTAATTATTGGAAGGAATGTTCTGCTGCGGAGAAATACAGAGGTTCTTTCAGATCCATCACAAACAACACACTTTGTGGTTCACAGGTGCAGAAATGAATAGACAGAATGCATATTAAATTCTAACGCCAGTGAGTTGTGCAGTACAGAATTACAGTCAGGTTTTGAGCGAATAAATTGAGGGAGCAAGAAGCTACACTCCAAGGACTATGACAAAAGTATTTGTTTGTCATTTGTTGGCACAACGGCCTCTTTTCCCTTCTCTTTTTTTTGGCCTGGTCATTAATGTGCATGCACAACATAAGCTCCTCAACTTCTTGAGCCATTTTAACTTATTCAAACCCTTTCCTTGACCCCATAGCTGGGGTCACCTTAGGGTTGAAAGTTAGACTTCATTCCTTGTTCTCTGGCATGGAGCAACACTGGAGCAACAAACTGCTCCAGCAAACTGGCCACAACAGAAGGCTGCTGTGGCCTGGGCTGCAATACATCAGCCCCACCCTGCCCCAGGGGTCTGTTAGGATTTGTTGTAGCGGCCAGAGGTATCTAGGCCCCCCATTCTGGGCAGCTCTCCTTCAAAGGGTTAGCAGCCCACCTGCACTGTCAGCATCACATCACATTCACAGACCTGACAAAGAGTGCTCTGTAATCAACCTGGATGCTGCCATCACCCCATGACTTTGTTTATGCTGCTAATTTAACAAGCTGAACACATTTAACACACTGCAATTCAGAAATAGGCACGGAACAAACAGGTAAAATTCCCTGCTTGTGCCTCCATCTCCCTTGCAGGCCTCCTCCCTCCCAGCAATGGCTTCTCCGTCTCTCTAAACAAGAACATTCTCAAGGCTTTCATCTAATGAAGCTCATTACACAAACTAAACCAATGAGCTTCAGATTCTTCCAGACAGTCCTGCCTGCAAAATGAGAATGCTTAAGGCCTCTCAGATTCACCCCAGCGCGTTTCAGTTCTTTTTGACTTTGCGGGAGAAATCCAAGTTGGGATGGTTATAACAGTACATACCAAGCCACAACACCAGATCCGTAAAACAAAAGATGGCAAATGAGATATGGAAAAGCATTTCTGCACCTCACATGATTCTTCCTTGGGCCGTATGCCTGCAGTGTCTCCCCTGTTCACATCTATATGCTGACACGGAGCTCTAAATAGTGTAAGGAACGTATTCAGGAGCAGGAAAGCAGAACAGTCTGACCCACAGGTAAGGCTCTGGGCAGCCCTGGGGCCCTCCCAGCAGAGCTCTGGGGCACGCTGGGTGGGGAGAGCAGCAGCAGGAGCTGTGTGCAGGGCAGTCACATGCAGCAGCAGCTGATGATGAAGGCCTGGGGTGACCCTGTTCCCAGCTGCCCCTTTTGCCATAACTCTTTGCCTTAACTGCCAGCAAAGAGCCCTCCACCACCACACAGCCATGAGGGTTCCTGGGATTCGAGGCTGCTGAAGCAGCTGCACAAGCACCACTCTGCTCATCAGATGCAAACAGCAAAGGAGAAAACCCAACGGCTCTGCTACCGCACCGGGCTTTGCACACACACCTACCCATTTGCCCCAGCAAAACCGTGCAGCCGGAGCACATCACCACTTCTCATTACACATGCTCCTCGGAGTTCCCCTCCAGTTTAGGTTTAACTCCATTTTACCTTTCCTCTGATCCCAACAAGCTGTCCTCAGAGCTTCCCTGTCCTCAGCCTCTGTGCATACTGAGGCTGAATACTCCATGCTGTTTCTGCAACACATTTGATGACACACGGTTCCCACCAGACTGTGCTAGCAAAACACACAATGTGGTTATAGTGTATGTTGTGCTTCTAAAAGTATGTTGCCACCTGCGGACAACCTGGAGCTGCTTCTGAAAACTGCAGGTGATTTCCTGGGTGCAGGAGACCCTAACACTGCTAAGACAAGGGACAAAAGCAGCAGCTGATGGCCGTGTCCCTTCTGAACCATCTTCTCCGCCCAGCAGCCCTTTAGGGTGAAAAATAACTTCAGGAGCTAGAGACATATCCAGCTGCAAACTATCAGAGCATGAAAATAAATCCATCCACTGTTACCTGGTACATTAAAGATGAGATGTACACAGAAGAGATGAGGTAACAGGCTAAAACACTGACAACTGCAGCTCAGTGCAGCCTGGTATTTCTGCACACCGTCAGGTTTGCAGCGTGCCTGAACGGCTGCACCTAGCAGCACCTGCAGACAGAGCTGCAGAAAGAATTATCAGAGTCGATTGTGTAAATCTGTATTTTCATCCCACAGCTATTAACTGGGTCTTTATCATTCAGCTAAATTCTTATTGTGATTAAAAAAATAATTAAAAAAAAAAAGCCCTTCCCAAAAGTACCCAGAGCAAATTGAGCTGCTGCCGGGGTTGCTGAGAGCAGGCCGAGCGTGTCACCGTGCTGCCCCTCCTGGAGCAGGGGCCACTTCAGGACTGCCAAATCACAGGAAATACCTAATTCCAGTTTAGTAATCTCCGCCAAGTTGTTAATGACCACAGAAGTCACCAGTGTTGCAAGCACTAAGTGGCAATTTTATCGGCAATTACGGCCAAGATATTGAACACGGGAAGAGCAAATGGGGAGGAGAGACCAGCGAATGCTGCATTAAGAGTACATTGGACCTACACACACAAGAGGAATGAAATCAGCGAGCAGAAAAGCTGACTTGCAGAAAAATCAACCTCACTAGAACTCTGCTCCCATTTAGGTTTAAAAAAAAAAAAAAAAAAAGAAAGAAAAAAAGAAAGAAAAAACACTTCTCTGATCCCAGAGAAATCAATTCAGCCAATACTCTGCTCTGAGAAATTGCTCCAAATACTCAAGTCATTCAAGTGGCCTAGGGATTATCTCGGTTTCCATCAAGGTAAACAATCCAGTGGCATTTTTAAACACCAATCAAAGTGAGCTGATAGAAAAGCAGACACTTCAGATGGTAATGAAAGAGAAGGGGGTTATCCAGATATAATCCCATTATATTTCAGCTGCAGTGTTGGGAGATTTTTATTTTTATTTTTATTTCTGTCTCTGCAACTGCTGAGAATAGATGAGGGCCCTAGCAAATGTAGTAAGATCTGCAGCCGCCCTGTATCCACAGTGCTGGAAGTTTACCAGGCAGGTGAACTTCCCAGGCTGCTGGTCACACCTGCCATGCCGGTGTAACTTCTGGCTACAGCAGCGGCACCACCCCTTCCTTCCCTTGTTTACCCGCAGCCTGGAAACCATGCAGTGTGGTGTGGCAAGTTGTGCACTTCCAAATTAACTGAAGCATTAAGCAGTGATCATGAAACAAAACAAAAAAGCACCACCGAGTGAGTGAGCTGGGCACTGCTGGAGCTACCTTGCACACTGTTTTCATTAGGAAAGTACCAGGTCCAAGAGGTGAGGGATTTATGGGAAATGTACTTTTCTGATGTATTTTATTTCAAAGCATAAATACATAAATATGCATGAAATTATGAAGATTTCTTTTTTAAGTTCTAGATTAGTGTATGTCAAGAAATCCATACGCAAAGACATGGGTACCGTGCGCCTTTCCAAGGCGCCCAGCATACTCTGACACAGTAATGTCCTTCTCCCTGTTACTGACACCTGCATAACCAGCATCTGTGCATGGGAACACATCCCAGTATAGTGCTGAGCAGACTGCCCAGTTTGTTCAGTTTGTTGCAACAACAGCAAAGGTTTTACAACGGACCTACTTACAAAAATGGGCCACAAACACCGGTTTAATATCTACATCCTAAATGTTCCCATCTGACCTTTCTGTCCTTCCGTAATTTTCACACCTGTATTTCTCTGGAGTAAATACCCCCAGGTATTTTACACCTTCCTAACAGTCATTACTGTGACCATAAGCTCCTGTAAGAAGCCAAATGCTTCAGAGCTCCTTCCTTGTTTAGATCTCACAAATCTCATCAATAATAAAACTTTCAGATATAAGTGACAACTTGCAATGGCTTAACTGTGCTTCAGCTAACTCGACGATGCACCAAATCCCCAATCAACTGGAAAATCAGGAAGAATAGTGCAAAGCCGCAGATCTATGTAAACTCATTTTCCAGATTCATCTTTCCAAAAGTATGTTTCAAAAAACACTGGTTCTGGGTGCCCACGTGGGCAGCAAGCACTGGTGAACAAAGGCAGGCCCCGTTATCTCCGTGGCTTTACGTGTGCCACCAGACACTGCAATAGCTGATAAGATTTTTCTCCATTTGGGAGTATAATTCAGGAAAAAATTCACTTTGGGGGAACTGCCCAGTGCTGAGATGCAATTCAACTTGCAGAGTCTATAAAACTACCTATAACCAGGGAAAATAAATTTACAGAGAGACAAATCATGGAGATAAGTATCATATATAAATCTACAGAGGCTACGTAATTACTGCAAAGGAGATCCACGATTAATCTTTAGGACGGAGGTACTGATGCATCAAGGATGGCTCTGCAGGAGTGCAGCAGTTCGGGCCAGCTGTGCACTTCTGCAGTGACCATCCCCACCACACAGCACCATGGTTTGTGCTGCCGCGAGGTCTGGGAGCAAAACCACAGGATTGCTGGAAATAAAACTCTGACCCCCAGGAGCGTCCTGGCCTTTCTGCAGCTGAGGCCCAGCCACAGAGGGAGAGCCAGTCTGCATGAAACTTCCTGTCCCCTTTGGGTGGATGTAATGTCTCCAGCACCAACTGTTTCACCCTACAACACACTCAGTCCACACAAATATCCCCTCTGGGGTCCCTGCTGGTTGCAGGTGCTGCAGCAAGCTCCTCTGTCACTGTAGAGCTGTCCCAAAGGGTGCTCTCCTCCTAGGCCAGGGGAAGGCACTGAGGTTGCTCCAAGCAGCGGCCACCTGCTTCACCTCATGGATAAAACTCCGTGTCCTAAAACCACCTCACAGAAGCACACTGGGAGAGTCATTTTCCTCTACAAAACGCAGAGCCAAGGAGCACTAGCATTTCCTTAATGTGCTAAGAATCAGGACTGCAGGCACCCGTGCCGAGTGATGCACATGACAGCTCCCCGTGAATAAAGGGTGAAAGAGCTAAATATGCTTTTATATTCATTTCTCAGACTGCTACCAAGCACCGATGCATGCAGCAAAGCTGGTACTGAAGCCTTGCCATATTTCAAAGACGGCCTTTCTATTTTCAGCTGAGCTTCTCCAAGAAGGGAGGCTTGCTTCATCACACCACACAACTGCCTGCCTGTCCTTCCCAAAACACGTCTGACAGCCGTATCACAGCTGTCCAGAGGGAAGTAATTCCTGAAAGCAAGCAGCCAGAGATAGGAGAGTTTTCCCCAGCCACCTCCACCAGGGGACAGGCCCAGCTCCTCGTCAGTGCCTCAAGAGGGACGCAGAGCCCAGGCAGGGGCTGTGAAGGCACAAAGACACCAGCCCCACCTGTTCTCTCACCAAGCACAGCCAGCAGGTTCTGAAGCACTTCTGCAGTTCATCCACAAAGATCTCTCTCTGAAAAGTGCTTCTAATGAAAGCATGTTAAAAGGGATAAGTGGATGAACATCTGAGGCACGGGTAACTTTACGCCACCTTACCCCTCGATGTTAAGCAGGCACGTTCTCATACGGAATATCATAAAGTTGCTTTTGTACTCATAAAAGCTGACATCGCCAGTTGCTATGTTAAAACCTGAATGTCTCCCACTGTAAATATATATTTTTTCCTTCCTAGTGAATATGGAAATTACTGTACAAGCCAGTGCACTACAGCACCAGCCAGAGACGGTCATTGCTGCAACCTTATTTTCCTTTTTTCTAATTTCATTTGCAAGACCTCTAGAGGGCAGTGAGTAAAAGAAAATAAAGTACCAGAAATTGCCAGGAACATTAAATATAATTTTAGAAATTGGAATCTCCTCTAATTATTCCCTTCTACTGAAAGCCTTCCAGGTAATTCTATGGATTTACGGATTAATGCATTGGACTTTCTCCAACATCAAATCCTAAGCTCTGCTGCAGATTGCACTGACAGACTTTACAGCAATGCACTTTCCCAGTCATCTGCTTCTTTCAAGCTGAAGTCACTGTCTTGGACCTAAGCTAAAACATGCAGCAGGCCATCTTATTTCCATCGTGCTCACGGGCAAACAAAGCACTTTTTTTCCTAAAGGAAGTCACACTACGCCAAAACATAAGGCACACGGAATCAAGTAACGCTGACCTGTTTACTCAAATCCACAACACAGTGCAATATTGATGTTTAGGTTAATGTCACAACAGCCACGAACTACAGCAGAAGGCAGACTCAGATAATTCCTCTTTGTTTTTCGTGCATGTACTGGACACTGATTAAGGCATACCGCTAACAGCTTCATTATTCATTTCACTGCGGTGTATACAATTAACCCATTAGCAAGGAAACATATAAAATTTACCTAAATTGCATACAGCAGACAAAAACAGTTAAGTAGCTACATTACACTTCATCTTGCACAGTAAGAACAGCAATCAGTACAGCGCCAGCCCACCATCACATAATTCCAGCCATGCTTTAGTAACTTTCCATGGCTGCACAAACCTTTGTGTGACTCAGAAATTGGCTATGCAATTACCACAGGCAGAGCCGTCCTCACCCTGAGTTAATGCCCTGCTTATTTTTGGAACACACAACACATGTGCTAATGCATCTACAAGCATTAACAACTGAAAGCACAACAGAATAGCGGTTGAAAACGTGTGTGTTAGCGCCTGGTGTCAGGGCAGTAACACACCTTGCAGGCCCTGTGGCCTGGCCTCCCCGGGGTGGTGGGACAGCAAGACCCCATCCCCTGCTGTATGCAGAAACCCCTCCAAAATCCCCCAAGAAACCCCACATGGCAGTCAGCAATGCCCTGCCCAGACTCCTGGGTGATTCACCGCTGTTATATATTCTCACTGCTCCCAAGAAGCCACCGACCCTGGCAATTTACTCTTACCTGACACATTTTTTTAACCTTGTTTGTGAATGTTAATGTTTCCCGCCCCTGTAGTCTTGTCATTCCCTTTCCATCAGTGCTTTCTCTTGTCTGAATTCTCTTACAGTGAAAAGAGCTAGAGAGCTAACAGCTGCTTTTGCCATTCCCATTCGTAGGGCACAGACTTACCTGAACTTCTGAGCCCTCTTCATACTCCATCCGAGTGTGCTGCAGTGTCACAGAGTGATGTCCTATAGGGACAAAAATTTGGGAAAATATTGTTATTTCTCAGTTAGCAGAATGCAACTAAGTAATTTTGCTAACATTAATCTCTTGCTGCCCCATCCTGAAAGCACAAATAAGGGGCACAACATCTTGCAAGAAGCCGTTTATCATTGACTTCTTCCCAGACAAACTGCTCCCCGATTGTTCCAATTTTTGAAAGCCCTTTTTCTCTTCCAAATCTTTTTCTAAGAAATTCAGACAAAGTTGAGCAGCAGCTATTTTCTCTTATGACTAAACTTATACTTTAAGTTCTGACGTGTACAATCCAGAGACTTTTACAGAAACATCGTTAACTTAGCGAAATGGAATGGACAGTGAAAGAGATGGACTATGCAGGGACAGATTGCCACGCTAGTGGGAGAATCATTTTGCTTGGCAATGTGAACGTACTAAACTCTTAACACCTGCTAAAAAGCCAGAAAGGAAAATGGGTTTGACTCGACTAGTTTCAGAGCCAGCTAAATGGTGGTCTTCTAACAGAGCCCACAAGCCTGCACACATCCACTAAAGCAGATGGATATATGCAAACCCTGTCAGCAAATGCCTGGAAAAAAAATCAGGCCCAAAGCTGAATGTCAGTTTAAAGTATCTGAATAAATGGGGAGAAAATTACACATGATGCAACTCTACAGCCAGAAATCAACCACGTTCCAACTAAATAAAATGGATACTTACCGTCCAGCTTCTAAAATTAAAAATCTGCATTAATGCTCCCCTAAAAGTCTGCCACTTACTAAGGACATCAGTTAAATGTCGGTCAAAAGAGAAGAAGCTGCATGTCACACTGCTGCTGGAGTTGGGAGGAATCTCCTTGCTCCTGGTGACAGCACTCTGCCTATGGTCTTTTTTCCACACAAGGAAATGGATAATGCAGTGCACAAAAGCAAGGAGAAGTAAAAAAAGAAAATAAAAGAAGCAAACACGAAAGCAAAGGAAGAATCTATCATGATTCAGAAAGCTAGCTCAGAAGGGGGCAGGAAGAAGAAACAGGTGCGTGCCAAGGCCGTGGAGCAGCAGCTTCGGGTCAAGGCAGCCCTGGGCAGATCATACATATTGTTAGATCCCCAGGAGCAAGCAAAGATGCCTACAGCTGCACATACCAGCAGAACGGCATGGTACATACAATTAGGGAGCATACGCCACATTAGTTGAGGATCTTTTGGAAGTGGAGTATTTTTCTTCAAAGATCTAAAAAAAAAAAAAAAGGTTCCATGGCATCCTCCATTCAGCAGGTTGCTCCTATTTTACTAAGCAGCTTTATACAGACGTCTCAGTTGCCCGTAAGTGCTCCTCAAAAAGATGAAATCAAAGTCCGAAATGCTTGCAAAATTCTTCCCTGCCAGCCACAAAGAATGAAGGCTGAATTCCCAATTTAGGCAGGACGCCAGTGTGGTCTGCGCTAATGAATGGCAATCATTACCCTACTGGGTACATCTCAGATGTAATCCAAACCACACACAGGTTGTGTTCTTACAACTAGCGCCTGCACTGCTTTGAGATGAAAGAGCACAGCCTGGAAACCACGGAGAGCTGCTGGGCTTCTCCGTCCCCGCAGCACCTGTGGACGCGCTGCTACTGCAGAATGGATGAGGAGGGGGCTGCACAGGAGGCACTGCCACAACGCCTCTGCTGGCCTGGAATCTCACTCCCTTGCTTATAGAAACCTCGTGCTTAAGTGAGAGCCAGGAAACGCCTTACCCCAGGAGCAAAACAAAGCGGCCAGGTTGGGCTAAAACACCGTCCACATGCAGATCGCAGACTGTGGCCGCACAAGCAGCAGAGATGACTTTCTCTTTCCCCAGTGGAAAAAAACCAAGAAACTGAACACAAACTGAGAGAAGCTGCGTCCTTTAAAAGAAACGATCTGCTTACGGCTTGCTCCTCTGGGAGTAACCCCAACGCTGTTAGGCATTCCAGTGGTAACACAACAGAGACTTTAATCTGAACAGCACAAGTACTGACTGCACAAGGTTTTGCCTCTACGACCAGTTCTGCACACAGCCCTCAGCTTGTTACAAACCACCGTTAGCATGAAGCGAAGGCACTGTGAGGTCTCTGGCTTGGCTTTCTCTGCCTTCCCCTCCCAGATATGCACGCTCCACCCATCACCTTGTGACGCAGAATCTGAGAGGAGGATGCTCTGCTAGCAAGAGTGGAATTGTGCAAATTTATAAATTCTATCTGCTCATAAAAGGAATTATTTTTAAATATTCATATTTCTGTTACAGATGATCTTGTAGGATAGTAACTGAACAACTGCGAAGGGGTGAACAAAATTAATGGAAGACTGAAGCTGGGCACAGCAGTGGGGACCCCTGTCCTGCCAGCTCAGGAGATGAAGCCTATCACAGGTGGGACTTCCTTGGTGCCAAGACCTGATCCTTCCCTTCCCACGCCAGCATTTTTCAGACTGCACCCCAATAAACCCATCCTCATCATCATCATCTTTTGCACGGCTTGGTATTATTGACTGCTGTTACTGCTGCCTCTAACACACTTTGTACTCCTGGAGCTGTTTGCAGGGACAGCTGCAGAAAGACAGTTTGATGCCCAAGGCTCAGGATCCTGCCTCCTCCATTCCTCCTCTCCCTCCCTCAGCCTTCCAAGCCTCCCTCCAGTTGCTGCTGCCGTCCTGCAGCTCCCCACAGAGAGCAAAGCAGCAGCTGGCAAGACTCGGGCAGATTTGCTCCATTTCATGGTCTTTTGCTTTATATTTCTTGCACATTTGGTTATGTAGAGAACTAGGTAAAAAAAAAAAAAAAAAAAAAACTATAGCAATAAAGCCTCATTGCAGCAGAAAACAATTTGGCTACACAGGCCATTGGCAAATCAGAAAGACTCCTGCGAACCTACCGCGGGTGTAGCGAGGAGGGGAGGAGGTAAGTCATCAGCAAATGGAAACATTTAATCCAAAACTTTGAAACAATCCCAAATCTATTTTCTGTCTTTCTCTCAGCAGCAAATACACTGAGAAGCTCCTTGTAAGCACAGCCACTGTGCTCATTAAAAAACAAAAACTGGGAAATACAAGTTAACTTAATGGGAGCAGGTAAGGCTTCCCATTGCCTCTCCACCATCAGTTGTGCCTTCCTAAAACTTTAATCGGAGCAAAATTAACCTCTGCCTTCACACACTATGATTTACAATCAAAATTAAAATTAAACCCCTATACACATATATCCAAAAATTACCTGCAGGCAGCACTGAGAGACTGGGTGGGAACCCTACATCAGCACTGGGGCCAAGCCCTGACCAAACCTCCCCCACCTCAGCAGTGCCCTACTGGCATCCTGCTGCCTCCCGCCTCCCCTCCACCAGCACCTGCCTCCCTCTCAGCCACCCCACAGGGCACTCCTGTCTGCACTTTGGGTACCCTACGGCAAACTCAGGGCTGAGGCTTCCAGTACAGTGACCCCAAAAGGCAGAAATCAGCAGCTCTCCAGGGCTATTCTGCGCACCAAGCACACATGGCTTTAAAAAAGCACCTGTCTCGCTGTCCATGCAAGTGGAGCACAGGGGCAGCGTGCTCTTACTTTGCTCTTTGGAAGGTCCACCCATGCTGACCCCAGAACCTAACTGATCGCTGCCTGCCTCTGGGCTCACCCTGGGGTTTTCTGCCCTGGTGCCACACACAAATAGAATTTCTCCCCCTCCATACCATGACCTGGACTCTTCCAGTGCCTTGAGGAACCTGATGGTGCTGGCAAGTAGCTCCCAGGAGCTTTGACAGTGCTGCAGTGTATTTAAAGGAACTTCCTTGAGATTTGTTTTTATTATTATTTTTAGAATGAGTTCTCCCCCTTACTCTATTTTACTTAACTAGAAAACAGTGGATAATTAAGAGAAAACATTATTGTAAGCCAACAGAAAGAAAAAGAACAGAGCTGGTATCCAAATGCCAACTTCCACAACTTACCTCTACACTAATTTAACTCCTTCCCACTCAGACTGCTTATTCTGGCCTAAGGTAGATGCTGTTGCTGAACCAAAAAACCTGGTGGGAGACACCAGACGGCCAGTGAAGATGGACAAGCACCAAGCCCTGCACGAGCAAGGAGAAATCCCCTGTGTGAGGCACGGGGACCGAGACACAAGTGAATGCAGACAGCTTTACCAATAGGACCCACCAAAAACCCACCCTGCCCACAGTCTGGTATAAAGCTGCAGTGCCACTTCAGATGCAACCTGCAACACCTCTATCCAGAGAAGCAAGCACCGCAACCAGGCCCTGGCTTTCAGACCTCTCCGAGGAAGCAGGACGTGCACTTGAAGCAAACTGGCCGAGGACAAAAAGGCACAGCCTTGCTATTGCAGCTAAGTAAAACATGGGCACCTATCAAAATTTCCATCTGTGTGCGTAAAAGGGACGACGAAATGCACACTGCGCTCATACTGCACTTACACTTCATGCAGCTCTGAAACTGAGAAAATACAAGTACACAGTAGGAAACGGATTCCATTTTCCATGTCTCTCCCTTTCAACAGTCGGCAACCAAGGCAGCAGGAGACAGGCAGGGCCAGATGAAGTTGATGGCAGGCGAGGAAGGGACAAAGAGGAACACGGCAAAGAGGCAACAAGACAGCAAATGGGTTATTGTCATGTCAATGGTGTTGCTAGCTCCAAAAATTATGTTACAAACCAGCAACCTACGTACAAGACAGTCTGATGCGTAAGACAGCTTTTACGCAGATGAGTTTGTGTCCTGGTTTCCTGATGAGTCACAATGGTGCCTCTCGTCACCCCAAAAAGAAAGCTAAAAATGACAGTCGTTGCAGAACAGTTCTCTCTGTTCAGAAGAAATCATGCTTTGTCCTAAACCCAGTCCTACAGATCACAGCAGAGCCTTCCAGCAGGTCTAGCAGAAGCATGGAAAGTGCTTCCAACTGCTCAGCCACCTTCAATAGCAATGACGCCTTGACCAGTTTTGTTTTTAAGTGTTTTCTCTTCACGTTTTATTTTGGTCTATTTTGCCTTTCAGCATTTCCAAAGCTCCTGACAAATCTGAAAGGAAATAAGGACACTGGGACAAGTTGAATGGGATGCTAAATTAGGCACATGCATACTCAGTTTGTCTTCGTGTTGGGGTGGTGGCTATGACGTTTCTTCTGAAACTTAAGAGATAGGAAATTTTTCTTCTTGCATAAAATTCTTGCAATAACCTGTCTGAGGTGTGTACACCTCAGACAGTAACCTCCTGTCTGAGGGTGACGGATGTCATTTGCTGCAGGCCTGCCCAACCTCCCCTACAGGACCCACGTGCACTTGGCCAAGTGGAATATTTTGAGGAAGTTCCAGATGGATGGAATCCAAACATCAAATTACTATAATTTCACTTTGCTTGTAAATTACAAAATGAAGAAATTTTAATTAATCCTACATCAGAATATTATTTGTCTTCCAGTCAGTCTATCAAATAATCCCTAAAAAAAGAAAAAAAAAAAATCATTCTTACATTTACCATGTAGTTACGTTCAAAAGCAGAAGCTTCCTCCCTGCCAAACACACAGTCACTGTCAATCAGATTTCAGCAGTACCTGAAATCTTACCTGGATCCGGAGAGTAACTAACAAACTACCAAAAAGGAGAGCGGAAATTTTAACTTTACAAGATCAGTTGGATAAGGCTTGGCACATGTTCAAACCCCAAACTCTTAAGGGTCTGAACGTGATAATTTCATGGTAATGAAATTCAATTTGAAAACTTTTGCATGAGAAATCAGCAAGTATTTTAAAGACAGCATCATTATAACAAGAACCGTTGTAACAAGAATGTTACACTTAAGCAAAAATATGCCAATGACAAAACCTTTTCTTTCCACGTTTTTTGGTAGAGTTAAAAGAAAAAAAAAAAAAAGACAGAAATGATCCTCAAAACAAGCCAATCCTTGACAATCTCTCTCAGACATCTGCAGCTCTATGATTCCTGCACCTGCTGATTCACCTCTGGATGCTGTGTGGACCATACTGAAGACGCACTTGTGAAAGCACTTTAATTAGGAAGCCTGATGCCACAACCTGATCATTAAGGGCTGTCTGAAATTCAAAGGCAACCCAGTCCCAGGTATGCCAGTTTCTGCTTGCAAAATAGTACATCAGAAGAGTAAAATTACATGTAGGCAGAAGTAAGGAAGCTGCAACTTCAGGGGGTTTGAGGCAGCTTACACAGCAAAACCACAACTAAGACGCATTTTACGTCAGCCCACCAAAGTTCAGGGGCTGAAGCAGGTCCTCATGGATACCGTCCTCTAACCCCAATGTAACTGCCTGAGCTCTGCTTGCTTCTAAAGCACACACAGGATGAGATGGTCACTCTCACTGCACAGCACTTTCCTGCACGAAGGCTGAAAGTTTCACCGATCACTGTGCCCAGGAAGGACGGACGATACTTTCAGCACACAGTCACGAAACTTGACAGGAGGAGGCAGGCATGCACCATACACCAGGGAGGTCCAGGCTGGGGCTAGTCATGCTTTAAGGCACCACTGCATACGCTGGAGACTGCCTGCAGCAGGTTGGAACAACAGTGCTGAGGGCAGCAACCCCTACAACCACAGTGAAGTAATTAAGTAAATTAGGATGCTTCAAGACTGGATTTATAAAAGTGCAGGAAAGTCCCAGGAGGACCTATCGTGTGTCCAGCGAATGTACTAAGCTGCTGCTTTTCCATCCTTAACAGTACTTTCAAAACAAGGGCAAGTAAGGCATGGCTCAGTCCGGGTGAAAGCTCAGCGCTACCCTGGAATTAATCCGAGGTCTGATTTCCTCACAACACCTGCCTACGAAAGGCATGGATGGTGGCCGTGCCAGAGCTCAGCAGCCCTCACCTCATGAAGGGACAAAGCCCACAACACACACCCTCATGCTGCAGCAAGTCATGTGAACGTGGTCCAAAGCAGGCTCCGAAAGCTTCTGAGGAGGAGCTGAGCCTCTGCAGGAAGTAATCATCCAAGAGAACGTTGCAGGCCAAGCCACTGCTGCTAATCCACGCAGGCAAGCAGGCAGCAATGTCTCCTCGTGTGGAGCTGGAACTGGACGGAGGCAGCCGAAGGCAGTGCTGTCAAACACAGAGCCAGGGGCAGAGCCTGGGGAGAGGGCTGTCCACCTGAACACCAAACCTGCTGCCTTGCTCAGCTCTAGATTGATACGGAACAACTGCTAGTACAGGCAGGGCTGGATACGCTCAGAAGTGTGTAACACAACACCAGGAACGCATTTTCTGAGCTTTAACCGTGCAAGAATTACAAGTCTGTCAGATCAAAGGAGGCCAACTGAGGCTGCAAAAACAGGGTTTGCAGTGACCATAAATAATTCAGAAGCAGCGGGTCTTCCACAGTTGGTATGATTGTATAAGCAGTCACATTAACATGACACCCACTCTGAATTAGTCACTGGTCCTTGAGTGTCAGAAGCATCAGATAAGCTGGGAAGCCTCTAAATAAACAGTTTCATTTGCCCAGAAAAGCAATGGTGGGCGTAACAACATGTCCTCTTTGGAGATCTGGACATCTGCTAATGGGAAGATGGAGAGAGAACGAGATCGTTCAGTGGGGCCACACTGCCTAACACATGAACCCTGTGAGCCGAACCCAAGCCAGCCGTGCCATTCTCCTAACAGTATTCGTGTTCCTTGGTGCTGAAGGTTCCCCAGTGACTGGAAGGGTTTAAGTGTCACTCCAAAGCACTGGTATTTATAGCAGCAAAGCCTGTGCTAGCACTGCTGAGCATCAACACGATGACGGATCCATTCAAACCTCGGGGAAGCACTACTGGCAGGAAGAGCATGGTCTCATGTTCCTCTCCTCAACTCGATGTCATACAAGGCTTTGCACCTTCCTCCCAGGGTTGCTGCTATGTCTGCATGCCATAAAGAACATAGCCCTCCTTGCGAACTTCTTCAGATCCTCAGCAGCCTTGCCCTCGGGTTAAAACTACCCAGTGATCCTGGTTATGCCAAGAACACTTTTCTCAAGTTTTAAAGAAGCTTAGGCTAAACTAAGAGCAAAGAGCGCAGGTGGTGTGCTTGTTGCTGTGCCTGCTTGGAGGAACTGCGGACCTTGTGGGTATCAGAGGAGTGTGTGAAAAGATGTAGGTTCTTAAAGGGCAGTGCTAATAAAGAGAAATAATTCTCTACCAGGTGCTAGAACATCTCGATCAGCATTCATGGTGACTCACATTCAAAGGCTCGTTCCTAATCCCTGTGTATGATACTAACTTAACACAGACGGTTGCAAAGATGCTTTAAAAAGCGTAACTAGCAAACACACTGATTGGCATTTTTTTTCCTCCTTCCCAAATGTAAGAAATCTTTCAGGATTTTAACTGTCTCCTTTCTCACACCTCCATACTGGTATATAGTAGTAGCCATCATCCAAATTATGCATTGACAATGAGTTTGTGTGATATATTATCTACTGTCTAGTGAAAAAGTGGCCTCTGCTACCCTAACTGTGGAGGCTGTTTTCCCTTCCATGTTGATTTGCATCCTAATAACCAACTTATTAACCTTGCAGATGTCAGTCAGCAGCTGCACAGTTCTTAGACACTCTCCTTGGGACTGAAAGGTCAGTGCTTGTGTTACTGATTCTTATTGTAGAAATACTACACTCAGCTTTGGGGGGACTTTCTCCCTGCTCATGGAAATAAACACTGAAGGATTCGATGAAGAAACCTCAAGGTCTCAGACTAAACTAAATGAAAAGAGTCAAAGTAATTGATTTTGTTGAACTGGAGACAAATGTATACAGACCCAATAATGCAACAGCATCACGCTGAGAGGAGGAGCACCCGTTGACTCAGGAAGCCACTGCCACACTCAGCAACATGGCTGCCATCTCTTTTTGGGAAGTCAAAACTGCAAAATCCACTAGGGCTGACTCTAGATTCCACACAGGAATTCCCTTATTGCCTCCTGTCTTCCACCAATTTGTAATTCCCTTTAAAACATGCTTTCCTTCCCGTTTCTGTCTCACACCTCTTCTTGGAAACCCCGATAACCACAGTTCCCCGGGAGATGCTGCATAAAAAGGTGACATGACAGCAAACAAAACCATCACATGGAAAATGGGGCTCTCTGTTTTTAGCGTTACAGAGCAGAAGCAGGAGAAAAAATCTGGGCTATCGAAGGCACCTTGTCTTACTTGATGAAACAGTCGTGGAAGCCTGAAGCGTCAGTCTGACTACTTAAGCTAAGCTGCAGTTATTTTACTGAGAGTACCTGTAAACTGGATTACTTCCAAATAATGACCCCATTTCTGTGCAAGAGCATGTGCTTGAAGCATAACTACTGGTGTGCGTGAACATGAAACGCATCAGGAAAATATGTGGGCCATCAGCAAACCCACAGTAGCACCTGTAAGAATACAAACAGTTTAAAAGGAGACGTCTGATGAACCTTAACTACTGGTGCTGCTGGCTGGATGGCTCCTCCTGTGTGCTATTTGATCAGCAACGTAGCAGTATTTTGGTCTTTACAGTGTTGTGGTAGAGGAGAAAATGTAGAAGAAAATGTGGAAATCGGGGGTATTTGTGGCTGGGTAAGTCAAGCCCCGCGGTTAGCTGCAGAGACAGATCTAAGCGCACGCATCCACACTAAGATGACAGTGCTGCAAGAAGACATCTTTCCTGTGCAAGAAGAACCACTTTGAATGAAGAAACAGTTGTGATCCAGCTGTTACTGCAAAACTAATGAAAATATCCTCAACTTCTGAGAAATCAAGTCACGTTTGTCGTAACAACGGAGAGTCTTGCCTTTCAGCAAGCTTATGTATGGCAAGATTTGCCCTAAGGAATGGTGAAACCTTGTGGTGACAGGCGTTGTCAAAAGATCTAGAGAGCTGCATGCAGCTCTTATTCCATACCTTGCTGTCTCCAGAGAGAAGAGGAATGTGCTTGGGAGCACCTAGTGTTATAAGACAGGATGGTAAAATTGATTCCCACACAGGCCAGACTGTAGAAAAGAAAAAGGCACAGCCCTTCCTTTAAACCAGGTGAGTTGGATTATGCACTGTAATAATTTTGAAAGGAATATGAAAAACCTTCTTTAAAAACATCAGACAAATTCACCAGGTAGCAGGTTTCACAGATGAGGTGCATGTTTAAAAAACTCGTTCTGTACTGATTTTCAGCATGTGGAAAAACAGTCTGCTCCTTTCTTTGCTAGTTAATGTCAGTTCTTTGGTTTATATGACATACTTCAGCCAACACCTTCACTCCTACATCTAAACCATCAGAATGTTTACCAGTAAACAGCAGTAAGAGCGATTTCTAGGTCAATTTCTCTAAATTCAGGACATTACACCAGTGCATATGAGAGTTGTAAATTAACATCTATAGATATCTTCTTGGTAATGCAGAACTGCATAGCCGTGATGCAAAAAGCAAAAAAAAAAAAAAAAAAAAAAAAAAAAAGTATTAAGGGAATGAGGAATGGTACAGAAATACCATAATGCTATGACACAAATCACTTTTATGCCTTCCTACAGCAACACTGTTTATAGAATAGGGAAAGACTTTGGTCAAGGAAAAAATCTCCTACGAAGGCAGCCTCTCTGACTACGTGTAGGGTGAGATGGGAAAAAGACACCGACTTTAACAGGGATTAGAGCTGCAGTACAGCTAAAGCTATCGCTGCCTGCCTACATTTTAAGAATGAAAGAGCAAGGTAGGAACTAAAGAGCAGGGCCATGGGACTGCAAAGGCCACCTGTGCTGCTGCAGGGCTGCTGCTGCAGAGCCTGACAACTGGAGACAAGCACTAGGGTTCCGGAACTGAGGCCCCACAAGGAAAGCGGATGACACACGCTGCTGAACCCAAACGGTGCTCCTGGGTTAGGCCTTCAGCTGATTCAGCCTGAGCATGCCAGGCTTTGCCAGTGGGAAATGTTGGTCGTTTGTGAATGGGATGAGGATTTCACGTGGATAGAGCTGCAGGACTCGATTTACAGCTAATGGGGGCAACAGGCAAGCCCCATTTGTAAACCACCTGTTTAGGGAAAAATACTACAAAAAAAAAAAAAACACAGGAAATTGCATTTATGGTCAAAGACATGAATCAAACACCATGTCTGATCGGGAGAACACTTCTCTTTCTGTCCTCACCCAAGGCTTCTAGTCCTTGGTGTCCAAATGCTAGGCATTTATTTTCACAGAGCAGAACTGCAGGCAATTTGGACACAATAAGCTTCTGCTACTGAGTTTACAGTTTCCTATTCCATGGTCAGCACAATTAACTCCAGTTGGTTGCGCATTTTTTCTTTCTAAGCGAAAATTCTATCAGTAGTTGCTTTGACATAAATATTCTCCAGAGTTGCGCTGTTTGTTTCTTAAAAAGGCCAATCCTCCGGTATCGTGATGTGTGGCTTCCCCTGACAAAGCACTCGTGCTGCTCTCCCTGCTGTCTGGGACTCAGCAGTCTGTTGCAGGGCCACTCTTGAAGAAGACTGTGTCTGTTGGTGGAAAATTCCATTGTTAAGAAACCCTCTCCTTGGCTGAAAACAAGGGACCACTAGCCCGCTGCTGCGTGTGCCCAGCAAACCAGGCATCGTGCTGGTGATGGAACAGAACACATGAAGGATGATGCTGTCAGAAGCCTAAGGCAAACACGGTTCTGTGGCTCAAGCTGTTTCTGGGATTACTCTCTTTTCTTTTACTGAGATCCAATGCATCTAACATCACTGGGCCGTGAGCATGAATACAGCCTGAGGTCGTGCCAAGAGCCAGCTCCCACCCCCTGTAAGAAGGGCCTTTCATCTGGGGATGCCACAGAGCAACGTGAAGGTGTCAGCAGACCATAGTGCTGTCTAGCTTCCACTGCTAGTTACACCAGTAAGTGTGGGTCTCTACGAGTCCAAGCCTGAAGATGTTTTTCCCAATGCTGACTATTTTCGTTGTTCCCTGTTACTATATGTATCTTCACATTTCTTGTTAGTACATTCCAAGCAGATCTGACACTCCATGTATTTTAATTTCTGTGTGCTAACCGCAGCTCTGAGGAGTCAGTGTTTTTGTGTGTTTTTTTTTTTTAGTAGCTCCATCAACAGTGGCTCCTCAGTCCCCTTCCTTTAAGCACCATAACAGCCGAGCAGCCCTTCACACGAGGCTGCACCAGGCCCCGCTGTGCCTCCCAGGCAGCAGCAGCCACGCGTAGGGCAGAGCTTGCCCACAGGAGTGCTCCCCCATCTGACCCCAAACACCTGCAGTTCACTCACTTTCTCACCAAAGCATCTAGTCTTTGTATTTACTAGGCCCTGCTAATAAATACTGCCTGCTTTTATAACCACTGCTGAAACTGAAGGTAACATGTTCATAGAGGAATCTTCTTGCACTGTCCAGCTCCAGCTGTGCCCAACATTCTCCTAGGCAGCAGGGTGGCAACGGCCAGCTCAGCACCCATCACCTCGTGCGTGGGGCTGTCGTCTTCCTCACTCTGCGTCCACCTACACTGCATTTCACCTGCCACTGCCTTGCCATGCCACTTGGCTTTGCTGAATGCTTCTGCAGCTTTCCACAGTCAGCACTCATCTTCACTGCTCTGAACCAAAGCAGCAGCAGCACACTCATCTTTTCCAGCTCCTTGATCAGTGGAGTACCACAGGTTTTTAGCACAGATTCTTTTGAGACTCTGCTAGTGCCATCCTCTCACACAGAAAACTGATCATTTAGTCCAAACCTTCTGTCTCTTTAGACCAAGTTTCTTAAAAAGTTTTAAGCGCGTGATAATCAAGCAGAGCCTTCTCACCCTTTTGGCTTTAACCACCAACCCTCACAGGTTTGGCCACTGGGTAAACCTGAGCCATGCTGCCCCGGGGAGGGCTCGCTGTAGGGATCACTTGACTCCCTTTAGCAGCACGATGTCATTTTACCATGTACCTGGGGCTGCTCATCTGGATGGGGTTGCTCTAAAATGCTCCTGAGCACACCTCCTTCTCCTCTTCCTCATCAGTTTTTGGGTTATTGAGCTCTCCTCCAGTAATACATGCTTTGCCACACTCCTCCTTCCCACGGCCAAAACAGTACAACTTCATCAGCCAGCTCCCGGGTCTCACCTCTGCACTGGCTTTTCTCCAGGTTTTCAGGTTGTTTGGTGAGTTTTGGATAGGAGGAGGTAGATGGCCTGCGACTTCTTGTAGTTCTGCAACTTCCTACTTGGACATCCAATGCAAGGCTGGGATTCACACCCACAGTTGTCTCATACCTCACAGGATAAGGTCTGGAACTTAAAGATTAATTTATTTTATTGGAATTTACAGAGTTTAAGTTCCAATCTTCCAAACTATTTAGAATAAATTGCAACTTTTCAGTAAGAAAGATTTAAAGAAAACCACCCCAATTACAAAAGGTTCAGCTATGCTTTCATGAAAAAAAAAAAGGTGAATTTCCATATGCTGCATATCTTGTTTACAGCAAAAAAAAGAAAAGGTTAATAGTACATACAGAATGGCAGTATACTTATTAATTTTTACCCTGTCTTTGTTATACTAATCCACAGAGTCAACAAAATACTTCCGTATAATATTTGTGTCCTTCACAGTATCATGTAAGCTAAAAAAAAATTACATCAAAGCCTTTGTGCCAAGGTTACTAAAGGAAACACTACGCAGGGCTAGTCACAAGACCTGTCCCTTATGAATACTCCTAATAAGTCTCTTTGCAACCTGGTAACCCACCTCCCTTGGTGCATCCTGCCGTAGTCCCCTCTTCACCCTCTCCTTATCTGCCCGAGCCAGCTTCTTATAATTCCTGCATTAATCTACACCATCTCCACTTTAAATAATAATTTCCTTTGGGAACTGTGCTGAATGAATGCTTCCCTGAAATCTAGATAGCTTAAGCCCGCTGCATTACTGTACTCTGAGACATTCACCTCCTCAGAAAGAGAAACATTAAGTTAGTCTGACAAAATCTCCCTCTGAACACATTTTTGCATTTTATCCCAATTTTCGCTTTGATTATATTCTTGATTACTGTTTTTTCAGTAATCACAAAGGATTGCAATAGCCTAATTCATATGCAGCTGTCAGAATTTCTTTTTCAGTCTCATTGCAGCTATGTTAGCATCCACCGGTCACAGGTAGTATCCCCATACATCATGATTTTTTGCTACTAGATTACCATGGCCAGAGGTAAAACTAGAAAAGAAAAACAAAGTTTTCCTATCCCTTACCCATCTGCAAATAAATCACACAGCCCCAGCAATAACAACAACTCTCCTTTCGGTAAGAAGAAACAACTCCACCAGTTATTTAGCGTTTCAGGACGGGTATTCATTTCACATTTTGCACTTTGATATTTGCAATATTAATCCAATTGCAGAGCATTTTGAAGTGGAATGGAAACACTGGCACAAGAAATGCATGGGCAAGAATCAGATGATGTCGTTTTAAAACAACTGCTTAATATTGCTCATTAGGGTTTTAGTGCTCATACTTCATTTGTGTTTGCCACGGCTAAGAACATCTTCTTGTCAATTAAGTTTACACCACCACCAGAGTTCACTGCAACATGTAAAGGAAAAAGAACCTGAAATATTTCCACCTTCTCCCACCTCGCTACTGTTTGCTTGAAATCCCAGGTAAAAATTTAAAAGTGAAACCATGCCTTGAAAAGAGATAACTCAGGTCATGATATTCATTTCCAACAACAAGGACCATTTCTTCCCTGTGGTACAGCAGAGTTGCTGAGCTGATTTCCATCTTGTGATCCAAATCAACACGTTAATTCTTAGTGCCATGGAGCATGCAGCAAACATCATTCCAAAAGCTTCCTATGCATAGATTTTCCAATCAATTCCACTCAATGTTTTCTGAGTTCATCTCTAGAGGACATGCAAGTACATCACGCGTAAGCCTTACTCCCATCATCTAACTCTATAAAGACATTTTAGCATATTCTTACTAAACTTTAAAAAATAAAAATGAAGTAAAATATACAAAAATACATTAAAAAACTCGGTAGTTTTCAGGAAATGCAGTAGACCAAGTGGGACGTGAAAACAACAACCCATGCAGGGGCAGACTGAGCTCCCACGAACGCAGGTTATTAAATGGATTGTTGGAAAGTGAATTTTGGAAACCATTTTTACCAAAATCATGCCCATATTAAAAGCGAAATTACGGTACCTTAATTGTACTTCTCAGCCACAGCCGTTGAGACGATGCATTGATTACCTGAAAAATAGAAAATACAAAATGAATGATATCGTTCATATTTTAATCACTGAATAATAACAACATACAGTATCACGCATTTTTCCTTTACCAAAAGAGGAGTTTTACCCTTCAAAATAAATAGAGAAGAACAGAATATATTTTTTGGCTATCTGCTATTTTATTCCTGATAAAGGTAGCTTCAAATAGGAAAAATAACAAGAAAACAAAGCCTCAGGTTTTCATTGAAGTAGTTTACATATTTTCATGAAGGCTGCCAAGAAGAAACCAAGGAAGAAAACAAAGAAACTTCCATTCTTTTATAGTATCAACCCTAAGACATTCTATCACCCATTTATCTCTAATTCTTTTTGACTCTGTCACTCCCCAGCCTAAACCATTCAACGGGAAAAACTGCTGGGCACAAGGCAGAGACCCAAGGACAGCGGGGGCCTGACCTGCTGGACAAACTGCTGGTCACCGGGTACCGCCTGAAGGCGTTTAACAGGACGTTTTATGCGGTTGGGTCCTCTACATCCTTAGCACCTGGCTTCAAAAACGAACCATACGGCTGCTGGGATCGTTGCACCTTTCTCGGCAAAATCCAGATCTTTACCATGAGAGCACCTGTCAGCACTACCTTCAGACAATTTCACATGGAACAAAAACATTTTGTAGGCTGCTGTCTGCTCTTTCACCTTAGTACCTGTTAGTTGTCTGCCTAACAGGACTCAACTGTCCGGACTATGCAGAGAGCTATGACTGGACCAATAAAACTACAGAACTTCTTCTCAGAGCCGTTAATTGACGGCACAGAAGTTACCTGCAGCTTTTGAATTAACCAGCTTGCCAAGCTCTTGAAGCAGATAGCAGACACATTTAGGTACAGTCGGTTTGCTTTGCAATAACCAAAGCTGTTGTTTTGTTCTGAAGTGGAACAAATGCACAGTAGGTTGGGTAGGAAAAATTTGTAAAATAACTGCAGGCATTGTAAGGTTGATGGTAGTCTGCAGACGTGGAGGTTCTGCTGACCTAAGTTCGAGTGTCACAAATGCAAATCAAATGGTATTTTATTCACCTTCCAAGTAAGTATTGAAGTAAAATGAGGTGACTTCACTAACAGGACACCGTGTGTGTGGAAGGACCACCTAACTCCTCCCCAAACAGGCCAGACTAAATCATTTCCCTCCATAAAGCACAAATTGTTTACACAGAAAGCCAAAACGGAACAAAAATTAGGAATAAGCAATATGCAGTTCATTACATCAAAAGTCTGCTGGTGTTTCTGAAAAAATCAAACATTTCTACACTTCCTCCAAAAAAGAAAACAAAAAACCCAACAGCTTTTAACAGGCAAATGTACTGTTGAAACTTACTCCTGAAAGAGCACATTCTGTCCTTGGTACAGAACTGGGTACAGGAGGACAGCTGCTCACAGGGCACACGGACTCCGTGAACTACGGGACTGTTCTTTGAGCACCATGGTTACCCCTAATTTGACATTCCCCCGAAATAATTACATATTTCATCCACACAAACCTACAGCACGGAGGCTGCAATTAGTTTGTGCCGAGAGTGCCCAGCCTTCCATGCATGTCAGAGAGGAACACAACAAATGGCATTGCCATGGGAACAAGGGTTACTGCTTGCTTTACCAACAGATTTATGCCTGTTGTCATCAGGTTTCATGAGAAATGATCGTCATTTTGCATTTCTGTAACGAAGATGTACCATGCTTAGTGTTGTTCACGCTGTAGAACACCCTTCCTCGCACTCATCAAGGGCTTTCAGTTCTGCACATCATTTTCCAAAAGCAGCTTTGTGGTAATCCTGGATTTTATCACTGAAAAAGTTGCTTCATCCCCGAGTTTTCTACAGAGCTAGGAGGTCACTGTGCCTGTGACACGGTGCAAGAGCAGGGAGCAGTAGATGCAAGCAGGTGGCTGCAGCCACCTCACCCACACGCTGTGCAGCCTGGGGGTTCTCTCACTCACATCCCTACCAGGGAGAGCAGAGCTTTTGGTGTAAGTGGAACTGGGCTCCTGGTTTGGTTTCCTCTAAGAGGAATCCCATTCACATTCACCAAAACTACTCCAAGCTGACCCCAAATGCAGTAAACATGAAGGATCCGCTTCCATGCCACGCTAATGCTCCAAATCGAACAGCAACTCTACTCACTGCCAGAGGAAAGTGATGGGATATACGAGAGAAACCGAAGAAAGTAACTCCAGTATGGCAGAGTCAGGTAAGATGTGCTTTTTTACACGGTTTTGTGCTCTCTCCTAGCCCCTGTCTGAAAGTGCTGTGTAATAATGAAGTCATCTTCAGTGAGGCAAGAATCCACAGAAGGCATCCTGACATTCTGCTTCCACCTTCCCCTGTACCCAGCAGATGCACACATTGTTACTAAATTACAGAGGAAGCACAAATTGCATGTTTGTATAATCATTTCCAAATATTTTGCTGACTAAATACATTTTCAAGGCTGTAATTCAAGACTCAACGTCTACCACTGATAACTGCCTGAAAAACAAATGTAGTCATTTAATTTGAAACAGTTTCTCAGTAAATTTCAAAGATCCTCAGTTTTTTCCTCCTCCTCACCAGTAGGAGAGGAAAATCACAAGCTTGTGAAAAGGAAATGTTCAGAGAACTCTGCTCTTGAGGACACCCAAAGGCAATGCCAAAGCCCCGAAGGACAGGTTCAAACTGGAGTTCTGCACAGAAGCTTTCAGTTTTTCATTGCCTGAAGACTGACAGGGTTGATGGTTAACTACAAATGCTTCTAGTATGTACATGGAAAATTCTCTACTGTCAGAAGGTCAGGGTTTCCAGTAATCTGACCACCTTAAGAAATGTCTTCCACACCCCCTGGCTGTTCCCAAGAGTACTTCTAGTCATAGTGAGCATTTGTCCCTTCCCACAAAGTATTCCTGATGTTGTGTGGCTGCTGGCTGAGCTGGGCCAGGCTCCACTACCACGTAACAGGGGAAAAAAAAAATAATAATAATAACAGCAGTTTGCAACTATTATCAGACTGCAAGGCAAGGGAAATACTGCTCATGTCCGACATAATACAGGCTGGGCTAGCTTCCTGTTCGGGGTGATGTTCAGCACCTGCCCATGTGCTACTAGTACCTGGTTAGAGCTTCTGATCTGGGGTTAGTGTTCATTTAGGGGTCCAACTCACCCTTCAGGATGGGGATGAGCATGAGGCAGAGCATGAAGGTGAAGGCCTCTGCCCAAGGTTTCAGGTTATGAGCTGAGTTTCTTAGCTGCAGCCTGGATTTGTTTAAGGGATTAGTGCTAATTTTAGGGCTAGAATTAAGGCTCAGGGCTCGTGCTTGGGGGTCAGCTTCAAAGGAAGGCGCTGTTGTAGGGGGGAGGCATAAGGTTTAAGCCAAGGCTAGGGTTTCCAGCTGGTGGTTACACTTCAGGTAAGGGCCTACCCAAAGGTCCCACAAGCACTCTCACCTTCACCCAGAGGCTGTCACCTCCGCCACCCAGCCCCAGATGCCCTTCACGTCCCCCCTCTGAGGCGCTCACACGCTGGGCCCTGCCCGGCCCCCGCCCTGCTGCTCTGCGCTGTCACGGGCACGCACTGCATGGCCAGGGCCCTCCCACCCGCAGCACTGCCTCACCGCCACACGCGGCCTCAGCTCAGTCCCCAGCCCCACACATGGCTGCAAGCCCCCTGCCCTTCTCTTTAAGGAGAAAAAGATCAAAGGTGCGTGCAGGATATTGCCAGTTAGGAACTTCCGAACTGAACGTTCTCATTCCATTCATGAAATTCACATTTTGGTCTCTACCATGACCTCTGAGCCACCACTGTCACCCAGCTTCTTGTCTCTTTCACTAAAATAAATGACTCAAAAGCACTTGTAAAAATACCTTAAAAATAAGCATGAGGAGCAATATTATCACAACTAGCTAAGGATTGCAAACGCACACCTCTCAGGGACCTTTAAAAACCACCACCTTTGGTTTTATCCAGGATACGTTACCTATAGCAATGCCTGCAGGACTTGCATCTCCATACCTAATGCCCTAGCAACCCATGTCTACACTTTGTCAGTGTCTGATCTTGAATTCTTATGCTACTAGGATATACTCAGTAAGTCAAAAACTTCAGGAATATTTAACGTCTCTTTAAACACTCACATAATTTGCTTTCTGCACAGAGCAATCACGTTTTTCCCTTGCTCTCAAGAAAAATTCAAGGACCAAAATCATTTGAGTAGCTTTGGGGTAGGGAAGCAGATTTGCTTTGCATGCTAACATTTCTTGTCCCCTCCAGTAAAACACTTGATTCTGCCTGAAGGGTTTGTGTAAATACAAATTATCATCAAGACAGATACAAACGCAGCAAAATTCTCGACAAGAACTTGTATATCCAGGTTCATAAATCAATATGCTCACTTCCCAGTGAACAAAACTTACAGGTGTTGTTCCTAAAGTCTCCTAGAAAACCACCATCTTCTAAAAGTCTCCATCATCTACTATTAATTGCAATGACTACTTCTCTGGCATTTTTATTTTAACTACAGTTTTCAAGCATGAGCAATGAAAACTTGATCTACTGCAAACCTCTCCTAGAAAATCAGCCGTTATCTTTGCTTTGGCAACATAAAGTGAGCTCGAGTCGAACTGAGTGATTTGTTTCCACATTACTTCTTCCTTTCCATATACAATTGCACATATATGTATGCCTGCCTCTTCATCATGCACGTAAACGCTGGTTTCACATAGCTGGTGGAACCTTGTTGATCGAATACAGGCGCAGCAATCAAATTCCAAAATTATAATCAGAGTTCTACATTTTTTTTTTTTTTTAAAGCTTGATGTAATCTGTGAGACAAAAACTCACTATACAACTCCACGGCATCCCAAGTACATGTGGAGAACACCTTGGTGATTCAGCTCTGTTCACAAAAGCACTCTCCAGAAATGGTGAATTACTGGGAGCACTGTCAGACTTCTCCTCTCTCCCTACAAGACAAGCCACCTCCAGGCTCCTAAGAGCTGCCAATGTTAGAAAGCTGGCTCTGGGACAAGCTAGTCAGCGTGACATCTGAGTCACATGCCTATTAAATCAGACACTAATGGAAATCGCAGTAAAAACAGACATGGAACGAACTTCTGAGATTTTTCAAAACTTGCATTATGTGAGCTTGTAGTCCAAATGACACATTACCCAGGTTCACACCGCAACCTGCAGACTGTGAAAGCCCTGCTGGGATAATCTGAATTATTTTAGAAATATGATAAAAGAGAAGACAATAAAACATTCCCGGAAGACATCAGAAAAGCGTGTAGAATTTTATGATGTTCAGAACGCTTCTTAGAAGCACAAAGCACAGACCATTAAGATACACACATACACAGTTTATCCACAGTTTCTCCCTCCTTTGGTTTCTCTCCATTGATCATCACTCATTCTTAAAAAGAAAATCTACACTAGAGCTCCCCCTCTCTTGGTTTCTCCTGTCATACCCACAGGACCTTTCTGTGACTTCCACCTGTTCTCTGCTGCCCCAGCTGCAGAGCTGCTTTACAAGACAGTGCTCATCACATGCACTGAGCACTTCTCTCCAGAGACCTACGATAACTGCAAGCTGTGAAGATGAGCAGAACTCTTGTTCTTTTTTAAGGCATGCCAAAAAAGTTTTGTCACTTTCCACAGCCCAAGTTCAGAGTACAGATTCTCCAAACACGACCAGAGATAAATCCACCTCCCAGGTGACCGAGAGCAACTCTTCTATGGTCTCTGGTCGCACTGCACCAGGATTCAGCCAAGGAACATTACTCACTCACCCAGCAGCCTATCACCTTCTTCACGGTGCCATGGTGAAGAAATGAAGAAACCAGTTCTCACCTTGCTGGGGGAATGCCTGAAGTGCCACTGCAGACCAGCAGCAGAAAAGCACTAACACTCCCTTGGTATTGCCTCTTGCCCCCACCTCACCCACCAGGGAAGCTCCCTGCTCTTAGCAGTCCTGTACTGAGCGTTGAGGATTGAGCATTTAGCTAACACAGCACAGGAACGCAGCTGGAGAGAAACCGAGAGAGAGGCGAGACTGCCAAGCCACCCTCACCCAGCCCAGCTCTACTGAGTGACAGCAGGACAAGCTGCCGGTGCCCACGCGTCTTCCAGCCCACGCCCGGCTGCTCCCCGCCGCGGTTCCGGCGCAGGCGCCCGCATCCCCAGCCCTGCCGGGAACTCAGGCCACCACCAGCTTGTCTCCCATCTGTTCCAGTCAACTGGAAACAAATTTAAGTGTGGTTCACTTGGCAAAAAAAGTAAAAATAAAAAAAAAACAACAGTTTCAGGGAACTCCAGTAATCAACCCAATCATGAGGCTTGTGGAGGTCAACAGCAGGGTGTCCTCAGCAAAGACCCAGCAGGAGCCACGTAAGTAAACACAGGGTGCTCCCCACCTGCCCTTGCAAACCTTAGTCCAGAATGGAAGTTACAGCTGCACCAGATTCAGAGTTCAGCCAGATCCACGTATTCTGCAGTTGCCTAGGTAGGAACTGGCAGCAAGAGATGCCAAATGCATCACCTAGAGAAGGCTATGAGACTTGTGTAACACCTTACACAAGGTCTACTTGGTAGCATTCTGGCACTTACAGCATCATTCAACAGCAAGCTAGAGACAATCATTTTTTTGTTAGAGTAAATTTGCAGTGTTTCTACAACTCCTGTTTCTGAAAATTGAAACAATAATTCTCACTTTCAGTAGGCTCCAAAGTGGCATTAAAACACTGATACATGCAGAGGATTACGCACGTTGCCCCATATAGAACAAAATACCAATCCCTGAGAAGCATTATAAACCTTGGCAACCTTGCTGCGAGGTGTTCTCAGATACTTCAGAAACTTGCTTGAAATTTCTGTTAACATATGTGGTCTTAATTGGATTTGATCCCAGTTCTGAAAAAGTTCAAAAATATCTGGATACTGCATACCGCCACTGGCCCCGTAGTTCTGCATTTTGGTATCTCGTGGTTTCTATTTCTCTGTGTAATGTGCAGTGCTAACTGAATACCTGTGGGATTTCCACAAACTGTGAACGACACGATCCAGCAAATCATTTCAGCATGCAAGCAGGTTTTTCCATTGCCTGACATTCCTGCAAATGAGAACAGGATCTGAGCTGCAGCATTAATACATCACAGCCAAATTAAAGCTCAGCAATGCATGAGTTGTTCAGATTTGTGTTCAAATATGACCAAAAAAAATCAAAAAAAGAGAAGGTCTCAAGATGACATTAAGTTTTACTTTTAGATTTTCTCCCCTAAGGCAGCAAGACTGGATTCAAGGGTTTTGCTTCACCCCTCAGTTTAGAATATCTGGCTGTACATTTATTTTTCTCAAACGAGTCTTGAGAATTGAAAAATTATAAGGAATGTTCTTCTTCCCATTTCCACTTTTGCAATTATATTATGTAAATACTCATTTCTGCAGTCAAACACATTCCAAAAATGCTTTATGTAAGAAGCTTTTCAGTCAATGTTATCACTGTCACTTTAAAACATTTACATGCCTTGTTCATGTTACTTTGTTAATTTTATTGTAATTTAGTATCAATTAATAGCTCCATGGTTATATTTAATCAGTTATAACTCTTAATTACAGCACAGCATTGCTTAATAAAACAATACGCTGTTGGGATTAAATCAAACTAATTAAATTAATCTGTTATCCTCTTTTATGGGTAATTTGGTGCACGCATAAAAGCAGTGCTGGAGTTGTTTTCATGGCAAATAGCCCCAACGACTTTGCATACATTCATCTTTACCTCAAAAAGACAGAACCTGCACTGATTTCCAAGGCCACACACAGGCTGGGGAAAGGACTGCAGCTGTCTCTGAACCAGCCCCAAGTCAGAGCACGCCAGGAGTGCAGAACCCACCCCGCCTCTGCCCCCACGGGGTGCCCCCAGCCCCCCTCCTTCAGCCCCACGAGCCATGCAGAGCCCTCTACTCTCTGACGGCAGTGCTGAGCACGCGTCACGACTGAACTCAGGTTCCATTATTTCAGCTCATTTCTGCATGTGCCAACACCGTTTAGAATCACCACCCTCTCCTCGCTGACGTGCTCCTGCACCTTTCTGAGGCTGGCACCCTCCAATGCCTTTGCAATTCCCAGCCTTTATCACACCACACAAGCGAATCACAAAAGAAATTGAACTTGACAGTCTCAGGTTTAGTGTTTGTCATGCACTCGTGGCAGACTCCAAAACACTGCCGAGTGACAGCACACACGGGAGGGGACAGTTTCACACTCAGCCATGACCATGTTACTGGTGACCTGCCCCACCTCACGCATCTCACATGGGCTGAGGAGAACTGCAGGCAGAAAGCTGTTAAAAAAAACAACTCAGCTTGACACCAACAGTGGTTCTTGCTCTGTCCCCTCCTCCTACACAAAAAAAAAAAAAAAAAAAAGTACCACCTTGACTCAGCAGTAAGGTTACCATCAGCCGCATGCTTTAAGGACAGGCATTCAGAAACAGACACCATGTTTCCCTTCTGCCCTGCGTCACCTCTCCCTGTCACCCACCAGCCTCTAGTCCAGGGCCTGGGTAACACTGCAGGCTGCTCTGGCTGGCTCTGCAGATGCTTTCGGGTGAGTTTCATTAATCTGGTGACCTGAATGAGAATCACTTCTTATTTCAGCTTTATCTATTCCTTCTTGCACCCTTGAAGCATCCTCCTTAAATTACTGAAGGAACTCTGATTGTATTTCCAGTGCCTCTCTTGACAAGAAAAAGCAATTAATACAATATTTGCAGATGATATTATTCAATACTTCATTTTTCCCAGAATGAGTGCAATGCAACTTACTCTTACCTATGAACACACCTCAGTTTAAAAACACCGTAAGACAGGTATTCCACCCCATGGAGTGTGAAAACCCCAGATCCCAAAGGCTGGCCCGTCTTTTCCAGCTCCGGTCCCTTCACGTCAGATGTGCATCTCAGTGCATCACAGCCCTCTGAGAGGCTGCCAGAGACGGTGCACAACTGCCACGGGTTTGGGAAAAAAAGTTAGGAAGAGGAACAGCTCAGCTACAAGGCCTAGCGCCAGGATTTCGAGATGGCTGAACTGACTGACAAGACTTCCCAGCACCACCTCAGATATCTGCTTAACAGTTGATGGGGTGACACCTTAGTCCTAACTTCAAACTGTTGCACCTCCACAAGGTACTTGTAGAGATATAATACTTTGTGAGACCAAGTTTTATTCCAGGAACAGAACCACCTGTGTACAATCTGTCCCTTTACTAATCACTTACTTTTGCAGTCCACAGAGCTTCACTGCAGTAATGCTTTCAGAGAATTCACACAGAAATTCTGGAGAACGAAAAGGCTGAAAACCACTGAACAGGAACAAGTTTGGGTCTGGCATTACCACAGAGTTCTCGATGCTGTGCAACTTCTTTACATCAGCAGTTACAGCAAGCTTAATACCTGAGACATTACTGAGGTGGTTTTTTTAGGACTCTTCCTCCTCCTAAACTTGGTTTGTTTGCTTCTTTTCTGTAAAATGAGGAAATCAGTAAAGTTCTGCTTCTGCCTATGCAATAAGCTGTCACGTGACCAGCCAGGAAGGGTGGTACTAAAGAAGATCAAGTGATGTACTCATACAAAATCTGTACCAATTTCCTCAGGGGTGGTTCTTTGCCCCCTCACAATCACCTTTCTTAATTGTGCAGAGTGCCAGAGAGCTCGCTGCCACTCGTCTCACACTGAGCATCCTCCCAGCTCCTTGAGCTTCCTCCCAGCTCCTCCACCCCTGCCCTCAGGAACAACCCCAAACGTACTTGTGGGGAGCGTACCCACGCCTCTCACTTTGTGGGGATGAATCAGGAGTAAATCCTTCTCCTGGAGAGGGATATAGATGTGGTGAGGATGCTCTGTGATTGTAATTAAAGAGGGAGAAACACAGCTGGGATCTGGGCTGGTTCCTCTTGCATTTGAAGCACAAGAGGAGGAGGAATGCTTAATGCTGCAGAAAAGCAGAAGAGCACAATCTGTGAGGGGACCTCTCAGCAGTGCAGAAACTCCCTGAGTGGCTCAGGCAAACACAAAACAGAGGAAAAGGAGCTCTTCAAATAGCAGCCCTGCCCAGCACCTGCACATACCGCACAGGTACTTGTGCAGCTCCGCTGCCAACTCACATCTTGCTCCAGGACATCCAATGGGGGTTTAAGTAAAGACCTGGCTTCCACAAACCCCTAAGACCAAAGCAAACAGCTAATTACAAATTTGAGACATTCACTGCCTGTAAATGAACACGCTGCTGTGACATTTTAACTTACTGACTAAATACACAGACTGTTGTAAGCACTTTGTCAAAACAAAAAGAAGTGCATCTTGCCTCTCCTGGGGAACCTGACTGCTACACCTGCTGTGTGCAGGTGATGGGTGCAGATCCTGAAGCTGCTCCCAACCCCTTCCTGTTACCTCTGGGTTGCCAGCGTGGGGCTGCCTTCAGTGGATGCACATCATGGGGTGAAACTGCTCACAGCTGTTCACCTGTCCCCCACTGCCTCCCAGCCACGTCTGCTCCTGCACCTTTCCCAGCACGGACCTGAAAGGCAGGCCATGCCCAAAGAGCAGAGGCTACCGGTAGGTAGCGCAGGATGGCACAGACAAAAAAGAAAAGCAATGAAATGAGAGCAGTGGGAGAGTAAGGAGAGGAGAGATGAAGAACAGAGAGCATGGCAGATGCTAGGGGAGGACTGAAGCATGGGGATTCCAGAGAACAGCCTGACGTTACACTCAGGCAGGACCACTCATTTGTCATTTATCACTGTAATTATTCAAAAACATTTCAGATGTTTGTGTCACCGTCACAAACAGCTATTTAAACAGGCGATGTTCAGCACAACTTGCACAGTAATTTACCTGGCCTGTTTTCTACTGAAAACTCCCCTGTAAAAACAGATCTTAAACAGTAGCTCCAAGGTCTGTGCAGCAGCCAAGCCATGGTCCTACCATTGCACTGCTGGGTGCCAGAAGGAGACCTCATGCAACTGAAACGCAAGAGAAAAACGGAAGAACAAAAGACACAAGCTGAAGCAGCGAGTTGCGTAGTGTTTGCTTTCCAGAATCATACTGCTGTGCTGAAGTATGCAGACCTCTGTCAGGAACACAACCACCTGCACCTACTCCACTGCTGCTGATCTCCCACGCTGTATGGCAGAGATGGTTAAACAAAGTCAGGCCAGACGAAGCATTCCTTTACTTCCAAGGAGAATTTCCAGAAAACCAGCATCAAACAGCTTTAAGGTACACCAAAGGAGAGGTCCCCAAAGCTTGTGACAGAGCCCTGCTGCGTGCTGTGAGCATCCCTCACCTGAAGGTTTCTTCTCCAGCCTACCAGAAGGGCCAGATGGGCAACGTGCACCCACTGTCAAGTAAAACACATCGTACAGTGTCAAGATGGACTCCATACAGCTGCAGACAGAGACGACGGCTCTCTCTGCTAACCCCAGGTCAAGGACTGAAATCTCAACATAAGACATGCTATGGTCATGGCCAAAAGGCAATACACAAGCTATTTTACTACTTGTGACTTGTACTTTCTGCTCTCCGTTGCCAGCAGGTCAGCCTGTGCCTGAAACGCATCCATCCCAGCTGCAGCCCCACTAGCTCAACAAATACATTATTAAAAAAGAAATCTCTACGCATCTATCTATATAAATCTTACATTCCACAACCACACAACCGTCACCCAAGGAGATTTTTTACTTATCCATTTTGCTTAAAGCAAAGCTAACAAAAAAGGTGACATCTCCGAGAGCTCCGCTCAGGACGGTTACTGACTGCATCAGAAGAGACCCACCATCCACCAGGCACTGTTTAGAAAGAGAATTGATCTTGTTACACCAACTTTGAAACTGCCTTCTACAGCACCCAGAGAGTGCTTGCCCTTCAGGCAGGTTTTTACAGGCTCTCACAGCTTTACTTTGATTGCTCTTGTAGGCAAAATATATAGCTTTAGTTTGAAGGGATTATCTGTTATCCTACCCTTTGGGAGAACCTTACACTGTGACAAAGACTCTTCTCTGCTGCATCTCTTAAATTTCACAAAACTAACAAAAGGACTGCACTTCTTGCTTTTTCTTTTATTTATTTTTTCTTTTTTTTCTTTTTTCTGATGTCCCTTTGGCCCCTCGAGTGCTAGGCAATCATTGAATGGTATT
The DNA here is from genome assembly GCA_013399715.1 of Alectura lathami. Lineage (NCBI taxonomy): Eukaryota > Metazoa > Chordata > Aves > Galliformes > Megapodiidae > Alectura > Alectura lathami. Next base: position 164,637 of record VXAV01007980.1, read on the forward strand.
TAAAAACTGCTGTTTCTGAATCTTAATTTACTGGTAAACTGGGACTGGATGACATTTTGGAGCTTGTAATCAGAATTGTCTAGTGTCACACTGCTTCATATGGCCTTTCTGCTGTACCTTAGGGAAAGTGCAGAGCTAGAAAGAACTAGCTCATGGCCCTGAAAATAACAGTCTGTGCTTCAGGTTCTGTTGATATTGGTATCCTCTCTCTAGCTTTACCCACAAGCATCACCCCTTGGTGTCAACAGAATCATTTAATTCCTCGCTGTGGTTTCATGTACTCTCTCCAGTCTCTGAAAACCCTTCACCAGCAGCAAATTCTTCCTGAGAGATGCAGGTAGCATCCTGCTAGCAAAAGGACAGCAGCCTGTTGACCACAGATGGTACAGACCAGAGCTCACTGCAGAAGAGAAGCAGGGCGCACAGCCCGAGGGTTTACACTGAGCTTCATGGCCCGTCCCCAAGCCACCCACACCTCCAAAGCCCAAAGGGAGGAACAAGAAATCAGGGCATTTCCCCTCTAAGCCCAGCACAGATAATCTAGGGGGCATCTCGAGAACACCTGAGCCTGTTCAGAGTGCAGCTGGCCACTCTGGGTCACTGAGCTTCACAGAGGGGGCGAGCCCAAAGCAAGCAAGTGAGCACAGGTCCTGGACCCTCCAGAGGGTTTGGGGAACCCGTTTCTGCAGCTAAGGAGCAGCGCTAGCTGCCACCAACAACTTCCATTTATTTTCAAGACAAGGACAACTGAAGATCTCAAGGTCATAATACTGTACAATTAAATAGGGCTTTAGTAAATAAATTGCTAAGACTGAAAGCAAAGAAAAGTCTTCTTGGTCCACAAATGTACTCGTACCAAAGGAAAAACGCTGCCATTGCTACATGCACACAGCTCTGCAGATGAGTGGGACAACATCTCATAGCGTCTGCAAAGATCTTTAGAATCCGAGAGACAGCAGACTGCTGTCCAGAGGACATGGCGCAAGCCAGGAGCCGCTGTCTGAACGCCCCTTGAGTTCCTGACAGCAACGTTGCTGTAGGATGTGCATTCCTTACCAAGCACCCACAGACCCCATTCCATTCTAGCGCGCTCCAACCTGACCCACAGGTGTTCCCTCTGGCACATCGCATGCCTCCTAACCTCTGATCAGGCCAAGGGACTAACGCTGAACTGGAAGGGGCTCCAGGTAAACAGAAAGGACTTGTACCTGCTTTGGCAGTATCTCAGTCTGGTGAAGAATAGAGAAATTGGGCACATGATTCATTCAGACAAGAATTATTATTATTTTTTAATGAAGTGTGCACCATACTTCTGCTGCAGATTTTCTTGCATTCTATAGAGCTAGTATTACAAAGGAAATGTTTTTGTTACAAGGTTTTTTTTTTTATTATTTTTAATTAATTTCCTATATTTGAACACTACACAGAGAAGCAACATCAACTGGTAGGAACAAGAAGTCCGGAGGCTCCTTGTTCCTATGACAAAGGAGACAACAGCTGCACCCGGCCAGCTCATAAATGTACCACAGCACTTCTCACACAGTTTTCTTGGGGATTCACAATACTGTATGAAGAGTATGGTTTATTAATAGCAGTTCATTTATTCTCATGGTTAGGATTTTGGTGGGTGTGTCATCTGGGTGTTTGATTATCCTTCAACGGCAGGTTGAATAGTTCAGATTTTTGCCCTGCTACTAGATAATCAGGAGGATTAACCACTTTCCCCGTTGACTTTGGTAGGCATCATATTAATGTTTCTGCATGTCCAGTTTTGAACTTCTCATCGATGCCAGCAATATCCTCAAAATACAACTGTGCAGACATCAGTCCTACAATTCATCCCTAAGAAGAAAAACCTTTCTTTCCCACCATTCATTCCAGAATTTGGAAAAAGGAGCTCCATTCATTCCTAATATGCCAGATATTTGATAAAGAAAACTTTGTTTCACAAATAAATAGCAGAAGCAGGAAAATATCCACAGAAGGAAATGGCAACTCCCAGTGGACAAAAGGATGAACAAGAGGAATTTTGGTGAGAAAACTGCATGAGAGCATTTGATCTTTTAAAAATCAGAGTGAATATAAATGTGAAGCGTAATAAAAAGCGATTGCTTGTTTGAATAAGAGGAAAAACAATCAAAGAAACCAATCATGTAGAAAACAATCCTATCCAGTGGTAATTATAGCACGATTCCACACATTAGGTAATAGATGAGTCTTTGGGCTAGCCGGACTTCTGTCTCAGTGCTATCATCTGCTCTCATCCAAAAACATAACCACCGCTCCAACCAAGGCATCGAGTCGGTTATGTGCCTGTCTTGGGATTATTTCTGGAAAAGGATGCTGGGGAAAGGACGAATGTGTGACAGACGCAAGCATTAGCGTGCGGAACAAACACGAAGTGTGCAGGTTCCTCCTTCCCAACAGGTTTGCCTGTATCTGGGCTCAGAACATGCTCAGAATGAATGCTGGTTTTGTTTCTTCCCCCTCTGTAGCAATTAGACGCTCAGAAAAGCACATTTTATACTAATACTATTCCTTTCACGCACCCTCCTTTAACTGATCTCATCTGTGCGCAACGCAACGCGCCTGCTATCTGTGAGGAATGCAATTGCTTCTTGTGCCGTGATGGGGAAACTAGTTTACGAACCTGCTGTGCTACCCAATTTCCTTACAATGAATTCCTTGTTACTGGCAAACATGATGCTCAGAGTACTTGGAATTAGAATAATATCTAGTTTGAACACAATATTTTTCTGTATTTATCTTTGAAGAAGATCCTCTGATACCATCCCTATCTACATTAAAAAACCAAATACTATGACCCCGTTGTAGACTTTTTACCTAACAAAATTAATAACGAAATCAAATGTGGAGAAAAACACTTGATGAGCTGAGATTATTTCCAGGAAAAAAACCCTCAATGCTGGCAATGTAAATGCTAAGTTTCCCCTTGTTCAACCAGTGACTCAGAGAACAGGCTGTCTTCATCCTTTGCAGGATCAAGATATACTCAGAACACACGTCCCTTGCGCCAGCTCCCCATGCCTGCCTCAGCCAAACACAGCCAATGAAGAAACCCCAAACAGCCAGAACTCCTAGCTCAACCACCCCCGAGATTTCCAAGAACGCCCAGCTCAGAGCGACCAGCGTTTACATCCTTCCACTGTTTTGTTCTCCCTTACTGCAGCATCGAACTGCGGAGGACCACAAGTGCTCTCCAGCAGGCTGAGAGGCAGCAGTTTAAGGCCAGGGACTGCATGGAAACAACACAGCTGAGGCTCATGCAGGGGTGAGCAGAACAGTCACCGAGAAGGGATGCTTTTCTGTGAAGTTTCTTTCCAACCAGATCACAGCCTGGCTCTAAGCCTTTGCTACTTCAAGGAATAATTGAAGCAAAAGAACTGGTGGTCTTGGACACTGGTTTACATAAATGCCTTCCACAGACAAAAAGCAATGGTGTTAAACTGTTCCCTCTCTTTGCTACTGCATCTCCTTTACCACAGACACAAGCAAGCATCAAACACACTTACTGTAGTTCTCTCTGCATCCTCCAGATTCCCTGTTCAAGCCAACTGCATTCCTGTCATTTCCCCTGTATGTTCACAAAGTTTAGATAAAACTTACCAAAACTAACCACAATTTACAGTTTTTGTTATTTTAAACCCAGCACTCCTTACCTGCCAACTGTGGCGTAAGGCCTAGCAGAGTTCAAACTCTTTGTGTGCATGGCAGTGAGCACTGTGCACGTTTGTTCGAACGATGAGCCAGACTGAATCCCTGCTACCACACAGCCTCTGAATGCCACATGAGCTCGCAAGGAGAGGAGATGGAGAGCGAGCCCAAGTACAAATCCTATCCTAGCAGAGGCAGAGAAACAAGCCTACATCAAATTACATCTTGAAAGTGCTCTCCTGCATAAACAGCACCAGCCTTGAAATGGGGAAAATTGCCGTGCAAATTATACCAGCCAGCAAGACCTGCTCTTGAAAAAGGTGTAACATTCTGATACATAATTGCTGTGACTTTTTCAAGAAAAAAAATCATCATTCTTCCACAGTGTGGGCCTGACAATTTAAATTATATTTCAGCCTTAAAACATTTGACATTGTTATAACACAAATTATAGAGCTGCTGTAAACTTCCAGGTGCAATTTCATACTCCTCTTCCTCTTCACAGTAACACAGCGTTAGGTACGATGCCAGTGACTGGCACTGATGCAGATGAGGTGGGACAGCATTAGGAAGGTAGATGGAAGGACAAACAAACCTGGCCCAGGTTTACACGCCTGATGGCCACTCTCTGTTACAGGCAGTAACAGGCAGCACCAGGGCGGTCTCAGACAGCTGCCAGCTCTGCTGCCCCTGGTCCGAGGCTGGCACTGACATTTGCTGGCCCACCTATCATGCAGGAGAAGAGATAGATTTCAGTAGAACAAATGTTACCTGCATTTGTAAGAAGACCTGTATCTGACAGGTGGAACCGCGTAACCGTTCTGATCTGGGGAAACACCCCCGTATGTACGTTTAACATCAGGTGCTGCATCTCAGCCCTGGGACATGCAACAGCCTCCTTCTGTCTACAATACAGACTTGATCTGTGTTGCTTACCTGCTTCTGACAGAATTAGTCAGTGTGTTTTATGAGCAACACACGGGAGGTGAGCACACCCGCTGATTATTAACAGGCCTTGTGGAAGATCACCCTCGGGTGTGCACACCTGCAGTACCCCACAGCACTTCTACATGTCCATGTGCGTCAAGGGTCACCTCTCCTTCAGATTAACTCTGCAATGTGATCTACAATTAAGTAATCCCTAAATCCAGAAAATAAAACTTGAAAAATAATCCAGGGCCATGACCTACAATCAGCATAAACATAATGAAGAGCAGAAGCTGCGAGGCACCTTTTTGCCATAGTGCTCCACAGCTGGAAAGCTGTGCACCTATTTTGCACCACACGTGGGAATAATGCACCAACAGGAGGCTGTTGAGAAGTTGGGGACAGCACACCTCTACTGTACGAGCACTCCAGGCCTGACACCAGGTGCTGCTGGCTGTAAATATTCCTGCATTAACTATCACAGAGGAGGAGGCGCACCTCGAGCTCACCTCTGCTGCTTGTTTCTCACAAAAGCAAATAGCTGTAAAGCAGGAATGATTCTGCTGAGGCTGGAAATGAGAAAGCTAATCACTTAGGCCTAGATTTACAGCCATCAGAGGGAAGATTTCAGCAGAGTACCCCACTAGGAGCTGAAGGGGAAAACAAACAGCCCAAAGATCACCACGATAGCTTTATGAACGGCAGAGCCAAGCAGCCTCCCACTGCCCCGGCTGCAGGCTTCCTCAGGAACTGCTCTGCTCACTCTCAGGTGCTGCAGCAGCGTTCAGTGCTGAACCTGCACAGATAATGCCATCTGCTCTGCTGCCTGGACACAGGCTGAGGTCAGACACGAACTGTTCATATGCTTAACACCAACGATATCAATTATGTCTTGGCACCCAGGGCTGACCTCAGCAAAGTTCTCATCAGCAGCCAGTGAGTGAAAATTAAAAACATCCGCACCTACCTCCTCCCAGGTTTCCTGGGATTCCTTTTTTTTTTTTTTTTTTTTTTTTTTTTTTTTTTTTTTTTACTTTCCCTACACTCAACCTCCCCCTATGCACGTGAGAGTCCTTACCAATCAAAACCAAAGGAGTATATAAAAGCTGGGGTAAAAACAAGAAGAAGATAAAAGGTGAAGACATCACGATCCCAAATAAGTATAGCAGCTACTACTTACTGTCTTAAAGGACAGATAAACTTACAGATGTTTGTTTTCTCTAAGGCACATTATAAAACACCATTTCAGTGGTTTCTCATCTGCTTCAAAGATTTGTACAGAATGTACAAAAAAGGTAGGGATACATCGTCACTGTGAAAACTGAAATGTTATCCCAAGTCGCGTTTTTGCTGTTCATTCTCCTCTGCAGAAAGGAACCCCTAACTCTCACTGGTTGACTCCTAGGGAGGAAACACCATAAAATTTTCGATATCCTGCAGGGCAAATGTCTGCATGGCAAGACAGTGGAGAATTATGGTCTACACGAGCCTTTAGCAGCCTTCCCAGCGATGGTGTTTAATTACCTGTGACACAGCCACGGCAGCCCCAACCACAAGTGCAGTGATCCACTGAACTCCAAGCGGACAGAGGTCAGTTAGGACCTCTGCAAAGATATGAAGGGCAAGCTTCTTTACACAGCAGATGTTTTAGAGCCTGCAACAGCACTCAATGTATCTATTACAACTTCACAGCTATCAGGCAATGAGCTTCCAGCCAGCTGGTACACTCAGCCACTGCTTCTTTGGCAATTTCAGGTTTGGACAGGTGCTATTATGAGGTGTTACTTCAGGGTGGAAACAAACACCCTAGCACTAAACCAGTATTTCACAGCTGACTCCCACTGTAGAGCTGGGAGGTAACTACTTTCAGAAAACCGAGCCTTAGGTTATTTTGTTCACTCAATTTCAGCCCCAACTGCTTTTGAGCAATGCTCCAATTTTTCCCATTACAAGAGCTCTCAACCCAGACCCACGGTGCCAGGAAGGATCCAAGGTGCCAGCGTTGGGCGTCCTTCACCCCTTGGGACCCTCAGCCTTATGCTGGCTGAGAGCTCGAGGCTGAGTGGAACTGCTGCTGGCTGTGCCTTGAGCTCCCTGCACTGCCCACGGTTCTCACACAATCCCTGCGCTGTTCAGGGGTCTTTGCTGTACTTAAAGTTGTGTACCACGAAAGAAAAGAAATCACAGCAACTGCAGCATACCAAATCACTTCAACCAAGCTAAGGGGAGATCAAAAGGCACAGATTTGAAAAACAAGAAAAAACACCACTGCACCAAGAACACAGTGCGATGCTCACACTGAAAATCGGAGAGGAATTTCTGGAAGTCAAAAAGCTTAAAGGAAAAGCCTCCTTAATTTTATAGTGCTATCTGTTTGTTTAGCAGACTTAAAATGCTAGGATATCAGAGAACACTCTAGAATGCAATGAAAGAACCACAAGGATGCCTGCAAACACTCCTAACTCTGCGCTTCTTGTCCAGCCCTTTGTTCACTCTCCCAAGCACTTCCCATCAGCTTTAAAGAAGTTTTCATGTTACTGTGGGCTGAAAAGCAAGATTAACATTTTTCTTATTTTCACACCTCAGTTAGAGGGTTTTTCTCCAAAACTGAGCTGTTGTTTTGAATGGGATGTTGAAAAAGTAGCTAGGACTGAAAGCTAGGACTGAAAGCATGTACTTCTGGGGTGTTTTCACTAGTACAGGTGTTAGTGACTTGGCACGAGGTGTTTGCACTGTGCAGAGAAGTATCTGACACTACTGCATTAGTCAATACTTGCACTGCAATTTTTGAATTTGTATTTATGTAGCCATAATACAAAACAAGATTATATGAATATAAAAAGGACATTTTTTCCTCACAGCACTTAATTTCCACAGCATTACTTACTACTTGCGCTATTGGTAAACCTGATGTTAAATAACTGCAGGTTTTCAAAACCTTCGGGAACAATTATGTAAATCTATAGTGACTGAAGTGACTGAATTTCTTCCAACGTACATTACAACCCTACTCCCAGTTCCACTGCCTCAAGTCTTCTGCTGATGTCCTTGATCACATCCACAAGACCTTGCTTGTCCTGGCAAACAAAAGCCTCACCTCATCACCTGCAGAGAAGATGGCTGACTGCGGGATGCTATTATGAGTTCTCCACTGAAGAACTCTGGAAGCAACTAGCTCTGAGCAGAAGGCAGGGTAACTGCCGGCTAATGCAGCGCTGTCACACTTTTTTTTTTTTTTTTTTTTTTTTTTTTTTTTTTTTGTGTGTGGCCAGGCTGTAAGGAAGAGCTTTTGGTCGCCAGCATGAAGTCCTAGAGCGCTTTGCTGCCACTGCCCCTGGAAGGCAAACAATGGAGCCAGGTTTACCACGTGGTTCAAAATCCAGGAGCAAATTGTTTCCACCTTTAAACTGGCCTGGATCTTAGGGAAGCGCAGAAATTTGGCACTGTTTTTCCCAAGGTAGCAGATCACCAGCAAATTCTATCTGCATCTAGAAAGAGCCTGAAATCTTTAACATGTCCTCTGGGAGTAGAACCACCATTCCCGAGTCCCCTTGCTCTCCAACTCATTTTCCCTTCTGAGGCGCAGTAAGCTGGGATCTCCACAGTAAGCCCTTCCCGTCAGCAGGGGATTTCTGCAGGCAGCAACAGGATTAAGCCTGGCTGACACAGCTCCTTGCTTTGCTAAGACCAATCAATCCACACGGCCTCCCAAACCAGGATATGGCACCAGCTCCTCCTAACCTATCACAGCCCAGTAAGTCCTGCAGATTTCTGCCTAGAGGATTGCAACCTGACTGTTTCCCTCCCACGGTGTGCTACCGGCACAGATCAGGTCTGTGTGCTCAGGCAGCGCTATGGCTCCAGACAGCCACCCTGGGAAGCCTGCAGGGGCAGCTGGCTGCCAGCTTCTCCGGTCCCTCTCCCCAGTTACATGCCATCATGGTGGGGATGAGCAATGAGATGTCACCCGGGAGCCTTAGGGGGCTGTCTGCAAAGAGAAGGTCCTTCAAAGGTAGACAGATTTCACATTTCAGACTATTCACTGAATAGGCTGATAAGCAGGTGGTAGCCACCAAGCAGATGGGAAATCAGACAGAAAGACCATTTCGAAAAAATATTCTGAAATGAAAATTCTAAGTTTAAGAAAAGCAGATGTCTGGCCAGGTGATGAGGAATGTTTATACACCTACAGCTGAGTTCCAGGACTACTGCTCAGAAGCGCTTTGGGCAGCAATGCACAGCTCAACAACTGGCCTCCAGCGCTGAATGCTAACACAGCATCACACGAGCTACCTCATATACAGTCTACATCACAACAGCAATAAACATTAATAAAATCAACTTTAAAAAGTGGTTATATACTAGTCTAGAACCATGGCTGTGAAAAATAACCAAGTTAAACTGTATTCTTGATATTCCTTGTTCCTACTTTTGGAACTGAACTCCCAGCCAGCCTTCAGTATAGCAAATACTGAACACCGAAAGAAGCCAAGTGAAGCATTCCAGGCTCTCACGGCCTATGCAATTGTTTGCAGAGGAGCTATTCCATCAGTAGCAGTTGTTCTAGTATTGAGGAATCATCATCACCAAACAGACTGAATTACTCTCTGACTTTTCATACTGAAGGAAACAGCAAAGGGGCACTAATGCTCCCAGCTCACCAGCAAGGCTTCCTCAGGGTCATGGCTTCCATGTAATTCAGCGCTGATTCAGCATGGAGACACGTGTATCGATGGCTACTGCAGAAGCAGGCATAATTCTATAAAGCAGCTATCTCTGATGACAGAAGATATTGCCCATTAAGGAACTGCCACAAAGTCGGCACACTCTCTCCAACATTCACGATAATGACAATGTACAAAACTGCCGTGGAAGTTATGCTTGTGAATATCACAATGAGGGACAGACTGGTCACAGTGAACGCAACAGCAACTTTTCACTCCTCATGTTTTACATAGCTTAAAAATACATAGCATACAACTGTTTACTGAATGCTGCAATAAAAGTGGTACAGAACTAAGGAGAAGCAGTTATGTAAAGAGACTGCTTGGTCCTTTTTTTGTGAAGTCTGCTTAGGTGGAAGTTCCGCAGCTCTGCTTCTGAAGGGCAGCTAGATGCTGCCATCTTAGCGCCTTCAAAGAAACACTGGCTTTGCTGCAGTACTGGTGCAAACAGCATCTCTTAGAAATGAGATGCACGTAACGTTTATTCACAGTGCAAATCCTGCCCATGTTGTTAACGCTGCTCTGTAACATCAGGACTGGCAGCTCAGTGACATGTACACACAGGGCAGTTTGATGACAGCACTGGCTCAAATATTGCTACATGCATCATATGTAAAGGATAAACTCTAGTACCTCTGAGAGAAACCAAAGAAGAAAGAACAGAAGCCTGAAAAGCAGCCTGCCATTGCATGCCTGGTCACAGACTGGAAAGGTAACACAGTGCAGACTTCTGCTAAGGTCTGTGCCATGAAAGCATGTTTTTAATGCCTCCGAGCTGGCTGGTCACATCTTACAGAGTTGCTGTGACCACATGAACTGGTAGAGAAGTGCTATGAAGTACTGCAGGCCCCCACTGACAAAGCTACATAGCAGGGGAGGGAAGCAACCCCAGACTTCCTCACTGCGGATTCAAGGCCTGAGGGAGGAGGCTGTTTCTCCTGGTTCCAATTTCTTTTAGTTCCAAGTGTCAAGAGGCATCTCCTTTCCTGTCTGGCCTGACACACAACCCACAGAACACACTGAAGCAGAGAAACTCAGCTTTTTGTAGTATTTGCTGGTGACTTAACACAAGTTCCTCAGCTCACTTCTACTGTATTTCTTTGGGCCTTCATATAATCAACAGAAAACTGACAAACAAGCTCCTGTAAGCCATAGCATCTGTTTCTCACAATCTAAAAAAGCACACAAACTCTCAGAAGTTCTTACAGAGTCAGTTAAACACCTCCCTTAACAGAGAAAAAAGTATAGTAGGTTGTCCTGCTCTCACGTGTCCGTATGAGGAGCTCTCAGGTTCGGAGCTGGATTTTCCACTTACCACCGCTGCACCCAGTGCCGTGTAGCCTGGGGCTCCTGGGCAGCCCATCATGCTGGAGAGTTTGGAGTCACCGAGCCTCACCCTTTTTCCCCCACCCTGTGAAAAGACTCAGGCAATCTTCTTGTCTCTGGAGCGCCTGAGTTTGATACCCAGAGAGCTACCAAGTATCTGAGGCTGGATGAGACCTGGAGATCATCACCACTCCTTACACAGCAAACCAACACAGACACTTTTTGCCCATCTGTGTTTGTTACCCTTAAGCATTTGAAACCTCGGCGAGCACAGAAGTTAAAAACAGCGACCACACCGTATTTCTGAACACACACACGTTCCAACAGCAGTGCCTCTAAGGGGAGGCAATGTCTTCTGAATGAACTTCTCAGCAGGTGACAACCTCCCCTCTGAATGATCATAATTCTCCAGTGCCAAAGAGCTTCCTGAATTTGACTGTTTGGCTTTTGAAGTCTGACACTCCCCATACCATCATTAGACTGCAACTACCCTCGCTGCTATGTAATGTGCTTAAAATCATACTCCTCAGCAAAACTCACACCAAACAGTCTTATTATGTGTCATTACCATAGTCAATATGACATTCCTAGCTATACAGATGTCCTCCACGAGATCACACAGAAATTGGTCACATTCCTCTGAACAATTACTTCTGGATAGCTGGAATAAGAACCAAGAAACCGTATTTAACTTCCTGTAGCATACATAAATTACACCCAGCACAGAATGATCCTCCAGCACTGCTGAATTTTCACCCTAATTGTTTTGTTTGGCAATCTCAACTTGGTTTTTTCTTCAGCAAGTACAGCATTAACCATGACCTTCGTTTCAGCTTCATCAGCTCCTGTCCTTCCAAAACACTCCTCTTTAAGTACTAAACCTGAGGGGCCAAGGGCACTTCTCAGCTCCCAGTTGCTTAACCCGGTTGCGCAGCTGCATTCAATCCCCTTTCCAATCTCCTTCCCTTTGGAAGGAAAACCAAGAGCATACATGGAGCTACAGGATGCTCAAAGAGGCTCTCCAGGCTACAGCATCAAGGGACCAGGAGCATGGGGCACACCACAAAGTTCAGACAGCGTGTCTTACCATCAGCCAGAGGTCCGTGTCAGAACAAATCTCGCTACTGTCTTACCCTTGCTCAGCACCTGCAATATAAATCAACTTCTGCCCTTGGTCCTTCTTGCCAGCCCCCACTGCCTTTCCAAAGAGAATACATTCTCCTCTACAACCTCTTACATGCTTGTCTCCCAGCACTTCTGGAGCACGCCAGTGGTGATACGGTCCCTGGCTGTGTGCCTTGAGCTCCTCTCCCCCACTCCCACGTTCAACTCCCACCCCAGTGGGCAGCCCTCCCACTCCAGCACTGAAGACCAGCTTCCTGCTGTTGTGCTGGTGGGAGCTGGGAAGGGCAGGAAAAGAAAGACTGGGGAAAGGCTGAGCTTTTCTTGCAACAACAGTGGTTTCTGCCACAACCCATCCATCTTCCCCCTTTGTCAGCCAAGCGCTTCCAGAGACGTTCCCATGCTCCATTAAGCCAGATAGAATCGGCCTGGAATTGATCTGCTAACGCAAAGAAATCATACTGCTCTAAGAGGCACAATTTGTTACAGGATTGCGTGCAAGCCTGCAGACTGTCCAGCAGGAGAAGATCCATCTCTTCACTGAGCAGCAATGTCCGCCTGTTGAATGGGATCCAGTGAGCACAGGAAAGCTGAGTGCTGCCAGAAGACACCAGCAGCTCTCAGGGTGTTCGTGCTGTGGCACCAGGTCCTGTGGTCATGGACAAAGAGGTCAGTGCTGGGACGCTAGTCAACAACAGAGACCATGGTTTCATGTTTTTTGCAAAAACTTTCAAAGTAATGACTGCAAGATGAAAAGGAGACAAACTGAGAGAAAAGGAGACAAACTGAGAGAAGCTTCTTGAGAAAATGAAGACAGAGAAAAACCTGCACACAATAGACCAGATAATTATGTCATTGGTTCAGTGCTACAGAAATCCAAACAACATTATTTATAAACAAATACTTCACTTAGCTAAGCTATATATGTAGCAGTAAATTTTTTTTAGCCTCTCAGACTGTAATTTAAACTCTTGTCTCTGAGTACACTGTAAAAAGAAATAACCACGCTGTCAGGACTATGCTCATGTAGCTTTTAATAAATAATAATAATTAAAAAAAAAAAAAAAAGAAAAGTAAAAAAGCCCACAGAAATACTGGAGCTTAATTCAAACTTAGTTATTAAAACTTTTAACAAGACTTGTTATCATCAGGTCTTCCAATGAATGACAGTAATAACTGAGTTCACTAACAGAAAAAACATGGTCAATGCCAATTTCAGCATGAGGACAGCAAAAATCTAAGCTCGAGTGGCAGAAACTTCCAATAAACAAATTCATAACAGCAACTGACAGCCATTTCAGCTTTATTACTTATTTAGAGAATATTCATCTTCAGGAAGCCATACTAGACAAACAATTTCCCATTCCACTCCAAACTAATCTGATCATCGCCTGGATGTACTGGATAGAGAAATGTGAATATAGGAAAGGCTGATTTATTAAATAATGAGCATTTTTTACATCTACTAAGTTTATTAGTTAATTTATTAGCTATTAGTTTCAGAAATACCATCTCTGCAGAAAATACTAGCCATAGGAAAGATAAAACATTTATAGAAACTGTAAAACATAAATCTGTTGGTTTTCTATTACTGAACCCACCCTAAGGTTGCCTGCTTTCATTATGGCTTGTGTTTCTCCACAATCCACTCACAGGCTGCCATCTCTTTGCTCTTTGAGTTCGGGAAGACTGAGGAAAGTAGCAGCAGGAGGGTTTTTTGGCAAAAATAGATTTTAAGACAGAAGTACGAGCATGCTAATGAGATTAACAGGGCCTGTGTGGCCTTCCAAAGTACTGCACAAAGATTTAGACAAAGCCCAATGCTGCAAAAGGAGCCAAAAATTTGACTGGTTTTGTGAAACAAAATGTGCAGCATCCCAAAAAGCTCTCCTGAGTAAAGCACTGCCCAGTACCTGCTGCCCAAGTGTGCTGCCACACTCCACTCCTGGGCTGCTGAGGCTGGAATACATCTTTACGTTCTGCACCCACACAAACTGAAAAACCAGGGGACCAGACGAAGTAAGAATATTAGTACATTTATGATGCATGACACAAACGCAAGGATAATTTTTTTCTCCACTCACAAGGCCACAAGAGATTTCACTTCCCCAAATAAACTAACCAATAACACCACTGCTGTGTTTCAGGTACAGAGCCTTTTTCAAACTTTGAGCAAAATCAAACACAGCTGTATTTCTGCAGGTGAAATCAAGGCAGAAAAAGAGACTGAGGTGATACCATCCACATCCCACACACCTGTTCATTACTCAAGGCACTCCAGACATCTCTCCTTGCAGTTGCAACTCATTAACAACTCAACATAAAGATGTTTGCCAGCCCAGTGGTTTTTGCACAGGACAAGCCCTGGGACCTTTCCCACCTGCAGGGTCTCCGCAGCCTTCCTCCTGCCCAGGCTGGGGCCATGGGCTACTGCTGTCAGGATGAGCAATGCGCTGCAGCAGGGCTTCGACAGCTGCTGAGAACAGGTCAGGAGAGAAATGAGCCAAGGCCAGGAGCATTTGCAGCCCTTGCAGCCCACAGGAGCAGCAAATGCGTCTCCTCAGCACCATGCTAGTCCTGATACAAGGAGGTAGCCCCTAACTGCACACAGCTATTTGCTGAGAAGCCACCTGTCAGCAGCAGCCTTCCGATGAGAACACTGAGAGCTACAAGTGGTGCGCCTGGATTTTGGAAGATTAACTCCCAAATTATCTTGCCTCCAAAACAAAAGAGGAAAGAGCACTGGATCCAAATGCTGTAGCTGTCCCAAGAGATTCACATCGTGCAGCAGGAGACACCTAAGCATCTTAGGGGAAGAACTCTTCCCTTTTACACACAAGCCAAGCACTTCTGACAGTGGCTTACTAGAGGCAGTGGAGCAAGCTTGGAGTCCCCAGAAAAAATAAACAACCTAAAAGCAATCCAAGTGAGACTCGGTCACAGGGTACTCAATCACAGGGTGCTACATGTGGGTGCTCTGTTCTACTAGATAAAGAAAACAGATTGGATCAGATGCTGTCACTTCCAGCCTTAAAATACCTATACTAGAATGCACCAGCAAATCCTTCAAATGGCTTCAGATCCATCATCTTTACGCAGCCTTTTCAAAGCTTCCTTATAAATTCGTTCTCAAACACATCAAACACACCAGCTAAAGATAAAACTTACTGCGCAAATAACTTCTGCTGTAAGGCAGTATCAAAGGTGAACCACTACTAGATCAGATTCTTCTAATAAAAGCGAGAGAAATCTCAGCTTGCAATTGCTCATGTAACCTAGATTTCAGGGACAGATTAGTCATAGGAGTATTTACCACCATCTAGTCCTCTTCCAAAAAAACAGAGACCTTACCATCTGATGCTGTATGTGGTATAACCCAGCCAGGGACTACTCCTACCTTCCGCTGTAAATTCTGAAGGCCATTCTACAAACCTGCTAGGAAATTCAGAGATGGGTTTTGTTATTAATATATACCACTAGTTATATAGAAAAGACCATCTATGTGACATCTCTCAAAATGTAAATCTTCAGAACAACACAGGGTGTAATTATTAGAAGGATCTGCTCTAACAGATCTACAGAAGCCAAGCCTGGTTCGAAGCAACCTGAGCCTGTAGTTAGTGTTCTTTTTCAGACAGTCATCTCTGACACAAAGGGTGGCTCAGCCTAATCAAGGCTATTGTGCCCTGTTACTTGTTCATACCGGCAGTCTGTAGGAACGCTCACTGCATCAGCACACGACGTGATTTACAGACATCTTCTGCAGGCCACCCAGTGTAAGCTGAAGTCAAGAGCTGCCCAGGCAGGTCAGCCACCCCTCCGAAGGGAACGTGATGTTTAACAAGCAGAAACCTCATTATATCGCATTAGTTGGCCATTCCTAGAAGATTAATTCCCTGCATGGGAAGAACTTGCACTCCCAGTACTGGTGCCCCTGAACAGGAAGATTTGTCGCTTCTTTCAGCTTTCCAAGAATTTGTCCCTTACAGATGAGGATCAGACTCAGAGGGGTCTATCAGCCAAGCCAAAGAAAACCTTTCTTCTTAAAAATGATGGCGTTGCATTCACTTGTGCCGCAGAACAGAAACTACACAGCATTTGAAAATAAATATGCACTTAGCAATTAAGGAACTAAGAGTTTCCACGCATGAGGAGACTGCTTTTGAGAGAGATGTTGTTGAACCTTGCACAGAACGGACGATGTTAACAATCTGGGGTGAGTGCGAGAGGCAGGCAGAACAGAAGCAAAACATAAGCAACACAAGCAGGAACAGCCTGATTTCCTCTACAACTTCTCCTCCCTTCCCCCTAGCATCTCAACACAAGTAAGGCAATCTGCCCACAGGACAAACCTCCTAATAAAGATGAAACGGACATTCTAGACCAGCAACCCTCCAATGCTCCTTCAACAGGACTTGACTCGGTCAAAAAACAAACAGCTTAACAACTAGAACAGGCCAAATGTTCAGGGCACAACTTCAAATCTAGGGATGAAAGGATGGAAAACCGCTTATTTGGAATGCGAAAGGACTCCGGTCCTTGAAG
The DNA here is from genome assembly GCA_013399715.1 of Alectura lathami. Classification (NCBI taxonomy): domain Eukaryota; kingdom Metazoa; phylum Chordata; class Aves; order Galliformes; family Megapodiidae; genus Alectura; species Alectura lathami. The sequence goes on from VXAV01007980.1 coordinate 180,956, forward strand.
GAGCCGCGAACTTCTCTCCGTGCTTTCTGATAAAGCCAATCCATGGCAGTTCTTAGGTATGGATTTTGGAAGAGCATAACCAGCGTTGGCACAGTGATGCTTCCATTCTTTAGTACGAACACACATTGTACACAGCAATAAAAATAAATACTAGTGGCCATAAAATACTTCATTTGTTTCCTACGCAGCCCCATCATTAACCCAAAAATTCAAAAAGCAGCTGAGCAAACTTGATTAATCATACCTACTAAATCATTTTACTACAGAGATATAAATATGTATATATATATGCTCTAATTAAAACATTAAACCATGCAAAGCAGTAAAATATGCTATGAAATCAGTGAAACAGCGTTTACTGCTGACAAATTCTCCCACATATCTAGTGAAGTGAGAACTTGAAATACAACTGAATTCCCTAAATTTTAGTAAAGGCTCTTACCTCGGCGCACCATCATCCTGAAGCTGCTGAATTCAGAATTTGCTGAAATCAAGAACTGAGTTTATTGGCACTTAGCAAAGCCCCTGGCAAAGTACACTCACAAGGACGAGAATGATAAGACAAGTTTCACCCCATTAGCAAGCAGAACCTGCTTGAAGTTTAATTTTGTGATCAGAAATCGTACTTTCGCTTTAAAATCTGGCATGGAAAGAACTCATATGAGAGCATGGACTATGTACCAATGAAAATAAGCAATGTGTAGAAAAAAACGCACGAGATGGCATAGCCTCTGCCCTCTCAGAATTTCATCTCAGATTTTAATTCTTGCATGAGTTTTGCACTTCAGGACTCCATTCGTTTGCGCGTTGCCGATTTAAACAACAACGCACCAACTCAGATCTATGTACCTTCTTGTTTCTAAACGACGGTTCATGTTTTAAAGGGTTTCATTTTTTAAAGACCAGAGTTTCAGTTCTGATGACAACTTGAAGTGCCATATATCAATTATTGTATAATTGTAGTGTACGTGTATCTCTTCGAAACCCTGTAAACAGGAACGAATCGTTTTTATTCCAAATTCATGTCAATTAGAGAAGAAAAGGCAGCCCACCTGTCAGAGAAAACAGCAAGTCAGCTTAAAGTGTGTCTATTATTAAAAACTGTGTTTAAAAAAGACAAAAAGGATTCCAAGATTGCTTGCAGTGATCTGTGGCTGATCGCAGAAGCACCAGCTCACAGCCAACAGTTTGCTTTATGCCAGAAAGAAACCTGCAAGTCACGGAACGAGCAGATGAACACGCCAAGATGCACATTAGGAATTAAGGACTCTGGAGGGAAATCCTAACTTCAGGAGAAGCCCAGCAGCCGGCAACACTTCAGAGGTGAGCAGTCGGGTTTCTGGCTACGGCCACAACAATCTAGGGCAACACAGACACGTTGCCCAAACCTACTCAACCTGAGGGCTGAGCTCCGTCTAAAACGGCGCAGCTCTGCTGGGGCTCGAGGTCTCTGTGGATGGCACATTTGTTTTGCTGCTGCTCCTGCTGCTGAGACTGACTTCACGGCCAGGTTCTGCCGAATTAAGTGCTGTGATTTATTTCTGCAGAGACATAAATATTGAAAGTAGTACCTACTGAAAATTAATATAGTCTCCAAGCAGCAGGAAGTTATTCTCCCAGCTGCCTCTCTGTCTAACGCGTGCAGGCCGTAAGTCAAATTATGGTAACTAAAGATCTTTATCATCTACTACATGAACACTGACTGCAGGATAACTGAACTAGACACAATGTATTGGAAACGAGAGCAAGCTTCATGCAAGATTCTGCCAGGCCCAGAAACACCTTAGCAGAAAGTAAATCCAGTATGGACGACGGTAAAACAAGCCTCCTCACAGTGTGGCACTTTAGAGTCTGTGAGACCAAAGCCCTCCCAGATACCTCCATCACTGGGGAGACTGCAAACCCCACCAGGCGGGTGCCTGCTGCCAAGAGCGCCGTGTGTCTGCAATGAACATCACCCTGTGACTTCCTCAGTTAACTTCTCACCTCTGGCCTTAGACTGCAGACTCTTCGGAGTTCCTCAGACCTGTGTTTCTACATTCCTGCCTCTCACCCATGACTGCCCGTGGATCTAGATGAATAAAAAATGTCCAGAGCAGGCCATCCGATAATATCACCATAATATCAAAGACATACAGTTCATTTTGTCATGTTATTTCAAGTGACTCCTGAACTTTCTTTTTAAACAGAAAATTGGATAAAAATTGAATTCATAGATAAATGAGGTAGCACATGCCTTGCACAAGGAAAAGGATTATTTTGAAGAGAATATGGCTTTCATTCATAAATTTTTAAACCATAACTTAATGAACGCAACCCACTTCAGTCTTAAAGAAACCTGAGTAACATTTATTTTTTAAAATGCAATCGTTATCCACTGCCAGTGTCACGTCTGCTACGAAGCAGCTTGCAGGGAGGCAAGTTATCTTGTTCAGGAAACATCCAAGCACAAACAGCTTCATCCTTCAGCCACTTCAGCTCACCACAGTTATAACAGAAATCCATCCCTTGTCCATGATTTGTATGGCACTAAAATGCTAACGCATGAGAAAAAAACTGGTACTTAATCTGTACACTGTATTTGGCTAATGTTGTATCAGGCATTTAAGAAAAATCAACATTCCATCACGAAAAGCTTAGAGCTAACCATCTAAACCACGTGTGCTATTTAGACATGGCTACTTGTGAAGAAGCCATTACAGAAGTCACACAAACCAAGAGGTCAGAAAGCAGATGTATAAAGGGGCTTGGGGAGGGAAGGCTTTGTTCTGTCATCACTCAACCCTTTCAGAATGTTCCATGGAAAGTTACAGAGAAACTGGCAATGCCATTGGTAAGTTCTGCAGGTTTGGACTGTTTGTTTTTTTGTTTTTCCCCTCTCTGTTCTATAACCATATAATCAAATTCTAAGGGCAATTTTATTTTCTTCCCATGAAAGGTACTAGAATAACTAAAAAACACCACTGGTATTCTAGAAGAATAAAAACAAATGAAACAATACTCGAATATTCATTATGACCACTTTTGAGGAGCGCTGCCAGAATCTGAATTACACAGCAGATCTAGTAGATAAGCCCCAATTATTCATCTTCAAGTCTTTCAGCAGAACCTAAAGGTCTCAGTTGGCATTTATACAGTTTCAGCAAGTCTCGACAGTGAGAAATGATTTACTGTGACCCAGCACTTAGAAACCCAAGGACCAAATGTGTGTCTCTAGATCACGCGATTTGCTAAGAGAACCACACCAGGAATCCCCACGCACCCCTCTGACTGAGTTCCCATCCTTCCAGCATGACTGGCCGACTTACTGACTTGTCCTGACTACACGTCAGCATCCTGCATCTTCCTCCCCCGTCCCCGACCTTGTGTTAGCTGCGTGTGGCTATGAGTTCACTCCTTTGTTAAAGCCAACAGACTGCTCTACCTGAGAGTGGACACTGCATGAACTCTCTCCTCCGAAAGCCATCTTATTGGCTGTTCCTAAACTGGAAATTTGCCTGTGTCTTACTTTTTCTTTCTACCAATGGAAGCCTCTGGATCCTAAGCTGTTTCTTCCCCCCCCCCACATACCATCTTGACTAAGTCTAGCATTTTGTTTCTTAATACTCCGAGAACTGAGTTCAGGCCCCTGTATACTGCAACTTTCTCAAAACCACATCCTAAGAGATTTTTTGTTTGTTTGTTTGTCTTATAAATTAATGCTGCAACCCATACAGGTCACGCAGTGAAGGTGAAACTGCATCTCACTAAGGAACACATACCTCAGAAGCACAACGTGCAGCTTTCTGCTGATGCTGAGGCACAAGTATCTGCTCACAGCACTGCACCTCTACCTCCTCACGTAATTTTCTGATTCCTGGACAACAGGAACACCCCTTCATGTATGACATGTTGTGAGAAATTTCATGTGTAAAATTTCATATGAAATTTCATATGTACACAACTGTTTGGTTATCAGTATTTCCTTTGTAAAGGGCCAACTGACAAGATGCATTGGTATTTTCCTCACTTGCCTACACTTGTACTCCAATTTATCATGTACACTGTACACATCTCTTTCAGCAATTAGATACAAACTTTATACTAGAGGTTTAGGATAGTAATTACTGGTTACAAGCTTCTCTGTGAGGGAACAGCTGAAGGCTTTGTTATTACAGTCACATATGTGCAGACCAAATAAAATGATGAAATGAGAAAGCCAAACTGTAACTCATCAAAAATTAACCAGGTAGGAAAAAGCAGATGTTGTAGCAATTCACAAACTTGCCTTCTGCAGACTTCAGTTTCAGGAGAATCAGTATGGTCAAGCCTCAAAGACACTTTTCTAAAAATCGAAACAGACCCATTTCCGATAGAACGCATACAGTAAGCTGCAGGGGAATTGACAGCGCGTACAGGTTGCCTTTCTGCGTTTCTAATCCACATCTTTATAACTTGCGCTTTTTTTTCTTTCAAAACATTACAAGTCCTAAGCAAAAACTATGCTTAATCTGGAGACTCTCTGCTTATGACATTCTCCCCACCCACATCATATTAAAATTTGCTTCAGACAGTTTTCTCATGTGGGCAGAAATCCACACAGACTCCACGCAGAGTGACGGCATGCACGCACACCAGCTGTGTCTGCGTCCCTGTCCTATTTCAGCCCCATCTCCGTCAGAGTGGTTCACCACCAGCCTCAGGCAGCACGCAGAAGCACCTGCTGCCCTCCCTCCAACCCCAATGCGCTGCTCTCTGTGCTCTCCATCCCAGAATCGCAGAAGCGGACGCAGCCGCTTGAAACCAGGCACCATTGGAGGCTACCTACCAGCAGCATGCTGCGCACCCATGGGGAGATTTCCTTCCAGAGTTTGTTGTGTCCTACAGCATGGATATAATCTCTGCATAGGAGGAAAAGCACTGACACTCAGGCAGGAATGGCTGATACACAAACCATGCTTTGCTGATGAGTGACACTTTGGACGGCACAACAGTTAACTGCATGTGGCTGGCTCTCTCCTCTCTTGCTTCTCATGGCACAGGCCTCATCCTTCTAGCCAGACAGATCATTAATCTCCCTAGGCGTTTATTATCCACACAAAATGGCCCATTCCTGCGGTATCGAGTGTTTTATGTCTGTGGCTTTGCCTGTGTGAAATCAGAGAGATGACCAAAGACCTTGGTATTATCCTGAAGTTATTCCTCAATATGACATCTCTATGCCTCGGTCTCCTGAGCATAGTGGAAGTAGTTTTATAGTCAATTTTGTTCCCAAATAAATCAAGCCATAATCTCCTGGCCCCTACAAAAGCCTTCTTTTTTTCCTGAGGTATTCTCAGCACCACCAGACATACTATACGACCACCTACTAAACTTCAGACTCCCAAAGTAGATGATGAATTACTACAGTTTATTAGACAACTCAACTTACTACATAACATCAAATCACATCATAGCTTGAGATCTTACTCTCAGATCAGCTGCAATGTCTAAGAATATGCTCTTTTCATAAAGACCATGCTTCTAACATTAAAAGCTAAGTGTGACAGTTCTATCCGTTAACTAAGGCACAAATTTTCTGAGGACCGACAGGAAGCCGTATGTCACATGGCATTGGTAGTACATCTTTTTTTCCTGGCACTCTGTAAGCTTTGTTTGATAGGTATAACTTCAGAAGAGCAAGTGTAACACAACCGCAGCGAATACTTCACCTATACAGCGTAAGTTGTTTTTCCTTTCCACACACCCCTTCTTATTTTCCTTTTTAATACACAAGCACTTATTTCCCTGCAGTGGGAGGTCAGTCTCTGAAAGCTGTCACTTCAAATAGCTCAGCTCACAGCTGCTGCTTAATATCACACTTTGCCTTCACGTTCCTCTCAGCATAACCCGGACCACCTTTGTTAGCATCTCACTTTCTGCCTTGCACCAGCTGCAATAATGCCAAGGACAACTGCGCCTTTCATGCCACACAGCACACTCACACGTGGTTTCCTTCTCCCTCTTCTATTTGCATCAGCTATAAAATCACTTTTCTTCATCTGTAGGCACTGTTCAAAGAGAAGTGAATGAAAGTATCAGCTAATTTTAGAACACAATTTGGAGCAAAACTTTGCTAATGTTATTCTTGATCTCTTCTCTGTGATCCTTTCAAATGGAGCAACATTGCAAGGAGGCTTCTGCGCCGCATCGAACATCAAGCTGAGAACAAGGCTCTGTTTATGAACATGAGTCACTCATCTGCTGCTGTCTTCTCCCAGAATACAGCACTTGCTATGCATATAGGAAGCAAAAACTGAACAACCATGGTATGCTCATGGCTTCGGCTCTACAATAAGACATACTCCACGGTCGGGATTTGGTCTATTCTGAGGACTTGGCCTTGCAGCCTGAGGCTCCCTATGCCCACGCTCTGCTTCTGGTGAGATATCGACACAGGAGCAGAGGACTTCGGACAATAAGCAGCCAGACTGCACACCTGAGCAGTCACCCACACACACACACCTTATCAGGAGACGGTGCAGGTGGCAAATCAAAGCGGCATGTTGCAGAGAAATGCACCCTACCACGGAGCAGCCACGCTCAGATGTGACTACGCACTCAGCCACAGCCACATCTCTCCCAACAACCGCCCACAGCAAATACAACTGCCTGTGCAGTCTCTCCATCCCTCAAACAGCTTCTACTGCTCGTACGAAAACATTTGGAAAGCCTAATGGCAAGGAACTTAGCTGATGCAGAAGTAGCGTGGCACTTGTCCTCAAATGCAACTTGGAAACATGGAAACTGAAATGAACGAAATATGCAAATGGAGCCTTATCTCTACACCCACATGCTTACACTGCACACACTCATCTGCCTTAGCATTATCTACAAATGTCCTCCAGCAAACCTCTAAGCTGATGCCACACAATTAAAATCACATCTGGTACTTTTTAGGAACTCGTTGTCCTTGATAACATCAACCCTGCAATACTATGCTTTTGTCCAAGCCCACGATTTGTCAGCCCATGAACAAGCCCACCTCCCACTTTCCCACCGTCAGTCAGGAGATGCACACTCCCCTAAAAACACCTCCTTTGTCCCGGGAGGAGCCCAAGACAGACGTGCAGACTGTCTCCAGCTGTGTCTTCTGACCACAGCAACAGCAGTCAGAGCAGCACTCAGAGTTTACCCTCTCCTACAGTCCTCCGATATCCTGCAGACACAAAAGCTCTACCTATGTCAGGATGTATCACAGCTAGCCCCAGGGTAATTCAACCCACCTGTGGCCAAGTCAGCAAGGTCTCAAGGTAACACGCACCCTGTTCAGTTAGCAGCATGCAAAGCACCATTTTCATCTCTACTCAGAACATTTTGGACAGAGCAGGATAAGCAATGCCCTAAAGTAAACAGAACCCCAACAGGGTAAGCCAGAAAGCTGGGTGATAAGCTAAGAATGAGGCAACAACGGGGCTTGCTCACAGAGTATTAATGACAACTGATCTGCAGTACTGCACACTACACACCACCTAAAAGCTACCAGCTCTGAAGATGCACTAGAAAGCAGCGAGCCTAACTGACTGCATTTAATTCTTGCATTATATAGTAGAGAGATTAAAAAGAGGGGAAGAAATGATGTTAAAAAATTACCAGTGTCATAATATTAATGATTAAAGCCACTGCTACTTAAGTGCATAATGCAACATATTCCTTCACGAGCACTTGCTTTCTGTGAAGAGCAGTCCTCTGAAACCAGACATTTTTGTCCTTGATCCACTACATAACTTTGCAGGAATGCTACCACGTGAGAGTCCTCTAAAAGGATTCAGACGTTTCTGAGCCAGCCCCTGCACAACACTGCTTTCATGCAGGTTAGGCTCGTGCTAAGGAGCCAGCTCCAACACCTGCCTGCAATGGAAGTCTCAGCAAATGCATTTACCTCTAAAATTAAATTTAAATCTCAGACACACCGTAGCTTCCTTTTCTGTGCTATATGAAACCATTTGTTCCAGAAAAGGCAGAAATCAGGACCTATCATTTGCCATTTTCCAACAGCACCTTCTGAGGGACCAGTCACAAAGCATGCAGGAGGCAAGGTTGCAAATGCAGTCAGGACAACCTTCTCTATTTAATGAGCTCTAAAAATGCCAGGCACGTGTAAAAGGAAAGTCCTGAGAGGAGGCAAAGGCCAGACAGCAGCTAAGTGTATTTGTCTTTTGCCATTTTCTCAGTGGGTGTTTTTAAATAAGCACATTTAATCACCTTTATAACCTTCAGACATATGAAATAAAGCAAACTCAACTCACCACTGGGATGTGAGTCACCATCAACTAAAAGACTCATTTCTACAAAGAACTCCTACTGTTTAGTAACCTGGATAGCAGCTTCTGTCCAACGGACACAACAGCGAAGCCAGGGGAGATGGTTCATTCACCCAACTTGCAAACACAGCTCTCAGCTGTCTGTCTTGGTTTTAACTGCAGACAGCCAACAAAAAAAAGACAGGGTAATTTCCAGTCAGTCCAAGAAGTGACTTTTCACCACTCTCAAAAAGTCTGTGATCAATGGAAACACAATCTTAAGAAATAAATATTTTAGGGAGATAAATAAAGTAATCATAAAAGGCACAACACACACTCAGAACCCTCAGAGTTCACGGAACACTTTGACCAAGTACTCTCTTCCTCAAGGCAGAAGACTGCTACTGCTCATGTAAGAAATGAAGACACAGAAGACATTATAACACAGATCAAGCCTTTTTCCTCAAAAAAAAAGGTCACATGTATTAGAGTGGTCATCACTTGCTTATTAGAATTCCTCCCCAATGCCCAAGGACTGCTACCAAATGACTTCGTAAGGCATCACGTAAGTATGCATCAAGCTAAGTCTTTATGTAACCTATTTTAAATTACAGTGTGGAACTTAGCTAATGACCCAGGCAAGCTAGTAGCTAAAACCCTACATAGCTGACCTTGCTGGAGGAATTCTGCACTTCACAGAATATGTATTTGTCATGTATCTTGGTGCCTAGTGTCACAATGAAAGGATATCAAAAGCTTGAATAAATCTAAAGCAACAGTGGGTTACACACACTAATTGCAGAAATAATTTCTCGTACAAAATCTACCAAGGAACAAAAATGCTTTTATCCCAGATGTGAGTAAAGGTCAGCACCTTGCATGTACCTATTCCAACTAATGGCTGCAACAGTAACAACAAGTGAACCTTGCAGGCAGTAAGACAAAGGCCACAAGAAAAAGCAAATGAAAGATACAGAACGCGAAACCAAAGCAGTAAGAGCGTAAGGGTGTGAATAAGAGCAACCTTGATAGGGAAGGCTTCCCTTTAAATCTTCTCAGAGGTGTTAAGATGCGGAAGAGGAGAGAACATTCTTCCCCTACTTCAATGCACAGTTGTTAGACAGCAGAAGTAGGACAAAAATCTCCACTGTAAGTTTAGCACCAAGAAGCAAACGGAGCCTCACTGCGTACACACCTAACTGGATTCACTCCTCTTCCCAAGTAACTGGCACACTGGACTTCCCCAGCAGCAGAACATGTGCCAGTACATAACTGTTCAGTCTCCTAAGAACTGAGATGATCAGAAGACCATTGCAAAGACTTTGTAACTGCAGCAAAGGACAAGTGACATTATTCAGAGGTTTGCAGACTGAGCCACTTAACAAAAGATCAGGAGCTGGCTCCTGGCAGGGCAAAAATGGGAGATGAAGTGGAAATCCTATCAATGAGAACTAAATCCTAGAGGGTCAGACAAATGTCAATGCTTTTAGAAAAAGCAGCTGAGTGAAACACCAGAGGTCACGCACCCAGGCTGTGAGATGAACTAACCTCCAAGCAAGTGCCTGTTGCTCTCAGGCTGGGTGGGTGATGGGTGGTGGATGGACCCCTGGAGGAGCAGGAAGCCATGCCCAGCGCGTCTGTGACGGGCTGCACGCTTCCATACAGCATCAGCAGAAGGGGCACACTTGGCTCAACGTTTCTGGCTCCTTTTCCACCCAAGGCTCCAACGTTCAGCCTCTGTGCATGACAAATGACCTTGTGATGAAAGAGGTACCAGCAGCCAATGCTGAGGGAAAATCACCTTATTTAGGGAAGAGGAACATCCTGCTCCATACGTAACTGTCGCATGCAGTGAGCATCTGATACAGCTCTTTTACTGAAGCCTAAAAAAATGCTTCATTGTACCCAAAATACTCAAGTATGTCACTATTCTATTCACTACACTTGTAGAAAGGGAAAAAAAATAAATGGGATGCATTTTTCTTAACACAGAATGCACTCTCATTCTCCGAGCTGCACGCACAGCTGCACGAAGCTCTAGCTCTGCCCCAGCAGCCCAAAGTCTGCATGATATTTGACTGCTATGTGCAATGCCAAGTAAGGAGCATGCTCAGTGCACTTCATAAAACAAATCTAGATTGAAACGGGCACCTTATTTCTACAGAGCTGATGATCTTCCTCCAGTGGGATTACTGAACTGCCCTATTTTATCTCATCATTTTCACTTTCCTCATACTTGACAAACACTCCCTGAATGTTTTCCATTACCTTCCATGGAAATTCAGTTCAAGTCTGCATTATCTTTATGTATTTGGAAGGTATGTGTTCTCTGAATCAAATTGTGCCCAAAGTGAATAAAAGCCTATTTGGATACAGGGAAAACATATTTTAGAAGTACTTTTTTTTTCTTTTCTCTTTTTTTTTTTTTAATGAAAAGGGTTATCACTTTTTAAAAATGCATATGCAGTTCAATGTAACAAGAACACTGCCATTGCTGCTACTATGCCTTAGTAACGAACTAATTAGTAGATTCCTAATAACCAAATCTAATTATCTGAGACGAGGCACATTTCTCCCATTTTCCCTGCTGCTTTCAGGCTGTAAATGAGTGTCACTGTGTGTGACAGTGCAAAAGACCAAGTGCCTACACACAGGTACACCCAAAGCGTACAGTGCAATCGGCATCACCGGGCCCCCAGTGCAGGACTCTGCCACTACTCACCAGTCCTGGGTTAAAGCAGGACACGTATGTAATGAAGCTCTTTGATATTTTTATAAATACCTATTTTCTATACATTTTATATACATTTTCTCTTCCTATGCCTTCCCCCCATCCCTCCTGAAGGGCTGCTTGTAAAGTTGATTTACAACTGAGTGAGAGAGGAGTGGTGCTCCTGAGCCAGCTACCCATGTTGAACCACCAGATGCAAATCAGCAAACACCAACAACTGACCTCCACAGCTGTCGTTTGGCCCATGTGCAGAAATGGGAAAGACGAATGGGTTCATTGAAAGGAAGTCACTTCTCACTGAAACTGCTCACACACCATTTGCTGTCACTGGCCCATGCCCACCTTGGGAGCACAAACATTGTTCTCCTCTACTAGAGCTAATGCAAACACAAGAAGCAACAGATGTTTTGGATATAGTCTTCACACCATCAAAGAAAGTATAACGGTATATTCCACTACATACCAGATGTATAAAAAATTAATTAGGGATACAAGAAAACAAACAAACCAACAAAGTTCTGAGAGAGGCAGGTGCAGGGCCCCTACAGCAAATACAGGAACTCCCTCATTTTTTCCCCCCTACCTGCACACATATGAGTATCTCACTGAAAGGAAACCCAACAGGCAGCAACTGCTGCCTGTGTTTTTAAAAGGTCAGTCTAATTTTTATAATCTCAAAATCTAAAATTACAGCAAGGTTTCTTAAACAAACTGTACAACAGGACATGCTAAAACTGCCTGATTTCTGACTGTCTTCAGAAGCTTCATTAGTGAAAAGCACTCAACTTTCTAATTAGCGTACTGTTCCCTGTGCCACAGTCATCTGAAAAGCCAATCACCTCTTTGAAGAGTATCCTGAGTTTGATGTAGTGGCCTTGATCCTAAATGAGAGCTCTGAGGATGGCAATGGTAAGGTTTTAAAATGACACTGAGCGTGTAAGCCATCTCAGGCATCTGGAACCACAGCTGGCTACAGGGCACCACTTCTCCTACTACAATGACCATCTTTCTTCGAAACTGAGCACAAGTGACACTCAACCAGGCTAGGCATTCCATATTTTTTTCTTCTGAGACTCTGTGCAATGTCTAAGTAACCTGTAAGTAAAAACAGGCATAGGGAGAGGAGCCTGAAACAAAAGCTGAACTCTTAACAGACAAAGCAATAGAACTTGTATCAAAGACACCATTCACAGCTCTAGCTGAGCGCTTTCTCAAGGCAATCTCCCAGCAAGACATAAATTAGTGAGATCATTAAGATCTTTTTTTCCTCTCCTGTTTTACTTTTCTTCAAGAATCCAACACCACTCCTATTTGGAAGTATTATTAGATTCTCCTGAAAGGACTAAGACTTACCAGATGAGATATACATCCCACATGCACGTACACAACCCCCATCCATGCAGCCCCTTCAAGAATTTCCCAGTTATTGAACAAAATGTAAACAGTTACGCTCCACTCTTGTTAACAGGGAATCTGGGCTCTACTCCTCCTTTTCAGAGCCTTAGGGAATCACATTTTATATACATTTATTTCTTTAACAACTTCCTATTTATTTCCAACCTTAAGCTTACAAACTCCTACTATGAAACAGAGCGTTTGAAAGCCAAGGCTTATAAAATAGCAGCATGACAAAAACCTTCATCCAAGCTGCCTGGCTTCCTGATGAACTCTGTCCTGTGCAACCCAAACACAGGCATCTCCTCGTGGTCACAGCCCTGCTGCCCCCAGAGCCCCCTCTGCCCGCAGCAGCCCTCCTCCAGGCTCTGCACTTGCACCTCAGCAGTGTTCTAACTTTCACCAGCAATCCTATGACCATTGCTGGTGGCCCCATTGAATCAGCATGTTCCATCTCATGAATATGAAAGGCTGCAAAGCAACAGGTTTTCCTCGCTGATGAGGGGTTGACCGGATGGCTGCAGAGGCAACTTCACAGGAGCCTCATGCAGCTTGCTGGTGGGAGATCAAACACAGCCTGCATTTCAGACCCTTTATTACCTTGGCTATCTGTCAAATATACTCGAGTCCCCAGTGAAAGGACATCTAAATATTCCAGTTACTATATTCAGTTAAAATTTGACCACGAATTTAGTCAGTCTGAGAGAAGTAAACTTAAAATCATAAACTCTTGATTCAACACAATCTGTCAATTTACCATACAATGTGCCAAAGTAACAGGATTCTCACCATGAACTGGGCATATACAGCACTAGTGTTGGTGCACATTTTTTTCCAAGTTCTCATACATTTGGTGATTTAGCTTTGCCTATTCAAGTTCCACAATGACCTGCTGAGCTGTTAAACCCTGAAGCCAGGCAGGGTGCTTCTAATGCCAGCTGCTCATGGGGCCGATGCTGTGATCTAGAGCAACAGCTCTGTTCTGTCACTTCAATAGCAAAACGGTGCAGGAGTTCTTTCAGGCAGGGTCAATTTAACACCTGGTTTCAACTCATCAATAAAATTTAAATGGAAACCTGCCAGTGCAGAAAGCCACTTGTACACTTTGTGGGAAAAGGTTTTGTTTGGTGGCTTAATTGTCCTTCACAAAAATAAACTCGTTATGTATACAGAAAGCTGGAATGCCTACCATTGAATGTGTGCAGGGATCTCAACAAGGAAAGCTAAATAAAACAACTCTGAAAGTTCCCCCTCAAGTTTTCAGACATCACTTACCTGTGTGTTTCCTCTATACTTACAAGATCTGTGTGCTACACTTACTCTGGCCTCCTCTATAGTGCTTATGAACGTTTTCTCCAGTCATCACAAAACACTCAGCTGAACAGTTACTGCTCATTTACTCCTGCACGTGATATTCTGACAGCTGACTGAAGGTAACACAGGCTATTTCTCAGAGTGTGTTTTCTTGGCAAGTCACAACCACTTCATTTTGCATTTGTTATGTGGTAGTAAGAAGTGTGTCACTTGCCAGGCTTATGTTACCTGCAGATACTTGGCTCTGACGAGAGGCACACAAAACACAGCTTGTCTGCTCAGCCTGTTGATTACGTTTAAAGGCTGCTAATGGACAACAGGGTTGGAAGGAAAGATTTGTCTAAGAGAAGAAGTGCAAAATGACCGGCATCAGCCACAAGAAATGTGTACATTTCCCCCGACTTTCTAAGATCTCCAATTCTCCTCCTGAGCACAATACTACAGTTAAACAAAGCTATAAAATGTTAACTACAGTCCTTAGCTCACAAGGAAGGACATTACATATGGCAGGCCAACAAAGCAAACAGAACTGAAGTTTCACCTTTAAAGTGCAACAGATGCTGTGTGCTGCTGAACTGAATCCACAAGAAAATTTCACACAGAGATCAAGCTGGCAAAAATACCACGCCTGTCATATTTTGTGTGCCAGTTTGCCTCAGCCAGCAGATGAGGAATGCACCACAAGCTACCTGTGCTGTGCTAATTGCTTACAGAGAACTTAAGGAGTGGATGCACCCCGGCTGAAGGAGCACACATGGGGGAGGATTTTCACAGAGCAGATGACCAATATACAGCTAACATCGGCCAGTCTTTAGTTTCACACTAAACCAATAAAAGCTGGCTTGAAATGAGCAGACATGCCAGCAGTTTCTCTCCTCCAAAGAAAGGGAAGGCTACTAGTGGACGAGGAGGCAGCACCCACCTGTGGTCACTCCTGCATGGCAGTGATCTATTACAGCACTTCTCTGGCAGAAAACAGCAGCTAGTACTGTTGCTTCAGATCCTGTGCTCTGTGGCTCCCTTTGTTTTTGACATAAGTCCCTAAATTACAGTATTTCTGTTTCCAGTGAGATTGGTAAATACTTGCAGATACGTGGATTACATTTAGGAGTAGCATGAAGTATTTGAGGTGCTCATTCTTACCAATGCTTTCTTCTGTATCAGAAGGAAACGCTACAGCTCATTGAAATGAATTTTACTCTGGTAAACCAGAAAATCCACCTAAGTTTATTTAGGAATGACCTTTGCAATGGATGGAAAAGCAGGGTATGTGGATTCTGTTCCTAGTCCTGATAGAGATGAGGTTTCAGGCAGTTCTTTCATTTCATTCTTGATTGCCTGAACGCTGTAAAAATGAGGAATTTTTATTGATAGCTGCACAAGTACTAGCATTATCTACCCCAGCCAAGTCATCTGAAGGCCTGTCTGGAAGGTCCTTTGAGGTTCCCCGACTCAAAACACTGCTACTTGACAAGAGCAAAGAAGAAAAACATTACGACGAGCAGGGCACCTGTAAAACACCTCATTAAAGGTCAGGCTCACTGAAGCTCAACACAGAACGGATTTCCTGACAATTCCCAGTGAGTGCTGGGCCACACATGCCTGTGCTTCATGAGCTTGTTATTTTATTTCAAACTCCTTCTGTTGCCTACAGCTAAAGCACTTCACCTGCCTTGGGACACGCCAGTTGTGAGCAAGCTGAACAGCTCAGCATGTGAGGTTAAGTGACGGGGATGGAAAGATTGAGAGGTACGCAAGAGTGTGTCTTGCTGAGATGACCAAGCTTGGCTTCAGGAAGCTCCCTGGGCAGCAGCACCACAAACTCTATAGTAGGTCTTGAGGCAAGCCTGCACAGCAGTACTCTTCCTAAACGCATGGTGGTTTTTTCGGTCAGTGTTTCACAAACATTCCTGTTTTTATTTTCCCAGGCCAACTTGTAAGAACTATGTGCTCACCTGAACACAGTGGTCCTGCGCAGGAAAGATTTCTCAGTTTGAAATACTGTTAGTCCTTCCAACATCCACATCAGGGATAAACACCCCATGACTTCAGCAAACCATGTCTGCTTCCATCTGGTTATACTCTGCATGAATTCTGTTCCTGCTAACCTACTCTGCTTTAAGCAACAGAAATGTTAAAAACGAAGTCATCTGTGGACATCAATTTTGCATCTGATTTTAGATTTTAGCACTGTAAGTCGGTGCTCCTCAGCTGAGGAACTGCATCCAGTATATGAAGAACCAGAGTGCCCCCACCAATACTGTTGTTATTCAGAAAACTATATTCAGGATCCCTCCTGCATCCTTCTTATGTTGTACAAATACACCTGCAAGGCAACTCCTTAGTTCCCTCTTTTGTCTACAGAACAATCGATCCACGATTCCTGCAGGGAAACACTGCAAATAAAAGGCAGGCTTGTAAGAAGCCTCGTTACAGCTGATGTGTTACTACTGGAGGCTTCTTGCAAAGGAAAAGGAAAGAATTGTTACTGCTCCCCAAACAAAGGCCAAATTTAACCTTCAGAGGGTACACAATGCCAAAAATGATGCAGCCACTTGCAATTTGACCTGCTAATACTAGAAGTTTTAATCACCTTTCAGTAATTAGTCTCACCTCCTCCCATTGCAGCAGTACTCCTCGAAACTCTCATACTTTTAAGGCAGGATTTAATTTCTGTTCAGTGATGGCACCTCTGTTCAGAAGCTAACCGTTAGAGCCTGCAGGTAGCTTCTGCCATGCTCTTCTTTAGCACCAGCACCAGTACATTCTTCTTTGTTTTCCCCTTCACTTCCCACCTCCCTCTTCTGATCCTTGGGGATACAGCTCCGCTACTGCCTTTTCATTTACTGAGCCCAGGTCAAGGACTGCCAAGACAAATGCATTTTACAAGAAAGCATTAGTCTGTTGCCACTGCTAAGAGGTCAGGCAGGCAGACACACACAGGTTTAGCTCCGGAAGGGTCCCCAGCTCTTTCGCCATCAGCGCCACTGCCTGACAGCGCTGTACCTCTCCCAGTCCCACAAACCGGGGCTGAAAGAAGTGAGCAGGTATTTTTCCCTCACTAGCCCACATTTCAGCTCTGAATGGCTGTTGCTGGGTTGCTCTGGGACTGGCACAGACCCAGCCGTGGAAGAAGCAGACTCCTGCAGAGATCAGGCCAGGGCACCAGCACCACAGTGCAGCAGCTGCACTGGAACGTGCTGACAACGCCCTGCCTGTGCCCATCAGCTCTATGCACGTTAAGAAATGAAACACTTGGAGGCTTTATCCAACTTCAGATACAGTGCTGTGGGGACAGGAGATGTCTATTAGCAGTGTATGCAACGCTCAAGGGAAAACCAAGTTTTTCTCTTGTTGTTCCGTCATTCCCCTTCATAGAAATGTGCACCTATGGGGAAAAAAAAGGCACAGGATGTGACAACTGTTACTGATGGAAGCTGAATCATCAGGGCGTGTTTCCCTCCTACCCAGCCCTAATTAACAAGATCAGGTTGGCCTCACACACGTGTACTAATCCTGTCCCCCAGGAGCGTGTGACTACAAACTTTACATTTGTGCTACCAGCACTTCTGCTGGCCACCCATTCAGAAAACAAAACTCTGCCAAATTAATTGTACAACACTGAGGCAGCGTGTCAAAACAAAAACAGACAAGCAAACAAAACCAGACCCAACCAAAAACAAAGCCGAATACTTCAAAGCCGCATGGACCACATCCAAACCGTGAGAAGAACCTAGCTACTAGACACATGCGGAAAATATAAAATCAAGTAATGTTACTTAAGCACTACTAAGAGCACTTGAGTTCAACTTTACTAGCACGGTGTCTCAGCAAACATACAGCAATTTACTTGCAATCGACATTACTGTCAAAACTCCTATTTACATCCTCTCCAACACAAGTCTCATGTAAGCTACGTTTCCCCTTTATCAAGTTTACAGCTGACTACCAGAAAAAAGTACTGCAAGTTGAAAACACTTTTTACCCTAATTTTTGTAACAGCAGTGAACAAAAAAATAGGTAAGACAGGAAGATCTGAAATCCACCAGGATTGTCAGCAAGGCTAGAGTAGGAGAAGACAATGTCAGGGGTCACAGTGCTGCCATTACTCACAGGGCCAGTGCTGAATGGAGACCAACTGCCACGCGTCAGAGCACCGTTCCACTGAAGCTGGCTGCCCCAGCCGTACATCAGACCCTTGAAATTCATCGAACCACAGCAATAAGATGCTGGGAAAGAATGCACCTCAAGTGGTAAAAAATTAGTACTGTAACAAAACATGCATTGCTGCTTGACATTACCGGCAAATCTGCCTTTCAGAACTTTGGAATGTCAAAGCAGAGCATGCTTCAACCAATCCTGACTGCCTTCTGCAAAGCCATTATGCTGATGTCTTGTGATGTGAGAGCCAAGTACTGAGATGCAGGGCTAAGTGTACAGCTCCACAGCAGCGAGCAGTCTGCAACATCTGTCAGATCTGCCTTGCTTATTACAAATTATTTTCTGTGCCTGAAATAAAGTAAACAGTGTGGGCGTTCCAGCTCATTAGCAAGTTGGATTTCTGTAAACAATTTTAAGTATTTGTGCATTCCCTTTGCCTTTCAGTATTGTCATGACTCAACTGCATTTGTCAAACCTGTGCACACACAATGGCATGCACACTGTAACCAGCTACGATAGTCTGTTACAGGCAGCACACCAGCACGGCTCTGATGAAGCTGCCACATCTACTAAAAGGTTATGGTGAGGAAAAGAATAAAAAAAAAGGCAAAGCAACCTGAGAATAGCACATCCTTAGCAGAGTAAAAAGCAGAGAAGAAAAAATAATTTTAAAAAAATCAATATTCCTAGTTATTCAACTACAGAAAAGGAGAGAGAACACACAAAATCCTGGAGCTGCATGAAGCATTCTAAATATCAAGATGATCAAAATGACACTGGTGCCACTGCTCATTTTAGCCAATAAATTCTTCCAGGAACGCTAAGAGGTGATGACCCTGATGGCAATATCCCCAGGGGGTACCAGGGAGGCAGAGCTTACTTACCTAATAAGGAGGCTTGGTAAAAACAGAGGATTGTGGAGGATTCTGCACAGGCTACAAGAACAAATAGGATGTGAGAACTGAAGTCATGCACCCCGTGACAGCCGGAGACAAAACCCTCCAGCCAACCACGCTTGGTTTCCAAAGAGGGAGAAAGACTTAGGAGTGGCACTTCAGGGTGGATACACACAAGGACAAGAAGTCCTGCTCAAAGACAAGCTCTCTTCCTTTCAGACACAAATTTTGTGTATGTGACACATACTCTTCCCAAGCCAGCCAAAAGCTTATGCCCTTCATTCCTCAGGACGTCACAGCTCTGAGGTGGCAGGGAGACTTCACAGCAGATCTGTCACCTTCCCTGGGTAAATGCGTATCTTTTCCTTCATTTTGATAGATAGCATTTGCCACTGACTGTAGGAAAAAATGCTGGAAGACTAGAATTAGCTTTCACGCATGTTTCTCGCTGCAGAGAATTTAGCTCTTGCTATCACAAACACTTCCTTAAGGGCAGCCAAAGAGCCACCTCCAAACCACGGAGGGAGCAAATGCAGGTTGTTCCACTGGCAGCAGTGAAAACCTGTTGCAAATCTGCATCCCTCTTTCATACAAAGAACAAAGGAGGGAAGCAATTTCAAGAGACAGGTATAAAAACATTTTGGAATTGCATGTGACATACTTCAAGGCTCAGTCAAATCTCTTTTCACTTAGGTATAAGAAACCATGGAGAAATTCTCATAATCTGAAAATGAAAAACTCAGTGTTAATGTGTTCTTGATCATCCCTGACATTCAACAACCTGAGATGCCACCAAAAGTTTCTCTAGCCTATATTCTTTCAAAAGCGTGTCTTAACATTTAGCGGTGCCTTTCTGCACCTGAGAACTGTCTCTGCTGTGCCAAACCAGCCATTCCCTACAGCTCAGAGCTGCAGGAGGATGGGTCACCTCTCAGCCCTCCTCCACGGGACGGCTCTGCTGTCCTACACTCGGAGTGCTGCCATAAATCAAGGCTCTTCTGCAGGGCCTGGGCTCACCTCTGAGAAGAGCTGAACAGGGTCATACTGTCACGGAAACGTATCTGCAACGGGATGCAAAGGCAAACAAACATTCCACAGTCACGCCTGAATGTGAAAATGGTGTCACTGGACTGACACCACCTACCCATTTGATAGCATCAAATCGCTCCACAAAGGCCAACTCCAAATGCACCAATCTGGTTGGTGCACTACAGTGGCTCAAAACGTGCATCTGCAACTCAACAAAACTCAACTATTATTATTAGGGTTTGTTGTTTTTTTTTTTTTTTTTTTTTTTTTTTTTTTCACCTACACTCTTTTTTTTTTTTTTTTTTTTTTTTTTTTTTTTACTTGCAACTGAACCCTTATTACTTTTTATTACTTTTGGAAGATTCTTCTTCCTAAAACAGACACTTTTTGGGAAAGAGAAAGAAAAATGCACACTAAAAGATAAACTTCCTCTACTAAGAATAAAACCAAACTCCAAATTCTTTCAGTAAAAAAGACTTCAGAGAATTTACAGAATCTTAAAAATGCTCATCTAGAAGTATGTTATTATTTTGCGGTGTCTATGCAAGAAACACGGTGTTTTATATATTCATTTTTAAGGGAAATGAATCACACAAGCATGGCAGACATCCTTAACAGCATTGCTTCTCCAAAAAAAACGCCCAGCACATTACGGCAACAGCCCAGCGTTAATGCAGTGTGCACAACTCAGACAAATGAGACCACCTCTCCTCTAAGAGCGCTGCATCTCACCATGAATGCAGAGGATGTATCAGGTTGTCAAGGAAGGTAATGAAAAGACTGTTAAGGGAAAAAGGCATCTGAAAGCTGGGGAGGAGTGCCCATCTTCGGTTTCAGAGAGCACATCTCAGCTCTTTCGAAGGAGGTCTCTACATTTTATCAGTGCTTTATAAGCAGAGCTTAACTTTCCAGGCAAAGCAAAACCCTACGAGCCTCTGGTAGGAAATGCAGCACAGGCTCTGACGGCTTTTTGCAAGTTTGTCCAAGTGGCATCTTCAGGAATGAAAGGCTTCAGTAAAAGCTCAGCAGCTTTACATTTTGCTCTTCTAGAAAGGGACTGAAGGCCCCAAGTGGCAAACGCAGGACCGGGAAATCTGCTGCTGCCCCTAATGGGAGCAGCCTGGGTCCCCAAGACACAGGGGCCGAGGAGAGCTGCACTGCCCTTCAGTACAGGAATAACTGCAACGAGTGACTTCAAAGCAATGCTCCTATTTAAATCTGCCTGGCTCCTGAAGAACAGCACACACCTCTGGTTAAATGGCAAAGCCATCTTAACTTCAGCTTTGTGAGTTTGCTCCAGCTCCCACCTGAAGTCAGTTTCACAACTCTCATAGACCTCAACAAGAATGGAATTAGATCCTAACATATTTGCATGTCAGATCTCCTTTCTTGCAGTTACCGCACTCTCATCCATGACATCTGCAATTTACTGGTACATTTTCTATGAAAAGGCAATGCCACATTTCTTGGGAAGGCAGCAGGAACGTAGTAACATCAGCCAGAATAGATTAATAGATTAATAATGAGAAAAAAAATAAATACTTGCAAGTAGTGGAACTGTACAAGGCCAACCAACAGGAACACAGCAGTGGTTTCTTTGTCCATGCAGAAGCACTCCCGTGACTCTACAGACCTTTGGATGGCCTGTACACCTTGACATTGAACCTCCTTCTCCAGCACTTTGCCCTATGTAAAACTGATTTAAAGTCATTCCTATCCCAAACTACTATTTCATCTTATCCATTAACACACCTGGTAGGTTCATCTTCTTCACTCAGTCAACAAGTGCAGCGGATTTGTCGATGTTTCCTTCCAGCTGCCTTCCCAACTAACCGAGGCACATCACAGAATGCCTCCTGAAGCAATCCTGCTGTTCAGCTCAATTCATATGAACCATTTTCAAGATTAAAAATAAAGCGTAAGACGTTTCTGGATCAGCTATTGATCGTTTCATTATTTTCCATTTTAACTGCATGCTATTTTTTGGCAGAGAGTATTTATGTTGGCTGCACACCACAATTAATCGTCTAAAATATCTATGTGTCAAAAGTCAATCACGCAAGTGACAGCATTAATGTTTAGATTCTCTGTTAACCATGATTAACTTTTGGGGTTCTGATTTTAAAAGGCATCAGAAAGCAATACAGGCTTATTCATGGAAGTAATTTTCATCTTAATGCCCTAAGATTGTGTTTTGAAGCACTTCAGAGTAATAAATGAACATTACTATGCTGTTTATGAAGTTATATACGTAAAATGAAGGAATTTCCACATGATTAGTGCTGACACTCATTGCACTTTAAAAGCTTTTTTCCCCTTTGTTATTGATATTACTCTTTGGTTTCTCTCCCACACCCTGCCGTAGGGGTGAGGGAGTCACACATGCATTTAAGATATCACTCTGGGTTACTCTGCTCAATTCTCCAGGCTTTACAGGCTGGCAAGGAAACCTGAGACCAATGATCTAGTTAAAGCCTGTTTTCTTTGGCAAATTCCCTTTAAGTTGAACAACACATGAGGGGGAGACAATTACCTGACTTTTATGTACCCATTTTCTGTTATCTAAACTATGCTACCATTCTTCTAGAACTCTGGAGGTTTATAACACTGTTTCATGATTCCTTCAATTTCAGTCAATCCATACTGCTTTGTTTCCTCAACAATTATGATATTAAAGCGTCTCCACAACCTGCCTGAGCAAGCTGAAAAAAAACTACAATGCCTAGCACAGACAGCAAGCTTCCATACCCGATCTGCTAGTTTGGTGACACTGACAGCAGAACGCAGGCGCGATGTTAGTTTGTTCAGCCGGCAGAGGTTACGAGCAGGTGGCATGCAAGGCACAAGAGCAGAAAAGGATCCTGCGGTACCAAACCCAGCAGCTGCCAGATCTGTGACAGCTGGCAGGTTTGTGCCATCTGACACCTGCATCGAGATGAGACTTGCAGGGGACTTCCAAACTCCTGACCAGGTTCAGGTAAGGCAGGAAGCCCTGGATATTTCACAGCAGCAGCTCTGCTCAATGCCTCCTCAAGTCCTCCTGCTCCGAGGTGTCTGGCCAGATCATGACGCTCTTGGTATATGCAAAACCGAAGTCGTATGCAGTGCAAGTGGCAAACTGCTACTGTTTGTCCCAAGTCTTTCTGACACATAAACAAGGAATTCAGAAGTCGACTATGTATTACCTAAGGCCATGGTAGTTTTGAGAACCAAAGGATGTGATGCAAGAGGAGGAAAGTGGTGGATCAGTGCTGAGAAACAAACTGGTTTTCTTCAGAAAATTAGAAGATGAGCTAACAACAAAAATAAAAATCTGGAAAGTGGATCCAGAGTGTGACCTCTGGCAGCAATCTAACCATGGAGAAAATGTGTTCATTATTTAATAGGAATTAGAAAACATACACACTAAACCAACAGCATGCATGGTTTGCTATGTTTATTTCATTAGGGCTTAAAATATTTTGTGCCACTACAGCTAATTGGCATGTTTTCTCAGCAGAGCAAATAGATGTTCAGAAAACTCATAAATCAGACTAGCTGTGTTTATAAGCAACAGTTCCGTATCAGACGCTTTCTATTTTTGCCCAGAAAATCAAGCTGTTGAAATATCCAAACTACAACTGCACTCAGCCTTACTTGTGACTGTTCAGACTGAAAACGCGCTCTTATCGCAAGGCAGCAGCAGAGTAACACCTAAACACAACATCCACCAGTCAGCCAGCTCCGCAGCTAAACATCAAGGGGAAAGTTTTCTAAGGTACAAAGAGCAGTTAGGCCCCAAAGTAACTTCTCTGTGAGAAATCCATTTCCCTACCCCTTTTCCCCAAATGTTCTTAAAGGATTTATGCAGTCCCTGTGCTGTGACAAGGAAGAACATGTCACTGCCAGAGAAGACAAGCTCTCACAGCAGCCAGCAGAGGGTTGGAACAAAAGAGGTGAATTTTCTGTGAGATTGGACTGCAGACAGAGGGGAAAAAAAAGAGATGAAGGCAGACAACATCAACTTTTGGTTTGAATCCCTCAGCAGGTACACGTCTGGCAGACATGGCTAGAAGGTGCACATGGGGCAGGATGTGCCTTAGCTTGCAACCAACAGACAGGAGGACGTAGTGCCCCCAGATGCTGCTCATGTCAGAGGACCAGGCATCTCCATCCTGTTATAACCCTCAGCCTCTGAGATGTAATTCTCACCATAAAATGTCTCCATTTCCCAGAGAAATCTACTAAATCCTGACCTAAACTAATGGCAGCCCTCAAGAGCTGTCCCCATCCCCACCCCTTGCCAACTTTCAATACCACAGCACCCTCCAGGGGAGGCGTTCCAAACTGAGCATCAGGAACAGACACTCAACACTCACCTCTCCTCTAGAGCTGCCTGCCATGCTTATTTTTTCATCCAAGATAAAACAATATTGAAGCCCTGTGCTGCAGTGAGTGAAGAAACGGAGCTAGACACAACAGCAAAAATTAAGCCAAAATAAAGTCACTTCTGATTTACCACTTTTCAATGAATTCTGTCTCCAGGACAGAATTCAATACCAGCGAGGCATTTGATCAGCAGCTATTTGTATTTGCAAAAAACTCATATCTGGAGTGCTTGTTGAACCCTTTCCTCATAATCGTAGCTTATAAAAATGCTATGCTGTTGAAAACATTTAGAAAAAGAAAACCACTTCTCCTGAAGAATTTCAGTGAAACACTCTCCAGAGTAAAAGGATCGTTGTTCCATTGAGTATATAATTTACTTTCTTAACGTTCTTTAAAAAGACTCAGTATCTGCAATAACTGATCTCTGCTATTAATATTCAAAACCGCGCTCTTTTCCTGAAATAGCCACTGATACACCGATGCTGCAAATCAGTTTATACTCCTTTATCTTCAGAGACGGAGCCAGGATTGCGTTAAAATGGAGACTGTATGAGAGGCTGAGACTTAATGCTGAGCCCCACAGGTCAAGGGCACCTGGAGGTAAGATCTGGATTGCAACTGTCTCCAGCACACACATGGGGAAAAAAAAATAATGAGTCTTCATTCCCATCTAAAAGATTAATAGCTTTTAGCACCAGAAGGGTATACTTTGATCCTTTAATGCTTTACTATGCAATAATTTTGCCAATAATTTCTGGCTTCCATCTCAAAGGTTATAATCAAATTTAGATGTAAATACAGCTGCCGGCTTAAGACAAAAGTAACACATTTACTGGGATTAATACAACTTAATAAAAAGGGCTTCCAGTTTCCGCTGCACTGGCCCAGGCTGCCCAGAGCAGCTGTGGGTGCCCCCTCCCTGGGGGTGCTCAAGGCCAGGCTGGGTGGGCCCTGGGCAGACTGATCTGGGGCAAGGTCTCCCTGCCCATGGCAGGGGTTGGGGCTGGGGGAGGTTTAAGGTCCCTTCCAACCCAGGCAGTTCTGTGACTCATATTCACTTGGACTCCGTAACCAACTAAAACACCTGTCACATGCTGCTTCACAGAATCCAGCTCTCAAGTTTCTCAACCCAAACAGGTTTAATAGATCTCTTCTTTTGAAGCACCTTTCAATCTTTACTTTTGAAGTCCATCGGATAGGTCATACATGTGCAACATATACAGCGAAGAATTCATGTTACCTGAAACTTCCTTAAGAAACTTGTCCCTGCATTACATGCAAGTCCTTAGGGTGCTCAATACTAATTTCACTGAAGGTATTCCAGGGTACAGTAAAAAAAAAAAAAAAAGAAAAAAATCTGAATTAAGACCACTGAGAGCAGCGAAATGAGAAAGAGATGACACAGCTCCAGTGGCTGCAAGGCGTATTTGGGAAGGTAGGATGGGAGGGGCTGGCAGACCTCCTGCCAGAGCTCCTTCAGTTTTACCTGCTTCCTGCGTGACTCTGAATTTCCATGCCATACTCTCACTGCAAGCCAATTAGAAATGTGCTGTGAAATTATTTATTATCCTGCACCTCCTGCAGAGTACAAGAATACATTGTTTATTTAAGAAGGCAAACATCCTTCTATCCAACTCTGCATGTGAAGTGTTACATGCTTTTAGGTAGAATAACCGTGTCTCAGTAATTACAGTACTCCCAGACACACACCACCTGTGCTGATCTAGAAGGTATCCATACTAAAACATCCTATCAATCATCATCAGTGGTGAGAGTACAGCCCTGTTCTTCGCGGGTATGCCAGAATTCCTTCAAATGAGAAAAAGAAAAAAGAAAAAGAAAAGAGAAATGATGTCAATGTTACTGTGAGGGGCATCTCGGCACTAGGGGACACTGTCACGTCACTTCAAAAGTATGAAAAAAAAATAAAAAGAAGTAGCTATTACTGCTCCACTGTTTTTGATGTGTTCATGATGCCAGTTCTTTTATATATTTATGTAATCTCCAGAGTAACACTCATTAATTTCTAATACTTGTATTAATTTATACATGACCTATGACTGTTAAGAACAAGAAAAGCAACAACAGATGAGAACTGCATATCTACAAAAGCTGTAACATGACAGTACCTTGTGTAAAGCAGGAAGCATGGTTTCCAACATTAATGTCAAACAGGAAAACAGAAGCATCCAAAACAGGGAGATGGATCGGAGTTTTTCTGTTTCAGCAGAATATTTTATTGTCATACATTAACACTTTGTGCTGTTTCTTCATGTGCTGAAACCCGCGATCGGATGTCCCCAGACTCCAGAAAAGGCTATATACCAGAGCACCATGCCTGAAATGTTGACATCTATATTTACAATGAGGGGAAAGCATCTCTGGAAGGTGTAGAGTTGCATTTTAAATCAATGATTCAGTTTAATACCATCTTTTTATTATTATTGTTGTTGTTGGAGGGCATAGGCTTCCTTTCTCCTTGCAGTACCTGACTGGACAGACTGCGTCCGTACATTGAATGATGAAGGAATCACAAAATCACTGAATGAACACACTAACCGGTATGCTGCTTGTTTGGGGAAGCCCAAGATTCAAAATGTCACTTCTGTTAAGCTTAGGAGTGAACCGGGATTGTGAAGTGCACAGGAAATCCTACTTAGGGCAACTACAAAGCTAAGATTCTGCTGTCGAGAGTGGAGCATGCTACAATAGAGAAACAAATTAAAAATGAGCATTAGTTCTGTGTATTTTGTCAAACTTAAATACCTCATGTAGCAATACAGACCAACAGTCCTTAACCGCAGGACAGGAAGGGCTAATGTGCTAATCTCATCAGCAACAGTGCTCACACATATTTTCCCTCTACTGTAATTTTTTTTCCCACCTTTTCTCTTCCTTCAATCTCACTGGACATTTTCCTACCCAAAGGAAACACTTCATTCCAAAATTTAGATAAAGAGTGATGGCTTTGGAAGACTGGAAAACAGATTTCTACACCCAACTGCCATGAGATATTCACACAGAAAGGCCTGGGTCAACAGACATTATGGAAAAACACAAAGGAAACCAAGCAGCAGCAGCAGCCACTGTTCCAACCTGATGGAACTAGACCAGCTTTGGCCAAGGGCTGGACTCTGTCCCTTCCGAGACAAGTTCCTGGACAGTTCTGTGATCCTTCTCTAACTGCTTCAACTACACCAAGTGACTACAAGGAACTGTGGAGCACGGTCCTGAAGATGGCATCCTCCAGGAGGCACACACACGCCTTTACTGATGTAACAGCTGGGAAAGGAACTCCCTGCACAACCGTGGCTAATGTTCTCCCAAGTACTGACAATCCCATCTTTAAAACATTTATACAATGTCATCAGACCATTTACAGTACACTTTCAAATACAACTCTATGCTTAAGGTGAGCATGGAGAAAAAATGTACATATATTGATAAAGGTATAGCCAAACGGACAAGAACAGTACTGTCATCATGCATGCCATGTATCTTGGGAAACCTGAACCAGGTGCAGCTGTATTTTGCTAAAAACCCATACAGTTAGCACGAGGTGATGCCAACTTTGGTAAGATTCAGTCTGCGAGGAACTGGAAACTGAGGCAAACATTCCTGTAAGATCTGAAACCAGTGTTGCTTTCTTAGTGCTCAGGTATTAGAGATCAGACAGGGCAGATCTATTTAATATTTCCACATTTTTCAAACTAGAGGAGAGAAAAAACTGTGATGTATTTCTGACCCCTGCCTCTTCTTTTTTCAGGCAGTAAGTACCGAAAACTGGATCTCCTGATGCTCAGCCCTGATGCTAACAAACATATTCAGTTCTGACATTTAGGTGACTGTCAGCGGGCCTTACTCAACACAGCAGATACCCACGCAAGCTTATGTCGCTCACGTAACACTGAAGTGTTCCAAACTTCTTACATATAAATCAGTAAAAGTGTTCCTTCCCAGCAGCCTTTTACCATGCATTTTACTGAAAGGGGCTGATTAAGTGTTAAACACTGATTAGCCTGCTTTGCAATTATAAAGAACTGCACTTGACAAGAAGTGACAGTATCTCACGCTGATCTCAAAGTTGCACAATATTTGTGAAGCTGAAGTTTTTAATTTTAAATCCAATGAAATTCGTAACTTTGTTTTAACAGAAGGAGCCAAAATTCAGGCTCACATCCAACAGTCATTGCTTAATGACCACACACATCTCACCTAGGTGGATGTGTGCATGATATCCTTCGCACAGCTGTAGAATTTAACACCATATTTGATACATTTTGATCCATGCATCTTATTAAACAAATATTTACGTGACATTAACTATATTTATTTAGTGTACTTAATGCGGTATGTATGCTCAACACAGGATCCTTGTCTGAGATGGTCTGGACTTCTAGTATGAACCCAACCAAGTCAGAAAACAGCTCACAGATATCTCCATCCATACAAAATCCTTACTTCTCCACAGATTATTAGAATGAAAACTGACAGGACATACTTGTCAGCTTCATTTAACCAGATGATAACCGACAATTTCCACATGGAAATGGGGAACTGTCTCAAAAGGAAGGTACAACCACCAAAAAACGAAGAAGAACTTGTCAACTTAGGTGACAGGGGTACAGACTTCAAAAAGGAATACAGGTGAATTTATTAAACCAACTTTAACTGCGGGATAACTAAGCCCATCACTCCAGCCACCTCCCTATCATTTGACAGGAGTGCCATGTCTGCATGGGAATAAATGCTCCCACGCTTTTGAACTATCTCAAAATGCTGGGCACTGTAAAATCAAATCTGTCCCTTAAATATCTTCTCCTTCCACTTAGTTTCAGCATTAAGAAAATGAAATGCCTTTTAAAAGCATGACAGAAGAAATCAATAATTTCAATTGAGGTATATCCTCCTCCAATATCCTGGGATGTTGCTAATGTAAACTTGGAGAAGCATTTGGGACTATTATTAATTTCCCAGAAGTCTGACAGAAGAGAAAAAAAGGTACAGTTTCAACAGCAATAATTTAAAGTAATTATTTACTGATATATGAATTAGTGGCTGGATATTTTTAGTTCATCTTTAAGCACCTCATTCTGAAGAGTATGAGTGTCTTCCATTTTGTAAAGCCTGGAAGAACTTTTAGCTTCAGAGATGTTCCACACAACTCAGGTTCAAACTGCTCCGCTAGTGTGGGACAGCAGCTAGTGGCTGCCTTCTCGTTTCTTTCCCCTGTTCCCTTCCTGCTCACTTCCCATGACCAGGAAGGCTATTATGAAGTACCCTGAAGCAGATGAGCATTTTAAATCCGCTTCACTTGTGCCTTTCTCTTCCTGCACAAGGCAGCCCATCCGCACAGTGCAACGCTCAGCGCCGCAGTACACGTGCTGCTGGTGCCTCCCCACATGCACACAGCACGCACAAAGCAGGCTGCTGTCAGCCACGGCTCAGGACTGAAGGAACTCAGTGCTCCAGCCACTGCAGGCTATCAGCCCAAAGAACACCCCAAAAACCACACCAAGCACGAGAGCTGGGTGATCCTCATTAACTGCTTCACTCAAGCTCGCCTACTGTACTGCACCGCTGGCCATCACTGACCCAGTCAGAGGAAAGCTTGCTGGGAAATCATCTCCCAGTCTAAGGAGATCTGAACCTCACTGCTTGCAGTTCTGCAGCACATCTAGCAAGACTTCATTTTGCCATTTAGCAGGAGCAATTCTCCCTTTAATTACTATTCTATCCAGTAGGATGTAAGTAAATGTAATGCAGAGGGAGAAACCAACGACAGGGCCTGATCAGGCCGACACACGTGTCAGGTGACAGCCACATCTGTCCAGAGGCATGAGCCTTGTGCAGGGCATGCAGACACCTGACAACCTACATCTAATCTGGAGCACTTCCAGGGGCCGAGGAGAGCAGCAGGCAGGCAGCCACTGAAGCTCAAGGGTGCTTGGCTTGGTGCAGAGCACCGACTGCAGGGCTAATGGTTTATTCTCCATTTAGCTACTCCTGCTGCAGGGCCTTAAAGCAGCACGGAGTACTGGTGAGAGTACAAAACCCACAGCTTTCTCCCGTGATGGCTGATGTAGGAAAACATGCCAGGAACTCTGGGGGAGGAGATGCCAGCAGCTGACGAAACGGGCAATGAGGAGTCGTTTTGCAGACCATGCACACAACAAGGCAGGATCCTGGCCACATCTCCAAAGGAGTTTCTTGGTCTATGACCAGAGTGGAAATAAGGTGTTACTGCTGCCCTGTCGACACAGCCTGGGGACATGCTCCAAGTGGAAAACTTCCCTGCTGTTCCTGTCCTCCCAGCACCCAACAGCAACACACTGCCTGAGAGGCCATCAGCTTTCATGTCTGCAGGCTTCCACATTCGTATTCAGCGCCCTCTGTAATACCTGAGCAATGTTTTCTCCACTCACAGCATATAAGGCTATAAAATTTATCGAAGAAAAAAATAAGACAGAGAGAAACTTCAAAGAGAAAATAGATAAAAAAAAAAAAAAAAAAAAACCTCTAAAGCTCACCAGCCTCCTTCAGCCAGGGATATACGGCCCCATCATGAGTTCATCATATGAAATGAGTAACTGAACTTACCGTTCTAGATGGTGATTCCCAACGATCCATGGAAATCCACTCTGGTGTTTCCCAGTCTCTACTGTTAGACATTTCTCCACATCATCCAACAAAGTTTTGTTCCTACAGTTCAATTTCTCATCCTATCTACCAAAGATAAACAGAATAAACTCCTATTTGTAGCAGCATGTCCTGCATTTGGAGGATGGTATCTCCTGTCTCCCCCTTGCCCCAAAATCCTCTAACTGACACGTCTCTATAGACTTGCGCCTAAGGAATACACAGTCAGCGTTGGCCACACATCTGAAGCTTGCCCTGAAGAGCCATTGCGCAGTTAGTGCGGCACAGAATGCCGCAGGAATCAGGAATCTCCGATGCCTGTGCAGTCCATGAATCAAAAAGGCCTTCCTCAGCTTCTCCTGACCTGACCTTTCTCTGCCAAGCTTCAGTTGGCTCCACGCAGAGGCAGCACACAAGGAACCCAGGGACAGCTTCCTATTAACGTGAACCTTCGCCGCGTGTTCGAAGCCTGCTGCTGAGCACACCCAGAGATAATTCTTTTGTATGTGCCCTAACTGCTCGCTCTACAGTCCCTCCACACACACAGCTTACCTCTGACTGAATTTAAAATCAAACAAACAAACATCAGAAAACCATACTTGCAGAACTAACATACCCAGTGTTAGAGTGGATGCTGCTAATGACACCTGGCACCCTCAAGTTCCAGTAACCCGTGAGGTTAGCCAGCATTTCAACCTCTCCCAAGACAGATGGCATTTCAGTGCTGCAGCAGAAACTGCTGCATTCTAGTGCCCCACAGGTTGATCCTACTGCACTTTCCAGAGCACCTCCTGGAAAAGCAGCCCAGAAGTTCCTATGACCTGAACACCCAGGAGAGTTTTTCACATGTCGGAAGTGTATGGGCCTGTTATTTCATGACACTCAAACAAAAAAGAAAGATAAGGAAAAAGAATTTTCTACTTCAAATTCGCAGTGCACCAAATCAGGACTGACAGATGAAAAGCAAGACAGCATCTTCCCTTCAGCATATTTTAGCATCCTACGAACTGTAAACCCCATGAATGCTTACTAAACGTTGTCTGCTTACCCACTGCTACCTTGGTATCAGTTTTTCCAAAGGCAGAACAAAACAGCAGCAAACATCTAGGTTCCAGCTGTACTCTTCTATACAAACTCCTGTTCATGTGCAGCTAGGTTCAAGAAAGTAAGAGTTTACCATTAATAATCTTCTCAGGATAACAGATTTGACACAATGTGAGGAAATGAAATAAATATTAGACATCTTCCTCCTTTTGATCAGAAATGAAGAACCAGTCCTAAAGTAAAAGGACGACTGGCATTCATCTGCTTGTGGAACCAATCATCGCATGTTTTGCCGTGAAAATAACGCTGCAATCTGTATCACTCCTGGTATTTAAGTCAAATAGCCACCTGAAACGAGCCGCCTTTGATTACTATCCCACAGTCTTGTTCCACCTCACCAACTGGGTGCTGGTGCTCTCAGGTAATGCTGAATACACATAGACTACAGTCACATTTGGGTAACTATGCTTGCTGCTTTAGAAAATAAAATGAATTCTACTTTTGTAGTTGTTTTGCTCAGATATATACCAGAGACCTGACTCAGAGACTTGCCAGCCTCTGCCTCTGAAACTGACCTCTTCCTTTCGACAATTTTTAGTACAATATGTATAAAGCACACACCAACATTTCACTTTTTACTGGGTAACTACGTAAAGTCTGTGACACTGCAGTAACATTTACTGCTTTCATGTCCCCCAACCATTACTTACCTGCACACAACTGGATCCCATCACACAGGTCTATTTTTAAATAGTACCGTTTTCAAAATGTGCAACTAAATATTTAACAATCTCGTTTACACCTGAAAGCTTCTGAGAAAGATCAGACAAAATGAAGATATCCTAGCCCAGCATCAATCTCAAAATATGATTAGCTTTTCTTTCTATTTTCTTTTGACACTTGCAACACTGCGTGCGCAGACAAAACAATTCAGCTGCCTTTACACGTTCGGTGGTTGAAGGCGCAGGGTCTGCACCGATCCTCAGGCACAGTCAGTGCTGTCTGCTCCTGGGTTATGTCACCAAACACCAGACGACTACTACCGACTTTGCAGTACCTTCTGAATCCAGTGCATCTGGACTTTTACCACACAATCATCATAGATAAGTGTTACTGTCTATTCTTCCTCTCCCCACGCTGGAGTTACGAATATTCCACAGACTACAGAACATTTTAAATCATCACAACTGTTCAGCAGTCCAGAGCCATGCAGAATTGGTGCTTTTTGGCTCCAGAAGTTGAGGAAATCATTTTCGTAAATAAATTACATTTGCTGTTTACTGAAACTCTCCCAAGTTTATCTCAGGTGCGATTGCCAAAAATTTACAACACCGTGTGTGACTGAAAAAGACGCCTTACTCTGCTACACCGCATGCACACACAGATCACTTCATGTTGTTAATGCTGTAATAAGATTCCTTTATTCACAACTTATTAAATTGCTTTTTTGCTAGCCTCTTCTTGGCTAAACCCAACATCCAAGGATCCAATAGCCCTACCCACCCACAAAACACTCACTGAATTCAATTGAGATGTGCACTGAGCATATGCAGAGCTGTCACAGCCGTGAGGTCTCTGCTGGGTCTGGGCGACACAGCTAAGGGCAGAGCAACTATAACTTGGAGATTTTATTGCCCACGTCATGGAAACATGGGCTCCATTAAAGATGATTGCTCTGAATGAGTCCAAATGAAAATTAAAAATAGATTTTTATTCATCAGAGTAATGTGTTACTGGAACAGTCTCCCCAAAGCAACAGGTAGACAAAAATATCAACCACTACTCAGATGGAGCTTAATTTTCTGCAAGGAAATGCATGGTGTGATGGCGTGTTACAAACGCGTAAGGAAATTCATGGTCCGTAAGGCATACCCATCGAAATCTGATAATAGACCTTTATGAACCGTGCTCACTCAAAAACAGCTTCCCCACTAGTTTTCATTGAGAAGACACAAATTTTGCTGCAGTGCCTTTACTGTAAGGCTGCCTCAGCACTTGGTCTCAAAGGGGACCTCGAGGTACTTCCCTAAAAAATAGGATTCTTAATAATGATCATTTGAACTCATGGAGTCTGACTGATTCATTTAAGTCTTAAAAGAAGCCTGCTGACAAACAGACCTCAGAGACTACTTCAAACATTAAATAATTTTTCTCTTATTGAAAAATCACTTGTTTCTCTCAACACACCACTTTCTAAATAATTACTCATTTTTTTCTCCAACTGACATTACACAGCACTATGTTCTGTTACTCTTCCTTCTGTGTATAACCACTTACCTACAAATACAGACATGCAAACATTCCAAGGCAAAGAAACACCTACTGACATCATTGTAAAAAGATCACAGCAAAAGATTCTCTTCTCCTGTCCGTCCCCTGCTTCTACACAACGAAAATATAATCGTACTTTACCCTGTCTCTTGATATTTCAAGATACACATGAATGAGCTGGTTTTGGCTTACAAAGCTATAATGAAAGTAATAAAAGGAATTATTTGATAATAGAACTGAACAGACAAAACTGATTTCATAAAATTCAGGAAAATAATAGTTTTTAGGTTTAGAAATTTTGTACTTCTTTTTAAATGAAGTAATCAAATGTAGTATTTTTTCATATTTGCTAAAAGAAATCTGAAACTATTTTTTGATTAACATTAAACTTACTGATACCAAAAAGTATTGATTTCCATTTAAAAAATGACATACATATTTTTAAAAATTTGGATAATTCTTTTAAACGCTTTGTTTTGGAATGAAGTACAACACGCGAGTGGAGTCATAATGAAACTTCTCCAGGATATCTCAGGTTGTGGGAAGCTTCCTCTGGATTTTTCCTACCGTCATTGAAAACAAACAAAACAACTATGTCTATCTTTAGTGTGCCCTACCTTCTCTACGATATATGTTGCTAGAAGACACGTGACCCTTTACTGTGTACGTGATCCTGCTCGGGTGTAACGGGCACCACACACGTGAACACACCTGCAAGCAGGCAGGAACCCATCGGGAGCTCTGACCCTTCACCTGCTCCCACAGAGGAGGGCAGCACGAGGCTGGCACGCCAAGGCAGGAGGTGTGCAAGGACAGCCTTGCTGCGTGTCTCATCCAGGCTTCCCTTTCCGCAGGGAAAGGTCTCTACCTACCTTTGTAGGTAGCCCAGAGGCTTGACACTAACAAGACGAAAGGACTGTTCAGCCAAGACAAAATTAGACAACGCTTTCCTTAGGAAGAGAACGTAATAGCAATGCATGTCACAGATAGCCACGGAGGGTGCCATCGTTACGAGAGGAGGAAACAGGTATCAGGAAGGTAGGTGTCTCTCTTGGATGCTGGGCAGAGAAATACACAACTGTAATTATTCTTTTTACTGAAGTTAATAGAACACAGAAGAAAACTGTTCATTTGGAAGGGACCTACAAAGATCATCGCATCCAACTGCCTGACCTCTTCAGGGCCAGGCAGACGTAAAGCATGTTATCGGGGGCATTATCCCAACTCCTGCTGCACACTGACAGGCACGGGGCACCAACCACCCCCCTAGCAAGCCTGTTCCAGGGTCAGACTACCCTCACGGTAAACAAGTTTTCCCTCCCTCCCATCTCACCCTCCCCTGGCAGCTCTGTGCCATTCCCACCCTGCCAATAGATCCCAGGGAACAGAGCCTGGCACCTCTCTCCACCCCACCCCCCCCAGGGGAGCTGCAGGGAACAATGGGGTCACTTCTCAGCCACCTCTTCTCCAGACTCAGCCTTCTCCTCACAGGCCATGCCCTCCTACCCTTTCCAGCTGCTGAGGTTACACTAACAGGCAGACTCCCAGCTCTTCTCCCACGCCCTTTTGGTAGATGTGCATAACGCTGGCTAGCTTCCAGCCAGCAGGGACCCCCCAGACTCCCATGACCTTTGATAAATTGTAGGCAGGGCCCAGCTACAACATGCACCAATTCCTCCAGTACTCTGGGGTGAGCTCTGCCTAGCCCCAAGGACTTACAAGGTTGTTGAGCTGAAACAGCTGTTCCCATACAATGTCAGTGACCACAGACGGAAAGTCTCAAAGCTCTGGAGAAGCTTAGAACCTGCTCTCTTCAAGTCCAGGGTGGCAGCTCTGACATTTTACTCCTAATACCAAAGATTTTGTATGCAGCTGATCCATGATCACAGTGGCCAAGACGGCCCCAAACAGACAGTGGCTGGCTGCCCTGTGATGGCATTCATCTGACATGTTCTTTAAAGAAAGGAAAAAAGTTACAACAAATAGCAGAACAACAATGAATAGGTGAAGAATGCCATTTACACTTATTATGCAATTATCAAACACATGCACAAGTAAAAACAGTATTAACAGTTCCAAAAAAAAAAAAAAAAGAATTGTTATGGTAATTACCAAAACATGTTAGTGTCCAGTAAAATCACCTCTTATTTCTTTTCAATAACTTTCACACCTTTGTTTCAAATATTCTACTATAACACCTTCTGTTACAGTGCACAGTAATCAAATTCATTTTTTGTTCTGCAGGCTAAGAGCAGCTTTAGGACTGAGAGCCACCTATGACAGCCATTAGATGAGGAGGGGAAGTACCGACTGGGAGGATTCCACAGGGACAGAACAATTTCCACAGTGGCTTCACTGAAAATGAAAACTATGTCCAGCAAGGCCAAAGCCTTGGTTTGGGAGAGTCAGGGGGTGTTAGGGAAAGGTTCTGCACCAGGGGGTGGTGGGCATGCAACAGGCTCCCCAGGGCAGTGGGCACGGCCCTGAGCTGCTGGAGCTCAAGGAGCGTCTGGACACCGCCCTCAGACATGGGGGCTGGGTGGTGCTGTGTGGGGCCAGGGGCTGGACTTGGTGATCCCTGTGGGTCCCCTCCCACTGGGGATATTCTGTGATTCTATACTACTACTGTGAACACTGATTGTTAAGCTTCAATCCCATTTCCCTCAGATATAATCACATATTTGAGACTGCCTGAAGCTAGAGAATTACCTGCTTCAGAATTGGATCTGTATGTTCACCTAACCTCGTAAGATCAGGATTTATAGCAGATTTCCTGGAGGAACTTAGGAGTTCCAAAAAATATCTCAAGTTATTGTTTATTCATCCAAAATTAATGAAAGTCAAAGCATTAATCCAGAAGCTGTCACAGAGAAAAAATAATTAGACATCTCTATTTTTCACACTATTCATTGCTAATTTCATTTAGTTTTAATTACAGAAGACTTAACTAATTTCAGTGGGTGTTCCTACTTCTTCTGACCACTGCAGCATGGACCCAATCGCAATTCGGCCACTTCTGCAAGAATTCCAACACCATGACTAGTGTCTGAGAGGGACTGGCGGTCTGCAGGCTTAGCTACTATGCTCCCATATTGCCTCAGTTCAGCAATGTGCCACAGAGAAATAATGACTTCTCACCTACAAGGTGAAACTGCACACTTGGCAGAAGCGACCTGGATATCACCATGGAACAGCACTTACAGAACAGGCGGACACCTCAGAGATGAAGACATCACCTGGAGGTACAAGTACTTGCCCTTTTTGCCTCTACTAAGATCCAGAGCCAACCAGCAGGCTAAACTTGGCCTTTGAAATTCCAGCCTGGGAGCTGCCAGCTGTTGTGCTGCACCAGAGCACCCATGTGCCTGGCCAGTATCTGGTGGATAGCTCCTAAGCTGAGATCACCACAAACCCCACCAGGCTCAGTTTATGCTGAATTGACCTGTATTGGTAAAAATAAATCAATGAATAAATCCATTTCTACTCTTTGGCTCTGAAAGAGGTGCCACATTCCCCCCTTCTCCAGCAGCTCTTATTGACAGACCTACGTGGGAGTAGAGTGCATGTCCCCATGGCATGCTGATGTCCTCTGCCAGACTTCTGGCAAAGGACCTCATTCTCTTTCAGACCATTTATTTGAAAGGAGGAAAGCAAGTCAACTGCATGCATTTATTAACCCAGGCTTGAAAATAAACAACAGGTTTGCTAGAAGGGGTCATCTGCCACAGTCCTTTGGGGGCACAGGCCACTGGTGCAGACAGGAGGAGGGTTCCAGCACATTAAACCTTTACAAGGACTGGTAACAAGAAGCCACTCTGAGAAACGACAGGCTGATGGGACGATTTATATTCCAGGGGCGCAGGAGACACCCAGCGCTAAGGATTCAGAGGCTTTTTGTGTTCTTGCTAAGTCTGACAGCTAGACTCCTCTGGTTAGGAAATAAATGTGGTATAAGGAGATGGCACAGAGCAGAACTATGCTGTGTTACCTGAGCTCGTTTTACCATGAAGAGATGCAATTTCACATTTCTCTCTTATTCATTCTATCCCAATGGAAGAGAGAATTCTG
Organism: Alectura lathami; assembly: GCA_013399715.1. NCBI lineage: Eukaryota > Metazoa > Chordata > Aves > Galliformes > Megapodiidae > Alectura > Alectura lathami. The sequence goes on from VXAV01007980.1 coordinate 219,133, forward strand.
TGGGCACTCGCAACACCCACACAAGTCACTTACGCAGGGCAACGGCATCAGTGCTTGAAATACCGACGACCAAGATCGCAAAATCCACAGCTGAAATTTATCTCCACATCAGTGTGAAGTGCAGTATCTAGCAACAACTGTTACAGGTTTCAATACTGGCATTACAGAGCAGTGCTGATGTTCAGGAACTGCTCTTTTTCCCCTACTTCAGGGTAATCATTGGAAGCAGCAAACAACCTGTCTGCAAGCTGTGCGTGTGTAACAGCAGACCACAAACTGAATGAACAGCAGCCTCTCCTGAGAAGTGCCACCTCCTGTACCCATAGGACCCATCGCAACAACAGAACTGGCTCCTGGATAGAATCACCTGAGGATCAGCCAGCCTGAGCTTCAGAAAGCAAGTCACCTGTCTAGAATCCTCTGTGCAGATGTTTGAACACTGTCTGCCCTCCAGTGTTCTCAGGAATGACAGTTCAGGACACTTCGAATTACAAAACACCACTGGCTGGAAGCGACCTCTGGGAACTGCTGACCCAACCTCACACACTCCTGACAATGAGAGCTCTAACATACAACGGGGCTCCTCTGTGTGTCCAGTTGAGGTGTAAATCCCAAGCTGGAGATCCTCAACGCCTCTGAGTAACCTGCTTTCACTGTTTCACCATCCTGGCAGCAAGTTCCTCATCCACTATCTCATCAGAACTTCCCTTGACGCAATTTCCCATTTCTAAAGCTCCCTTGGACTGAAGGATTAAGACTCTTCCTCTCTAATTTAATTCACTAAAAAAATCCAAGAGGTTTTCCAGCTATCTCGTTGGTTGCCATCCATCTCCAGAATAATTCTAAACTCCAGCAACCCTAGAGCAACTCTACTTTCAAGAAACCTAACTGCAGCTAAGACTGTATACATAACTGGTTATGACTCAACATGCTTCAAGTCAACGGGAGTTTACGATGTGTATTTACAAAATATCAAAGTCAGTAAAGTCTGCAGGTTTCAAGTCTGAATGAAATCAACATTATTTTTGTTTAAATAAAGTGTTAAATAAGAGATTTCAGTGTATTGACCTTGAAATCTTCAAAGGAGCAGTAAGAGAAATTAAACCACACGAAAAGGTCTTTAAATGTTATCAAAAACTACAATCTAGATTCGTAATTAATATCTGCCTAATTATAACCCTAACTCCTAGCTGCACACTATCCAACGAGACACGTTCCAATGTTTGCATTAGGGTTTGTTTTTTTCTTAATTATCCTTCAATTGCTTTGAAAACAGCTAGAAGAAAAATACGTTCTTGAAGTTTTTTCGGATTTCACTTTTGGAAATCCAAGACAGGGATTAATAACAGCTTAAGCAACAACAATAACAACAAAAGGTTGTTAAACTTCTAACTTCTTCTTGCACTGGTTCTTTAAAGGATGCTTTTAAATGTTAAACACAGAATTTTCGTCAGCTTTTTGAAAAAGGCATTTGAACACAGCAAGGCAGGGCGAGAGTGGAAGACACTGGGTATAGCTGTGACTGAGCCCAACAGAACAAAAACACCTTTGCACATCATCAAAAGATCCTGAGAAAAAGTGTTATTAGGAGAAAACAAAGACAAGTTGTCAAAGTAAACCAGTGAGCACATGCCTTCTCCTTGCAGCTTTCAAACAGGAGAGTTGCCAGTTCGTACGACGAATAAGAATCCCAACCAAGAGCCCAGGACTTTACTACAGGCCAGGATAACCACGTAATGCTGCAGAAACGCACAGCAGGACATACAGACGAGGGGCAGAGGCTGACCCAAGCACAAAAGAGACGCAAGGAAACAGCTGAGAAACATCTGCAGCACCACCAGAGATGGAAACCATGCTTGCTCAGCAGAGTCCAGCAGACCAAGTCCACACGAGAAATGTTCTCCCCAGCTATTTGTCAGATGAGAGGATAACTTGAAATGGCTGCTGACACAGCCGCTCTCCTCACTTTCAAATCTGCCTCTTTTTTTCAGGACCTTACACACTTTGCACATTTGCATGATGCCAATTACAAGTGCAACCACTACTGGAGCCTCCTGTTTCGAACCAACATGACTTGGCTAATACCCTCCAGAGCCAAATGGATGAGGATTAGTACCCATCTGGAAGCAATCCACTTTGTTCACCCCCCAGTAACAGAAGAGCAAGGCACTCTAACTGTACGGGTCCAATCACAGCTGGGAGATGGCCACAGACAGCAGAGAAATGGCACAGCCTGACACGTACACCACGCGCACCGCAGGTCTGAGCTCTGGCTTAGCTCTACCCTTTGGGCCCACATTGCTGCTGGACCACATTCAGGAACGATGCCATCTGAGCCATTAAGGACTGACTTCCGTGACTTCGTTTGCACATCACTGTCCCTCTGTGAATAAACTGAGTTCACATGCTTGACCTCTTGAGAAAGCTCTTTGGGTCTCAGCAACAACAGAAAAGCTCTCTGCAACTGCACACGTCTTGATGGGGCTGTCCAGCCCATCCTGGTGCCATGCAAATGGCAGGCATGTCTAAAGGTTAGCTATCGCACAGTACGGAACCGCAGCAGAGTACTCTGAAAGCTTAACAGAGACAGAAGTGCACAGCGTAGGGGATGGCAGAAAAACCGTTAAAAATTGGAAGCCAGGTGATCAGCCAGCCTCTCATCTAGTCAAAATATGTACACACACATGCCTTTTTAGCTGAAGGTTAATCCATTTTGTGTAGCTTACCGAAATCAGAGAAGTTTTCCACAGATCATTGCTGAGCTGCCTGTAAATTCATGGTATGACACAAATAATGTCCTCAAAGATCATGCTGCTGTTCAAAGCTTTTGAGCATTACTAGCACAGCACTCCAGCTTGGAAGTGGACTGGGGCAGGTCTGCTGCAGTCTTGTATGTTTGTAATAAGGGAGAACCAGGCGTGGGGGTGCAGTTCCACGAGGTAACTCCCTTACTCATTCTTCCCATTTGTGCATGATGAAATCTTCTAAGGACTCTAACTCTGTGTAGCTACCTAAGAGAGAAGCGCTGAGCGAAGAGGAGGGTTCTGTTCTCACAAGCCATGGACACAGAACAGCTCTTTGGGATTTCTCCACTTCATTTTGGCAAAAGCCCTAACCGATGATTCCAAGAACTATCAGCACAGAAGCATGATGCACAGCAAGACAATTAGTTCACTGGAGGAAACTATGCCACTATTAACTCTTCCCTACCACCGTCTTGTTAGGATGGCACCACGCAACAGAACTAACGAATCTGTAAATGATCCTTCTCCCAGAGACCGCGTTAACAGGGTGGTCACTGTTGCATAAAATAACCTTCAGAGTCCTGTCAGACCTGCTGACAGTTCCATCAAGTTTTACCAGCATCATGCTGTTGTGTGTTCTGGAAAGAGACACAGTGTGAATCTTGTTAGAGGTCGCTAACGCAGAGGATCACGCCAGCACACTTCTGCTCAAATTTTACAAGAATGAAAACTGAATTAGATGTTACATTCAAGCTACATGTTGCCAATGATTTTAAGTTACATCCTTAGGAGACAAACACAAGGTTTAGAACATGCAAGTCTGAGTTGCTGTGTTTTAAAAGTATTCAATCAAATTCATAAATTCTTTGGAAGAACAGTAAAACCAGACTACATCTAAAGCTGGAACAATCATACTAATTCATATTTCAAGTAAGCATGCATCCCTGTAAGCTTTTCTCCTGATCTATTTATTCACAGACAATCGGTAGTGCATCATCATGATGTGTGATCCAGTGACCTCATCTACAGTGCTGCACAACCCCGAGACACCAACAAAGCCAACAACAAATCAGAACACCTGCGAGCGCCGAGGAGCCCCGAGATGGCCCCTCGGCCACGAAGCCCTGCGGGCAGCACAACCTCTCCAAACAAGGCTCTAACCAGGAAAATAAATCACAGTGGATGTTAGAAAGTCACCTTCCTTACAAACCAGTGCTGTATGATGTTTGTAAACCCTGAGATGCTCCCTGCTCTGAACTGCATGGCTCCAAACCTGCGGATACATTTTACCACCTTTTCTTTCTACTTCGCACTGCAGAGCTGCCTCAGACTGATTTTTGCATCCAAGCCCTTCCGTAATGGGTCTCAAAATAAATCATACAGTGAAAAGCTTTTTTCTCAGATCAGTAACTGCAAGATGGGCCTCAAAAAGAAAGAAACACACCCTTGGTTGGGCTGGGACTCTTAGTAGCATCACAGTAACTTTTTTCTGCAAGAAAATACATTCCCGGGCAAGACCAACAGAGGTCCCCCTGGAGTTGCTCCATCTGTATTTCTCTGGCCAGGTCCTCAGCAGCTGCTGTCCAGCTGTGAAATAAAATCCTCTCTCCTCGTGCTCTGGCATTACAGCCCTTGAACAAGGACTCCTAATTTAATCTCGATGTCAAATTTTGCAACCATAACACACATGATTTCTTCTGTTAGTCAAGCTATTTTTTTTTTTTTAATGTATCTATTGCTGTTTTAATTACCCATTCGTTTCACACACAAAGCTTCCCCTCAGCAATCCCAACAGAAAGGGCTAGGTTTGTTTCTCACTTTGCTTTCTTTAGTGACTAGGATTCTGACCACAGCTAGTAAGGCAAGGACTCCTTCACTGCACAATTCCTGTTAGACAATTACTTCTGTACCACCTAAACAAGCTGCCAGCTTCCATGACCTCAAGCCAGGAATGCCTCAGAGATCACTGCATCCAGAACCATCTACCTGTGCTCGGTGTGACTCTGCTTCTACTGCTGTTTGCTGTTTCTATTACTTCTCAAAACCATCACTAATCAAAGCCTCTGATTGATTAGTAATCAAAAAGCAAGGTGCAGTCAACAACTCCAGGGCTTTGTTCATTTTTTCCTTCTGTAAAGTGCTACATTTAACATTTCTACACAAAGCTTCCCGAGCTCTGCTGTGTTTATATATACATATTTTTTTTATTTTTATTTTTATTTTTTTTTTAAGGACCACAGGTCTCTAGAGCAGGACAGGTTGGCTGCACATCACCTGTATTTATTTCATCGTTTCCCTAACAGCAGTCCATGTAACCTTTATCATATATTCTGATTTACATTTTTTTTCCCTTTGCATACTCTGAGTTTACTTCCACTACCTTAGTGCTGTAAACTGCTGGTGTTCAAACCTCACGTGACAGATCCCCCCCTCAAAATTAAAAAGTGAAAGTCCTAAGCAAATGTACAAATAATTTGGGATTTTTTTTAATTGTCACTCTGCTAAGCTTTTTGAGATTACATCTTTTAAGCTTTCCTCTGTTTTTCTGTGCAAACAGAGCCTTGCAGACCTGCCTTTAATGAAAGCTGGCGTTTACAGAATTACACATGCAACTGGGAGCCGCTAAGAAAGTGCATTTTAAGTCTTCCTACAACACAACGTAATGAACGCTAGCACTGTGTTCCTAATCCACTTCTGCTTTAAGAACACACACGTGACAATAATTCCAGCTTCTGTGGTCACGCAGCATCCTTCTACTCACGGTATTTCTCAGAGACATCTCTGGAAGGAAGACATCCCAGAACTCATTCACGAAGCGCACCTACAGCACGCTGCAGCCAAGGCTAAAAGCCTGACAGCGCATGTGCCTAAGTACATAAGAGCACTCTGAGAAAACGAGAGGCTGCTCCTGAAGCTTTCCTCACAAGAAAGCAGTACTTTCCTATTCAGAAATGAGTCCTGTGCAATATTTGTTGTTAGAGGGCCTGAAATTCTCTCTATTTCCTGCACAGAGCTATCTCCACCACCTCCCATCAGCCTCCTAGGTGTTTCTCATGGTTCATGATGTCCAAAATGAGTTTCAGAATAAAAAAGAAAATCTGTCCCTTATGAACAGTATTACAGAGACCTTAAAGGTCACCACATACCTGAGCACGTGCTACCAAAGTGTCAGTGAGTTGGACCAAGTCCCAGGTACAGCCCTCTCTTTAGATACCACTCGTCCTGCACGGTCACTGCTACACACTAATTATTGAGCTGCTGAATGAAGTGCAGAAGTGATATTTAAAGGTGTTGGAAGGCTGTCAGGGTAAAAACCACCCACACTCTCCTGGTCACTACTTGCTGAAGATTTACTCCTGTGCCAGGAATTTCCCATTTATCCTTCCTATTCCTGTACAAGTACTATAAATCTCAAAACCCTTCCAGTTCACATTGCAAACCTCATCTATCAAAAAATTTGGCTGACAATGGAAACAGAGCAGGCACACTCACAGTTGGTTTTACATGTTAAAATGCTTCAGGTGAGATTAATGTGCAGAACAGCAGCATCGTTGATGGATTACAACACATGTTTGTGACGTCCTGAAACCATCACACGGTCTGCCCATAACGCAACAGAGAGATGGTGGATTTCCATGGCCTGTGCCACTGGAATGGCGCTAGAGTTTCCAGGAGGCCCTGACAGTTTCCTGCACAGCCAACTATGAGTTCATGAGATCTGAGCAACGCCCTCCCTTACACAGCAGCCACATCCCGACTTCATTCATCTGCACTGTGACAAGAAATAGTCACTGCACGCCACACTGGCCATGCTGCTGTGACTGCACCATAGAGCACAGCAGTGCTGAGTCTGCCATTCATCACAGGACAGGGGCATCTTCTGCAGACTGAAGGGTTTAGAACAGCTTACAACACAATTTACTTCTGTAGCTTCATTCCTAATGTACGTGATTTTGCTGTTTTAATACCATATGCATTGTAGACCCAGTAACCAATATACATACACAAATTTTCACACACTGTTTTCTATGTATGTATCTATGTATGTATCTTTTTAATAGTAATAAAACCTTTTTAATAGTATTGAACAGCAGAGAAATACTAGAATTACGGCTGTGTTTCTCTCCAGAACTTTCTTCCATAAGCAAGTTGCATTTAATGCTCAGAAGTTCACTCTGTGCAAGACAATTTTTCAAAAAAAAAACAAAGGAATATAAAACTCACAGAAGTGTCATTCAAGATTAAATGGGGGAGAAAAAAAGAATCCAGGTGAAAGTAAGGATATTGAAGACTCACAGTAAGATGCTAGAACTAAAATATTTCAGGTCAAGTAGTGAAGAAATTAACTCATACTACATAGTCAGCTGACCAAAATTAACAGAAGTTGTTCACATGACCCAGGTACTTTCTTACTTTCTACCCCAGACTCATTCCTGATGCTGTAATACCAACTAACTTTCAGAAATAAACTGTCAGGTCACTAAAATCACAGCCTCAGCAAACACAGACATTTTCACGAGTCTGGCTTTTTCAAGCACAGTGAGCCATTTCTCACAACAGGCTGAAGACTTGTCACTTCCATTTCTTTGGGTCTTCACAGATGCCTGTGATCAGTTCTGTCTGCTTTAAAACTGAGCTCTTTAATATGCAAAATGCCCTCAGATATCTAAATTTTTCTGACTTACTAATGCTGAGTCACGCTAAGGTCTACACCCACACACAATTACGGGCCATGAGATGACACAGGGAAACGTGGCACAGATTTTACATAGTAAATTTTCCGGATACAAATCACAGTTTAAGAAAAACCACTACAAGCAAAGAAAGAGGGAGGAGAAACGCAATGCATGCACGAGCTGGAGATTTTAGGTTAGAATAGTATTCATCCTACTAAACCAACTTCTTTCCTCTTCCATGTCTTTAATGGCCACTGTACAATTCACACGCTTACACGTCAATGCTTTCCATTTCAGTAAATTTAAGATATACAAAGACACAACCAAAACATGGTGTAAGGTCAAACTCCAAAGCTGTTTGTGCAGCCACAGCAGACACTGTAAAATTTCAGCAGTAACATACCCCACTGCAGTGTTCCTATAAAATCTGGCACCAGTGGGTGCGGGTCAGAGCGGAAGGCAGGCCGCCAGGCACAGGCACAGCTGGGAGGCAGCAAAGGAAGGGGCAGTGCTCCACCACCAGCTTAAAGCTGGCCCCAGGGGCAAGGAGTGGCAGCCCCCTTCCAGCTTTCTTCACAACAGCTCTCAGCAGCCACCGAGCTGACCTTGGGCCTGACCTCAGACCCAGCCAGCTGAATTCTACCACGGAGACCATTACAGTTCTAGGAGAGTGCACCCTGGGTCCTGGCAGCAGCTAGAGGTCACTCACCAGGACGTGTGAGATCTAAACTGGTCAGTATATTACCGTACCAAGAGATAACCCTTCCTTCTCCGCCAGCCCAGCGGAGACAGCAGCAACAAGGTCTGAGTCGACATATGTATGGGAATGCACAGGCAACTCACTGCCCTGCTAACGAGCAGTAAACCTACTTAGTATCTCCTGTGAATTAAGTTATTTTACTCCTAAAACAAACTCTGTAGCATTACAAGTTGTTTAACCACTTCTTATCCTTCTATTGCAGACTGATACAGCTCAGTATAACCTATTTCAGTGGACTTTACTGAACACAAAACGTGTGATGCTATCAGCTACAGTTCCTACCTAAACACACCTTCTGCCTAAAGAAGGCAATCAGTTTTGTCTCTAAAAATTAACTCAAATACACAGCCCTTCAATCCACATCACCCTGCCCTACAAAGATGATGCAATTCAGTATAGGCTGATTATTTAACATACTTAATAAACAAATATTTCGTGTATGCATGTGTGTATAATTCACACTGACAGAACTGTAAACAGTTGATTGTAATTATACACACAGCAGATGCGTGTCAGACACCAGACAAGCAAAACCGTTTTGCTGCTTCGCAATTTCACATTTGAAATGCAATGGTGCATACCAACTGCATAGATTTGGCACTAGAAATTTCATGGGAGCATGCAAGCAGCCATGACTTGCTAACCCAAGTGGATCTGGGAGAAAACCTGTGATCCACCAACACTGTGTGTTACTTAAACCATTTCTCCCCTGTAAGACAACAGGGCAGGGAGTCTGAGAGTTTATTCTCTCGGGACAAGTTCAGACTGTCTATTGCAAGACAGCGTAATGAGGAAACGCAGGTTTACCCCAACAGCTCAGCCACCTCCGGGTTTAGATTTCATACAACTTTTTCACTGCATTTGTCTGCAAATTCACCTTGGGTAAGATACATGTCTGCAGGAGTTAACACATTTTATTCAGAAAATGCTGACATTCATATACAAGTTTCATATATCTATTTCCTCACAGGAAAAACAATTTCTTCTCCTGTAAATCCTTTAGCTACTGGATAACAACTAAGTATATTAGACTGGCCCAGCTTCCAGTACTCTTCCATGTGCTCGTACTGTTAATATTGCTCAGAGCTGAATACAAACATAGACCTCTACCCATCATCTGTCAGCTCAGAAAAACACAACGGGACACAGCTGAGGAAAAAGTTTTTAAATGAAATCATCTCTACACTAACCTACAGCTGTTTGTGTAAAACATTGGGAGCAACCCCAAGGTGCAAGTTCTTTGCTTCCATTAAAATGGTAACAACTCTGCACAAGACTAACAGCAAACTTCTGCTGATCTAGGGGCTGAGTGCAGCTTCCATGCGGGCAGGATCAAGCTTGTGGCTTATAATTGAGAAAGGAACTCATCACAGGAATTACTTTCTTGCAATGTGTATGCATCATCTGGACTGCTGTGGGATGTGATGAGAGATCATATTCTGTTTAAGACATAACATGTAGCTAACAAAGCAGGAAGAAGTACAGGCAAATGGTAAATGGTAAATATAAATGTTAAAAATCTATGTCAGACTGAGTTATTACAAGAGAAGAAATGCTGTCAAGTAGTTTTATAATAAATGCCAATCTCCATCCATTGTAACATAAATCTTAAAATATGAAGCAGCTGCCAACTATACTTGATCAAAAATGACCAAAAAGTTTTTCTTATAATAGCACAAAATACGAAGTTCTCATAAAATTTAAAGAGTTGAGGTAGACTGAATTAAACTTCCATGCCATGGTCTTGTAATCTTAAAGGAATAATATAAGTAACATCTGCTACAAATGTTTACATGTTTTTTGCCATTTTTCTAGTAACTTTGACAATGCAGCCCACTGGGTTACAAGAGGAAACAGGTATCCAGTACTCCACGAAACCAGCCTGCAACAAACTGACAATATTGGACATGCAGCATATGCACAGCAGCCCCCCAAAACCAAGCGACCTACAAACCCTGCTCATATAAATGGGGATGTGAAAAAGAGAAGGTAATCTGACAGAGGGATGGAGCTCTGAGGAAATTAAAACAAGCCCACGTGTAACTGTCTCTAACGGTGATTACTACAGCGTGCCATACTGAATGTTTGCCCCTGTGTATACCCTGCCTTGGCTCTACTTGCTTCTTGCTGGCAGAACTGCACTCTAGACTCAAGACAACTCAAGCAGAATGGAGAGGTGATTGACATGCGAAGCTGACAATACCCCCAAGAGGTGGGCTATGAAAAACATGAGCATACATACTAGGATTTTACTATCAGTTTCATTTCTGAAACTTCTTATTTCCTTTTCAAAACAGAACAGCTTTCAGTTCTGAATACCAAACTGTGCTGGATGAGGGTTATCCTTTTGAAGAGAAAAGTTGCATAGGTATCAGATAAAAGTTGCCTACGTATCATTTTCAGATGGTATCTTGAATGTAGTAAGTGTGACTGTGAAACTGGAGAACATGAACGGCACAGAGATGGCATCCACCCAGACGCCTGCTTTATCTCACCACAACAACTCTACTAGAGAGCCTACCCCGTCTGAGGCCCACCTCTGGTTACTTCCACCAGAAGAAACTTCACGATCAGCATCTCTCTGTGACACCAGCCTGCTTACAGCCCACGAAGGCATACAAATGCTGCTCCAGTGAACAAAATAAAAGAGCAGTCATCAGCTTCATTACAGCTTCCAGGGCTGTCTCCTCAAGAAGACCCAGCCTCACCGTTTGTCTGCCCGAATTCTTCCTCATCTTTTGTTTCTGGTTACTCTCAGACACATAAGCAACATCTTAGATCCGGCTGGCCATCGAGCCTCAGAGGAAAGCAGTGCTGCTGTTTATACAGCAGCAGCTTTTCTCAAACAGCTATGCTGGCTGGCAGTTCTGTTACTCAGACAGACAGACAAAACAACTGTCTGTGGTTTTCTTCTATTCCTTATCCCAGCTGAGGGCCTGGGGACCACAGCTTCAGCACACTGCTGACAGACTCTACGTGACGCAACCACTGCAGGTCCCTGGCTGGAACCGAGCATCTCTTTTTCATCTCTGCCACACAGACATTTTGGAAAACAAAGAGTTCCCATCACAATGTCGAGATGTGGCAAACATTAATTTCCACATCACACAAACGATTGCTCAAACAGCCCATAAATGTCAAAAGACATTTCAGAAGAAATTAAAATTAACTATGTGCAGAATATTCCAATTAGTTTACTAATGCAAAACCTGAAATCAATTTTCAACATCATTATTTTAGTTTTGGTACCAAAATGAACAGCAGGCGTGGAATAGGTTTGTGCATTTATTTATCTACACATTAAACACATTCTCTTAATGGCAGTCTCGTCTGAACTTGTCACTTACGATGCAGTGATTTGAGAAGAGGTTCTATGTCACAGACTCGGTCAGGGACCTTCAGTTTTCCTACGACCCCACAAGTGATGCAGTGGATTCATGTTGGATGCAAGTGCAAGAAAATGAATGCCACCACTTCTAAACTACAGGTGACCTTCACTGCATTCTTTGTGTACTTGTGTAGAATGAGGAGCAAGGTGCTAATGCTGGGGTTTGAGGAGGTACTGTGGGGCAACTGTTGGCCAAAGGTACAGAACAGCCAAGAGTACACCTCAACAGTAACTCAGCAGCCAGCCCCTATGCCTGCTCTTTAAGATGCATTGTCTGAGCTGGGTGACACGTTTAGTCTTGCTCAGTCTTTACCATTTTTTCATCGTCGATGGGCATTGCCAGGATTTTTTGTTGCTGCTGATTCACTCTTCTTGTTCAACCTTGTGCTATGTTCCTTTAAAGAACTGAGGAACACTGAGGTGCTGAGGGCAGCAAGCTTCCCCAGCACAAGGTGTGGCAGGCAGCAGTAGTTCCAGCACCAGGAGCTGGGGCCCTGCTGCCCAGGGAGAGCAGGGAGTGCTGCGCACTGCAGGGTGCAGGCAGGCTTTGCTGGCCATGGAACAGAACTCCCAAGAAAAACACAGGGACTGAGCAATGGAAGCTCCTGCTTCGGCTGAAACAGGGACACAGCTTGAAGATCAAGGACATTAGGAGAAAAGGTGCTCAGAAACCCTACATACTTCTGTTCCACCACTTTGAGGTTTCTCTATGCAAAAACCAAAGTGTCTGAGCTTCTGGAATACCTAAGCCCGATAACAGTGTTTAAAAGCACTGCAGTCATCTCTGAGAAAATCACCGTAATGAGTAGGCCGAGACTGTCTCTGGGATCCAAGCGTGGCACTAGACTGCATCTCAAGAACATTATAAACACAGGCAAGAGAGCATCGATGTTCGTCTTCCTGAGCATCAGGCCAAGTTGAAGGACCACACGGCACACAGGACAGACGACTGGTAACAGCTCTGATGTCGCTTTCACAACACATCAAGGCTAGCACTGCGTAATGATGAACAGCCACCAAACTCCATGAGTCCAACAGGCTGTATTTTGGCTCAAAGCAGGAGCCTACAGGTGCATCAGACAGCAACTGCACATTTGACGAACCATTTCATGCCTTGTTTCCAAGTCGATCTGTGTGCTGAAGGTGACTCCTTCTCTCAACAGGACGTCAGGCTGGACCAGCCACGGACTACCAGAGAGCAGAAGATCCCCTCCAAACTTGCAAGCTCATAAAGGCATCCCTCACCTTGCCTACACCAGGGCCTCACTTTGAGATGTCATTTCATATCGATTAAAGGACCATTAAAAAAATCAGACATTTCAGTAACATCAGTCTTCATCCAGACTTGCCACTGACACTATGCACCCACAGCGGCTCAATGATGCTAGTCCAAAGCAGTACCAAACCTGCAGCTTATGGGACTAAAGAGAGGCTATCTAGACTACCCTTCAGGACATGCTGCAGTTTGAGCACCTCACTGATTGGCTAGCAATAAGTGTCTGAACAAATATGCATCTGGATGATGGCAACCATCAAATAATTACATAACCAAATGAGAAATATCTTCAAGGAAGTACTTTAGAAGAAAGTAATTCACTGATACACTCCTCTGAGCAATACAGTCTGCCAAATTGAGCCTAAAGCTTCAAAAACCTAAGTTCTAAAATAAGGAGTTGAACCCCTCATTTCCTGCATGAAAGGAGACACAAAATTAAGACAAGGAGTAATTTTATCAAGGCTCAGAAAACATGCTTTAAAACATGTTTAAAAATGCTTAAAACACATGTTAAAACATGCTTTAAAAAACATGCTTTCAAAGGTAAGGTGGCTTTGAATTCTCTGGCTTCCACAGCTTTTAGAAACAAACACTTGTCTAAAACACCACGGCAATGAGGCTTAATGGGCTGCAGGCAATCTGTGTTAATGGTGTCCACTGTGAAATGGATTTTTTTTTGCTCTCAGTGCCTTCAGCTCAGAAATAGCTAGTATCAATTTTTCTCCAGTTTCCTTTTATTATTAACTACAGGGCCGAGAAATTATCAGTCAAACTTGGATGTCAGCATGCTTAAATCTAGGATGATACGAGTGCTGCAGGGAGTTTTGCTGTTGTCCTGAGTGGAACAATCAATTTTTAGGAACTTACAGGTACAAAACCATTCCCCCTCTAATCACCCATCTCATGCTAAACTCAGTAACAAAATGGTGCCACCGATCTGTGGCTGACGAATACGCATTTGCGTGGAACATCTGTGTGCAGTGCAGTGACTAAAATGTCTGATTTCAATAGGTGCTGTTGTACCAATAATGACACCAGGTAACGGACCACAGAGGGCTCTAACCAGACTGTGTGTGGCTTCTGAAAAGCAACACTTTCTCTATGTACTCAGTACAATGCAATTCAATGAACACGCATCTTTTGGAATGACCAGTTAGCTCAAACTGATTTTTAACAAGATTTAAACAAAACTTCCCTAGCTTTGTCAGTTCTATAGGTAGGTAAAAGCATTTTTTTTCCAATGTGAAATCACTATAGCTATGTGGTAACAGGTCTTGACACTTGGTGTGGACAAAATGCATTTTGTGAATGACTACCCTGACTCAGCATGGATTAAAAAAAACACTCAAAAATTCAGAAACCAAATCTCATTCATGCCCACCTCTTCCAAAACATCCATTTTTGATAATCATGTTAAAGTTATTTACGCAAAGTTAAATATCCCTTCATTTCCAGAGACGTTTTCCATTCTATGCCACACTTGCTTAGACTATTTTTAATTTCGCAAGAGGAGAACATGAACTCAATTCATGCCTGCAGTTATCACTCATTACAGCAAGTCTGACCTCTGCCTCTGACTGTTACATTCTACTGCTTTCTGCACCATTCTTTTCCTTAATGGCTCTTGACCACCTAAATATTCTTTTCATTACACCTTGCATGTGTGCCAAAGGCACTGTTCTCACAAAACCAAGAGAGCTGAAAATCGTCACTACAGACATGGACATACCTTCCACTTCCTTACACTCTACAATTAGTAGCTACTCCAAGCAATTTCCTCGGAAGGCGAAAACTAAGAAGCAAAACAGTGACCTAGTTATTTTTAAGAGGACTATGACCCTAAATGTGACTAATAACAGAGCAAGATCACCGCTGTTAATTATTTCCAAGCATTTTCCCAGGGCAGCAAGCTGGTGCCCACACTTTTACCATAGCTCTCTTAGCATCCTACTACTGGTGCTTGCCTGTTTATGACTCCTTGCTGCTTTTTCCCTCTGAATTCTGCTATTTGCAGACACACTTCTGAACAACCATCCACCTCACTTGTGGCTTGTCTCACTTCAGAGCATACTGTATAAGAACAAACCCAAACACTAACCAATTTGATAATCGCCTCTGTTGGCACACAGTTACTCTTCTTACAGTTTACTAATAAATAAAGCATTTTACCATTTTTTGAGTCATTTTCAAGTGCAATATCCATCAGTTTTGAAAGTGCTTCATCTAACCTCTCCTCCAACAAATTCAGGGCATTCCATTGCTTATTCTGCTTTAACAGCTCTTGCTTCCTTTCTTTCTTTCAACATGCAGAAGGAAACCAATAGTTTGCAAAGGCTACGTTAAAATTTTACCTTGTTAGTCCTCTACTAACTTCATGAAGAAAGGTAAGCTCGTATCTTTAGGTGCACATTCACGACAAAAGCAGATTAAGGTTTGATCTCCCATCTGCCTTGAGCACCTCTTACATGTTTCTGCAATTTATATCTATTACAGAGTATGTCATCTGTTTCCCAAAGTATGCAGCATAGGTGGTGTACCTCCAAACATTAAACCACTGCTTGTGCAATCACAGCACAAGTTTTGTTTGAGAAACACCACATAAAAAAAGATTGATTTTCATACTGAAAATGTCAAACTTCTGCCTATAACGCTCAGCAACATTTTTCTGAAACGGCGAAGTTCCAAAAACGCCATCGACCTGACAGATCTCTGATGCATCATGATAGATGTGACAGCTCTACTGCTTTACTGCCAGAAATGTCCTCCAACAGAATGAGGCAATCAATGAAGAAGAATAAATCTAGTCCGGATAGTACAACTACTTTTTTTTTTTTTTTTTTTTTAGGAGACTCCTACTTTAAGCAGCCATTCCACTAACTTTCTTTAATATAACAGCATACAAGCTGCACTACTTCATTCGTTATCTTTTTTGTCCAACTGTTCTCCAAGTCAAGCTTTGATGTGCATCTATGTTTTACTAAGCTAAGGCAGAAAAAACATCTTAAAACACAATTTCACATGAAAACAAACATTTTCTTTACCTTTTTTTCCTGGTACCTCTGTCAACCAGATGAATGACAGCTGCTCCAAAAGTATCAGCTGAATTATATCCCCATCTTCCTAGAAAACAGTTGATCAATACTACATCAAGATTTTACCCTGAGTGCACAGTGTGAATACATTTTTTTGAAAACTCCCATATTTGAGATAAATTACAGCAACTTTGCAGAAGTTAATTTGCCATTCATAAATCAAAGCTTTCTAGATGAAGAATCTGTTTGATATATAACTAGATGCTTTTGAACATTTTCTGCCCCTGCCTCCCAAGTAACAGCCTTGACGTCAGCACCAGAGGAAAAATGCTCTGAAGTACGTATTTGCTGAAATTATTTCACAACACTAACAAAACAAGCACACCTAAGTCACTTCAAAAGCATTGATAAAAAAAAGCACATGGCAACATGGGTACATTCAATGTTCTCAGTAAGTAGGTTCAATAAATCTTAGAGCCGTGGCACAAACAGATTGATGGTAACTTGCATTTGTGTATAATTTCAAAAATACACCAATGCATCACTGCCATAGCTCTATTTCTTCCATTTTTCCCTATGTTCCAACACAGACAACACTTAACGTGGCAGTAACTCAGATTGAATTCATATTACACACACACACACAACAAGTAGACATGTGAATCCAGCTCACAAAATTTTGAAACTAAGACCAAAATATGAGAACTTCAATACTTTAATAACACCTGCTTGCTCACACATTTGTTTTTTTCCTAGAAGTGCAGTTCCAAAGAAGCAGCACAGGTAAGGCAGTCAAGTCCACATGACACAGATCAGCTTGCAAAGCTGAACAGGAAAGCTGTCTGCCCCAGCACAGACAGTTAACAAGAAACCAGAGCTAGGCCCACCTGCAGCTAAGTGCACACTAGAAATCTTCAATGCCAATTTTCAGCACAAATTTAAAAGTGGTACGGAACCCTGGAAATCTTACCATCCGAGCCACTGCCTCGGCAGGGAGGCAAACAGAGAGCAGTGCTGGCTCCTGACGTGTCACGGAGTGCCAGGCTGCCATTTTGTGCCAGCACTCTGCCACAGCAGGTAGCTCGCTGCTGCCTGAAGAGCCTTGAGCAGCCTGCTACAAGGAAAGGGGAATTCCAACTTGGAATGTCAACGGCAGACAATAAAAACAAAAAGACTTCATAATTAAGTGTCTGTGGATGGGAATCTCACCAAAAGGTTATCATGTACCTGTGGACACCTGGCTAGACATGGCTTGATTCTCACGACTCCCATGAAGGGCAGGAAAGGAACACATTTTTGTCATCCAGATAAGGAAAACTGAAGCACAGCAAGATTGTGACCAACTTCCAAACACTTCTGTAATGTTCTCAGGACAATCACTTTAACCCTTGCATCCTGCAGCTTTTAATGGAAAACAAAAGATACAGTATCTGAGGGGGAATAAAAAAATTACTTTTGGCCATGCATCACTGTTTTGAGGTCAGCTTACGCAAGTATTATTAAATATATAGATATTAACAAGTCCAGCGGAAGCACATAAAGAGTAATACAATCCCTATACAATATTTCTCTTCAAGCTTTGTGATTTTTTTCCACAGTATTTTCTCTGACATCATACAATTGCTCTGAAAACATGCATGTTTTCCTTTCAAAAAGCAAAAGCATTAATGTTTTGATTTCATGAGTTTAAATAACATTTTGAATTTCCATTTATTTTCAACAATAGAGAAATATTTTACATTAATATAATCAAATTGCTTACTACATCTGAAGCTGTTTCTCGATTTTTCCTAACTGGCACTGCAGTTCACCTGATCATCTCTAATTTTGCTGTCATCCTATTACCTTCTGATACAAACCTAAGCTTAAAAACAATGTTATAGATAGAAAGCCTGGAACTGATAACAACTCCTCCTGCACCATGCCTTTTTTGTTTTGTTTTGTTTTGCCACCATTAATAGCATTACAACCAAGCTTTCAAAGCTTTCCACTGAGTTCATCACTACTAGCACTACATAACAGAAACAGGTGCATCAAACTATACAAATAATAAAAGTCAGGTGAAATGCATATTTGATCATTCGCTTCACCTTGGCTTTCTTCTTCCACTATGTTTTGCAAACCAAAACCAACAGACAAGTGTACATCCATGGTACCCTCACAGTAGTGGCTCACTCTATATCATTCACTCTCAAACACATGAAAGCACAAGCTTCAGCTGTTCACAAATGGTATGCTGCGTTACAGGAGACCCTCAAAGGGCTGCTTGTTTGCACTTCTGCCTTAGATTGGTGGAACTCTGAATTGCTGCCTTTGTTTCTTCAAAACAGCTGCAATTACTTACATGTAAAAATGTATTTATGTGCATCATCTCCAGTCACACTGCATAAGGAGAAAAAAAAAATAACTATTCTTGTGTCTCAGGCTACTTTTGTTGCTGAAATTCTACTAAGCACTGGGCTGTGAGATACAGGTAACTGTGTAATATAAAATCTAGAAAGAACACTGATGCACTAACAGGAACAAGTTGTATTTGGTGCACAGATATCCATAATAAAAAATATCAGAGCAAGAAGTGAGTGTGATAAGGTAAACTTCAGAGAAACCTCAACTCCTAGGTATCTTCAATTTTTCTCCATTCCAATTCCAAAACCTATAAAGGGTCACTGAATCTAGCTTTCCATAATACCACACTTACCTACAATTATCTTGATTAGTCAAGTTTTCTTTAATCTTACATTTGTTATTACTAAAATTTAGCTTTCCAGCTCATTCACAGACACCTTTTCTTCACTGAGGCAAGAAAAAGGAGTATTTCCTGCAGAAAAAGAGCAGGGCACTTTCAGCTGAGGCATGGGCTTTCAGAAGTGAAAAAGCTGAATACCAAAGGGAAAATGGTGTAGTTAGCATAAAGTAGACATACAATCTGCAAACAGCTCAATGGGACAGGGGGATACTGACAATTAACAACTTAAACTACACTGAAGAGGACCCTTCATTGTAATGTAGTCAATGCACAAGCCTCCTATATCCATCAGTCAAATCCCATTCACATCAGGGCCATGCTGATCTCCAACCCTGGACCTAAATCACTAAGGAGAGGATTTATTGTTCCATACAGAACGAGTGTAACATCAGAAGAAAATTCAATGCCTTGAGTCCACTTCTGTCTTCTGCATACATCAATACCTAGCACTAAGTTATCACAGCTTTCTGCATACTGGATCCCTCGGTCTTCCCTGAGTACTCTTCAGCTCATCCTTTCACCTCCCGAAAACACAGGAGCAGGAGTTCCGGGCTCTTCTGTGGCTGTGCAGTCACGTACCGTGCTATTCGACTCTGCTCACCTGCAAAGCAGTTGCTCCAGACACTCTGTAACAGGTAACACTCGCTCTCTGCCAGCTGGTTCTACTGATCAGCCCTTCCCTAGGCAAAAGGAGTCTCTGGACAACCAAGAGTCACAGATCTCTTACGCATTCGTTCTCACTGCACTTCATAGAAATCCAAGTAACTTAGGTTACACATTTTTATTTTAGCCCTTAGAGCAAAACAGAAACGTGAGCTGTATCTTCAGCTACCTGCTGATCTACTGACTTTATTGTTAAGCTGATTAAATATACCACTATGCATAAGCTGTTGCAATTTAATTGCAAAAACAAAGCAATAGAAAACAAATCTACTCCTCAGGATCCGATTTCACGCATCAATAGAGACCAACACAACACCATTCCCCCACGTTACAGCTGAGCAGCTTTTCTTTGATTTCTCTCTTTAAACAGCAGTGAAGTGATGACCAGAAGATGAGTTTAAGGCCATAGAAAGGTTTCAGCCCACACAGGCTGCAAGCTGCCTCTGACCACGGAAAGTCTCATGTTTGTACAGCAGACGACAGACCATCCATCTAACATCCATAAAACAAGGCAGGCTTGGGTTGCCCAGATACAGCCATTGTAATCAAAGAGACTGAGAGAATCAGACATAAATAACAGTTAAATCATCTTCTTAGTATAACTCCCTTTGAAATGCTACATTCTAAGTCTGACATACTTTAACGTACTCTGATTTAAACCTTTAAAAAGTAAAAGAAAACCTAAAGCTAATCTAAGAAAAGGCTCACTTATTTTGGCAGTTCATGCTTTCTTCATAGCACCTTGCCTGCTGTGAGTCTAAATGCTGGTATGATTCAACTCTTAAGAATGTCATAACTCCAGCAGAATTGACACTGGGACCTTCAACGCTAACTTGTTCTCTTCAGACACGGCTGAGTTGTGATCAATTCAGAGGAAATCTGAACTGCTGTTTTCCAGAAAAAATAAAAAGGTAAAGTCATTTGTTATAATGAATATACGGAACAAGATTCAACTGAAAGCAACTCTGTTAGGCTGGCTTCTCCTTCAAATGCTTTAAGAAAGGTTTCTTTCATGGTGACCAAAAAGAAAAAAAAGAAAAGAAAAAATACTAAGCTAAACAAATGACAAAGCAGTTCTCCATAGATTCTAGAACAGATGCCACCATTTCAATATGTGGTTTGCTGAAAACCACAGTTTCAAACTAAAACCAAAAGATTCCTTATTAAATAAGGGATAAGAAGATGCAAATTAAGTGTTGCATAATTTTCAGAATTTTAGTTGATTTTAGCTGCAAACCAAAATAATTTTCTTTTAAGCCCTGAGAACTAATACCACAGTTAGGACAAGGTTCTGGGGATCACATCTCTTCCCTTTGGATATTGCCATTGCTCACCACTGTAAACTTGGTTCAGTTGTGGAAGGCTTTCTGTGTGTCAGTATTTGAAAGAAAACTAATCTTCAAATTAATTCCAGAGTATAAATGTTTAAACTTTTTTTCCTGATGAAATTAAAACTTTGTGTACTCTGCCAGCTATGATCTAGAGAAACGGGTACTGCTTTTATGGCTACAAGTAAGGATTTCAAAGGTTTGTAGGAAATAAAACAATATAGGAATTAATAAATCAGAAATCTTCCCAGGTCAATATCACTTAACAGGTATTAATACACAGTGATGGTGGTTTTTTGTTGTTTTAAAATAATAATTATTATTGAAGTAACTACCTAAATTACTGTGACTCAAAAGCATTATAGAAACATAAACACAAAGATGACTGTGGCTCAAACTTGAGAATTCTTTCCCCCATTATTCTTAAACTTGTCAAGAACATGTTGGCCTAAAACAGGTGAAATTAGAAGAGGGAATGAGGAAGTGTGACATTTTACAGTTAAACGTCTTTTACTGAACATTAGAAAAATCAGAAAATAAGTTATCCTGTGCATCTTTTAAGCATACCTTATACAGCTCCCCTTCATCACTGAAGATAACCTACTGCTTGGACAGGAAAAACAAATCTAGGCAGAGCAGGAGCAGCAAGTCAGCAAGCCTCTCAGAGCTCCAGGAATGTATCTATCTACACGTGGAACAACCAGCTCTCAGGGCAGTAGATGAAGTTCATCCCTCACTGGCTAGGAGGTACAGAGGGCTGAGTCATCAGCCCTGCACAGCAGCTGCACAGTTGAAAGCAGGACCTGTCAAGGTCTGAGGGCACGGAGATGACCCCAGGATGCCAATGCTTCTACTTAGTGCACTGCGCAGTGCAGAACGAGCCTCTAGCTTAAACATTCTGTCACGTGTCTCTGTGATGCACGGTGGTTTTATGCATCATTTCCAGTATCCTGAGCCCTGGCTGGGAGCCAAGACGCTTCCCAGAGCTTAATAAAAATCACCTGAGGGAATTGTTCCAGTTCCTCATTGCCCTGCTCAGACTAGCATTAATTCTCTTGCTGCTAGCACATCAGGATCACCTGGAAGAGAGATTCCCAAAGTGCAGTAGGCAGTACAATACTAGACAAAAAAGCACCAGACCTGCACAGCCCCCCAAAAGGTCAGGAGATGGCAAAATTAACACTGGCACCTTTCACCACTGTCAGTGCTGACACCGGTGCCTAGGAAGCATGCTTGGCAACGCACTGCTGTCAAGGTAATGAACACAGGAGGCTGGTTTGCACATTTCCTCTGATTTTTCCATCGGTCTTGCCCCTCACTGCAGCAGTAACAGATACAGAATACAGTAAGTGCCCAGGGATTGCTTTCTTTTGCTCTCCATCCTGTACTGTATGTCTAAATGACCTGGGGAGATCATCATTAGGACGAGATTTGGTCACAGAGAACAACGGTATCCTTGGAAGGCTGAGAATCACCTCTTCATGGGGTGAGCTGCTGGCCCTGCAGTGGACCTCTGGCCAAAACCCTGTGGCGGGCAGGCCCACCCACAGGCCCAACATCCAAAACCATGCCTGAATCTTGGGTGCTCTGCCCTTGGCAGAAAAGCAGGTGTGTCGGCGGTGTACTCCAGGAAGGGAGCGTCTCCGAAGCTCTTCTGCTCTCTGGTAACTCCCTGGATGAAGCACTGTATTAAAACTGGTCACTGCCATCTTTCTTCTTGGTTCTTCTCACCAGCCTCTATTTCTCTTTCTGTATTCAGATAGCACACGTTCTCAACGTAAACTGTGATATACATAAGGGTCATGAACAGTAAAGCACAGCTATTGCTCTCTTTTACTGTATCAATAAATAAATAGGGGAAAAAGACATAGGTAAAAACAGGATTTCCATCACGTCTGTGTTACCACAATACCTTCAAGATCGAGTCTGGCCTAAGTCTGGCTGAAGGCATTTGCAGAACTCACTGTTACACATACTGATTTTACAAAACATATTGTACTGCAGGCCCATGTGTCTAATAGCAGCCTTCCTTCAACACTTTTCATGGCTGGCCCATATAGACAACATATATTCCTGTAAGCGGCAATGATTTCTGAATGATGCATTTCTAACTGATTTATACACTAAGCAGTGTATAAAGACTTGACAGGAAGCTCTGAATTGATGAGGATTCCTACCTTGCTTGCAGTGCTTTTAAAAGGAGGGAAAAAAAAAAAAAAAAAAAAACCCACTGCAAAGATGATTAGTTGTTTGCATTTCTAAAACAGAGTCCAGATTTTAGAAGACTGCAGACTGAAGAATACCATTGATGTGGTGATAGAATATTTGGATTAAAGTAAACAAAATTATTGAGAAGCAAACAGCCAAGTAAAAGAATTGAACAGGTTGCTCTCAGTGGGCAACACTGTATCTGAAATCACTGTGTTCCATTGTTACCAATCAAGTAACAAGAATAACTGGGGCATCTCTTCTGAGAACAGGTAAACAGAAGTCAGTAAGAGAGGCAACTTTGACATTCAAATGTGTTTTAAGATGCATAAATGTTAAAATCCAAAAAAAAAACAAACAAACAAAAAAAACCCCACACTTAAATTAGGGAATAATATATTCTTCTAAAGGGAAATGCTTCCTGAAGATTTTCCACACCATTTTTTTTCAGTATTAGTGGCACCTGCAGCAGAAGACAAATAGTCAAAGCGCCTTGCAGTGACTCAGACACAGCAACTCATCTTCTGCAAGCTAATTAAAGGGTTTTTCCTCTTTGCCTGAAGCTGTCTAATCATGCAAGAAGTATTCCCCTATTATTACAGAAGACTCTCTGGAATTAATCTTTGTCATGATGCAGACTGAATTTAATACCTGACTTTTTAATTATACAAGTTAGATGCACATCTTCCTAAGTTTTACATATAAACATTTTAAAAAAGAAAAAAAAAAAAAAAAAGCTGCGAAAGGAAGAGACCAACACATCAAACATCCTAAATCAAGTCCTTAAACACAAACACTCGAGGATCTCTGAAGGTCCAGATAATGTATGAGGCATATCTATAAATCACTGCAAATAGAAAATCTAACTTTATTTACAGAGTTATAGACCTAAATAATATTTATGTTCATTGACTCAAAACAGATCGGTTCCTCCAGTAAGCTAAGTGGATAAGGAACTATGGCTATGGAAGTAAACGCTCACCCCACTGCTCCCAAGGTAGCTGTGACCCATCATGACAAGTTCCTGGCTCATGTAAGCACTTGCAGAAGTAATTTCAGACTGTTCCCATTCCCACTAATTAAGTTAAAGCTAAATTGCAAGAAAGGGGGTAATCCAGGGACAGACATGTCAAAGAGACAGAACGCAGAGGGAGGATCATGGGAAGAGGGGACATTAGCCCAAAGACTGAGAATTTCAGCTATCACCTGAGCTCCATGTTTCTGTGTAGCGTACACAGCCACATAAAATGTAACACATCAAGTAAACGAATAAAGGAGGAAATGCAGAAGAATAGGAAAGACAACAGGATTTCTTAAGACTATGAGACTTCTAGTATGATTTTTAGTTACACCTTTTTCCTTATTTGTTCTGAGCTACTGAAATAACGTTTCACAGGTGTGGCTTCAGAGTTAGCCTAGAAAGATTCTGAAAGCTTTCTGTGATTCCCAAGTCAACTTCAAACCTGCTTCTGCCTCACAATGAGGAGAATGTCTCAAGATTTTATCCCTGTCCACATTCACCATCTCCTGGAGTAACTGTTGCTCCTTGTTCAAATGTGGTACAAAGACTAACATTTGATCATCCCGTAAATAAGACTGACACACACACCAGAATCTAACACCATGGGAGCTCTGGGAAACAGAGAAATCCACACTCTTCGGAATGTACGTTTCTTTCCTAAGCTGTTAAAGAATTATGCTTTGTGCTGGAAAACAAAGACCTAAATCGCTGAAAGAAAACATTTCCTTTGTGCTGCATGCCATCTGCACTCACTGCATTATACATGACCCATCAGTCAGCTGACAAAGCTCTGGCAAGTCATCATCCCACATCCTCAGCTGCCAGATTCTGCCTAAGATGTTCAAGAACACATCCTCTGGTTAATGCCAATATGCTCTTCTCCTTAAGCTCTTCTTTCCTTTGCACAGCAATCAAACCATTCACACTGCCATACCGTCTGGTAAGTAAAGATCTCTGAAAGCAAGGAATACCGTGCAGCAGTACACTTCACCCTTCTCCCGTCTGTGTCATTATTCTGAAGCTATTAGCAGAACAATAATTGCAGCAGCCTTCTTAAAAAGGACTGAGAGGTCTCACTTTTTTGTTATTTATAACTGGACTTCAACTGAGCAATTTTGTTTTCACAAAAGACGAGCACAATCAAAATGACAAACAGCTGCAAGTCCATACTGGCATTCCTGCAAAGACCGCGTAAGAGAGACTTCCTGTCAGTCATGCCTGAGATAAGATCTGTGTAGCATTTCTGCCACTTTATCCTCAATTTTTTTTAGTCTTAGCAGAAGAAGGTGCAATTATAAAGAGTAAAACATCTTTAAAGAGATCTTTTAATTTCCTTTTTATTCTTCATAATAAACAGAGTATGTCTTATTTTGCTAAACTAGATTAGATGAAATGTTTTCAAACAATATTGACTGATATCGGTATGAGGGTAACAGCACATCCTCTATCAGTTCCGAAGTTCTTTATACATTTTTCCAGAGAAAAAAGACACATATTACTTGTTGCACCCATCAGGCCACTTGTGGGCCTCTGTCAGCAGCTGGTGCCAGCAGGGTACTGACGGGAGAGAATTTATGCAAACACTCAGCTGCTGAACATAACTGAAAGAACAGTGAATTGGGAACTTGGATGGAAATTGCAGAGGTCAGAGCAGCCTGTGCTTCAATTATCAGCTGCATGGTGAAATACATAAAAGAGCTTTTCCCAAAAAAAGCGACAGCAATGACAGAAGCGCTCAAAATGCAGTGCTGTAACGTCAAATTTCGTTCAGATAAGCTCTTTGGCAGACAGGCAAAGAAAGGGAGGGCAATACGGACGTCATTATGAGGAAATTATTAGAATAAATTAGGTTAAACTACTCACCTAGATGTACTTTGAAAATGATTTTTCCATCTGCCACCAGAAAACTCGGAAAATACAGAAGCTGTCTTGTTGCTTAATGTTACTATTCAATATTCCACCCAAGTTCTGAGAAAATTGAGGCTGAAAATCCTTCCTACTTGTTTACAGGACCGTTGTCCTGACAGATCAACAGTCTGCAAAACCTTTCACATTGCCCTAAAATGGCAAGTCGAGCAAAGAAGCCACATGGAGGAACCAGGCAGCAATGCTCTGCTTAAAGGACTGACAGCCTCATGATCTGCGTTAATGCTGATACAAAGAGAGAAGAAGTTAGTCCGAATTGACCAGGGTGGGTGGGTAGGAGCTGGCCTCTTGCTTACAGGGATGTCAAGAAAACAAAGATGCTAAGGGGAGGGGTCTAATGCAGCTACAAAACTCTGGAGTAAGAAGTGGTCCCATAACAAGCATCAGGAATTTAATCAGCTCTGGGATTTTATTTAATTAAAGGCGTTCCCTACAACTTAGAGGTGACAAACAGATGTTGGTTAAGGGAAATGTCACCCATCCATGGTACAGACAGCCCTGGTTTCAGATACAAACCTAACTTTGTGGATGACTGCAGCAAGAAAACTGAAGTTTTCACAAGACTCGTCTACAGGGTCTCACCCTCCCACCCTTCTTGCCCACTCTCATGTACTGAGACCTGGATCAGGATTTTCCAGCTCTTTCACCAACAGAACATCAATTCAGCCATGTACAACACAGTAGATTGCACTGCACATACAGGCTCTGTCTCTGATGTCTTTAAATCTGATGGCACCTAATATTTATATTTACAATATCGGCCTGCCTGAAGGAGGTTATGTTAAATTCTGTCCCTTAGGCTAAACGTCTCACTATACAGAAGTTAGGAACATACGTCCTTCCTCAAAGGCAGCTCTGGGACTCCTGAAAGCAAAGGGTCATGCTTGTAAAAAGCTGATGTTGAAAATACTGGTCAAAGAGAAGATGATCAACAACAGAAGTACAAAAAAAAATAATGGGAACACCTTTCATTAAGACACTATCTCGAGTATAATGTTGCATTCATTAAAATAAACTTGGAATATGAATTACTGCAATATGAAAATTAGTGAAGCTATTTTAGCACAAGTTATTAAAGTAGTAATTTCACTGATAATCAGCAACACGTGAAATGGTTATACATAATGAAACTATTTCCGATACAAAAACTTGTATCAACAATACTGTTGTAGACTAGGTTGTAATTTAACCAGGATTAAAATCCAACAAGTGCAATTAAAAACAAATGTATTTAATCAGATTACTCTTCTGTACCTGTTTAAGAACAAGGAGTAACTTGTTCTTAAGTAACAAGGCCAGGCAGGAGTTCTGTAACACAAGACCCACGTTCTACACAAGGTCCATCTTCCAGCACATAGTTTATTTAAGCAGCATTCCATCCCGGCCTTGTGATCACACTTTAAGCACCAACGCATTCCTTCTAGCATAAAGATTAAAGAGAACAGAAGGCCACCCATAAAGCTTGCGAAATAAAAACAGCCTGAAGCAACCATGTTTCAACACTGAAGTCAGACACCACGGATTTGAAATTTTAGCTTAAAAATCTTGGATAACACTGCCAAATTTCAATTTCATGAAAATATACTGAAGAATTTAAGCACAAAAAATCTTAATTAGAAATACTGTCATCATAGCTGGTAAATCCAGCATACACTTATACATACACCCTGGGAAGTTTTGTCAAGAAAAGGCTGTGCAACCTTATTCTGGCCCATTTTCTGCGACAGGACGTGTGGCTGCATAGCACCTTTTCCATGGGACCTCTTCCCTGACAATTTTAAAGGCTGTACAAGGCCAGGTTACTACGAGACTAATTTATTCTCTGCTTTACAGTGTATGGATTTTTTCACTCTACAATACTGAGAAACCACCATGGAGAATTACATGTAGAATTTCTGTGCTGCTCACCACCAGGACAGCAGTAGGGCAGCACAGCACCAGTGTCTCCAACTAACATCAACAGACTTTCTCAAGACATGGGGAAGAGCTTTCCTCACAGACAGATTGGAAGCAGAGCACAGAGGAATAGTGAGACAGGTACAGAATGAGCAATAAAGGTTTCACTGTTTCAAAATTCAATTACAACCCAGTGTTCAAAGTAGTAAGGGTAGCGTGCTAAATTTACTCACGTTTCTGAGTGTTTCTACAGCTCAGGAACTATGGAATGAAGAAGCAGAAATAACTGCGCAGCATGGCTTAGGGCAAGCCACCCACCACCAGTAAATCAAGCCTACAGTGCAGGTAAAGAGAGAATCCCTCTTTTTTTCCCTCCCCTAGTGCGGTGCTCAGGAGCACCTAGTCCTGCTTCATGAACACCACATTTTGCGTTTTCTAGATAAAATGGGTAACAGCCCTGTGGAACTGCACAATCTGAATTTGGCCTCAGTGCATCTGAGCACTACGTACTGAGTGAAATGGGCATTACCCTTAAAATAACAGCCTATATGTAGGGCAACCTGTTAAAACTTTTGAGAGCTATTCTCCTCCACCTACAAAAACTATTTCAGGACGTTTTTAGGGAATTGCATGTAACGCAAGCATTAGGGAAAGGCTAGGTATATGATAAACCTCTCATTTTCAGAGATTACATCACATGCATTTGAATATTATCCAAATCACACTGCACATTACTAAGATCAGTTATGTCATGCAAGTGATTTTTTTTTAATCCTCTGAGTCATTCATTTCATGAAGATTCACTGCATTTCATCACAATATTTATCTTATGTATAGATATATACACACACAGACACAGACACACATAGATACACACAAGTAGTGTAAATACACCAAAACAGAGTGCTCTGGTGCAGAGTGGCACACTTCAGAGAGCCCAGTGGTAAGCCTAATTCCCTTCCAAGGACTTGCAGAAGAGTGCTGATGTTCATCCCAGCGCTGGAGCCAGATGGGTGCCTTGGCAAGGCCAAGGACAGGCTGCTGCAGCGAGCTCACAAGCAAGCTCTTGCTCTCTGCACTGCCAGCAGCGACAGGCAAGGCTCCACAGAGTGAAGGATGCGGTCTGCAGAAGCATCCGAAGTGTCAGATGTAAACATTTGTGAAGCATACTAGAATGCCTATTATGCCAGAAAGCTGAATACTTCGTGACATCCGGACTTCACAAAAGCGGGTCTTGTCTTGGCACATTTCAAACAAGTGATAAAAAATAGGAAGATTATTGCAGTGTGCTGAAAACCAAGTTTGACTGTTATTTTGTGACTCTGAGTTTCACAAACAGATGACTAGCTAGCCTAGAAACGTCTCATTAGCACTGCGGAGTGCTGTTTGCTGCTAATGACAGGCAGTGTAGAACCAAGTACTGTAAGAATGAAAAAGTTACCTTAGAGTCAAGTCAGCAGAGGATCAATCTAACATACCTCGCAGTAACTTCAAGCATCGAGCCAGAAAGTGCTACTAGTTTAACAAACCGAGTGCTCTTGCTAAGAATTCCTTAACTACATTATTCATCAGTTGAGAGCAAGGGATCTGTCCAGAGGAGAAGAGGAAATCACTTCTCAGCGACCACGTGTGCCTCGTGCCTATGAGTAGCAGCAACTTTTTAAGCACATTGGTTCACAGTAAAATTAATCCAAACTGGCACTAAATGGGAAAAAAAAAGTGTGCATGATCCAAATATCTTGACTGATATTTGGACAGTTGTGGTATTTCATCACAAGCTTTTCTACTTCCTTTGCCAAGTCAGTTTTCCTGGTTTCAGGTAGAGCTAGAGGACTGAAACATGTGATGTGTTCTTAGAAGTTCTTAGAATACCTGTGAATATGTATACTGACTACGGGAGTTGCAATGAATATGCAGTACCCAAGTGCCACATAACTGCTGTTTGGTTCTGCCTAAGGCGGGCACGATCCGCGACTTCAGTCCCGTGCCCCCCAGGGCTGCTAATCAAGAAGTGCCTGCTTATCTGCATCACACTGGTGTTGACAAGTTTTCTTTGCCGATCTTCGGCAACGAAGTGACAATATTGTTACACTCCACACGCAGCGAGCGTACAGGGTAAACCTAAGCTAAGCCAAGTGAAGCTTCTTGACACTAGAATAAATGTGGATCGAAGAGCCGTAGTTTGAAGGAGTACCTTGAGAACAGCCTCGCTGGAGGAAGCACAGAAACCAAGTGAGCTACTCACCTGGAAAGCACACTGATGGATGTGCTGAAGGACGGCCTGCTGTGGGGGGCTGCCAGGGCAGCTGCACAGCGGCCTCTCCAGTCCCAGTTGGAGCCGAGCCTCCCAACAACCCTATGGTAACCCATGAAGACTTTGGCACAGCTCGCCTGGGCAACATGCACAGTGCACCATGGCAAATGTTCTCCATGAGATAGATGATAGAGACCTGCACTCTTTAAGACGTGATCTGCTTCCATCTTCATTCTTCTTGCAATAATATCATGTTATTCCTGCCCTTTAAGTTATACATTCATGGTCAAACTCTCCAACTTTGCATTTCCAGAAAAGAGTTAGCAAATCTCAGACAAAAGAAGATAAACCTCTCTCTGATCCCCACACAACACCCTCACTCAAGGAGAAAACAGAATAAATTTCTCAGCTGTACTTTCCCAGACCAGGAAATGCAAAACATTTCCTAACACAGGAAATACAAGGTGCCAGCCCCAAGAGCTTTCTCCACTGCACGCCTCAGTTGAGATAACAAGAGAAAAAAACAAAGGGTTATTGCTGCAAATCTGAATAACGAACTCACATTTACGTGGGAATGGTATCAGACCCAGTGAGCTCCAGCTGGCTTGTCGGCCTCCTCAAAACAATGTGCTCGAGGAAGCATTTAAAAGAAAAAGAGAGCATATTTGCTAGATGGAATAAGCAGATATGTACTGCCTCTGAGAAAACATAAAAAGTCCATCAGAAGCAGGAGATCCCCGAGAGCTAGAGGCCCACTGTAAGTTGCGCAAGTCTAAGATCACTCAGTGACAGTATGACTGCCCTAGGATTAGCACAGCAGCGCTGATGTGCATGACGACCTCAGAGGGACTCTAGAGTCACACCTCATTGTGATCCAGTCAGGTAAAGCCAACTGCAGAACCTGGCCCAGGTAGCTTAGAATGGTGGAGACTAAACAAGGATCAGTGTTAGAGACACTACTTGGGAGTGAAGCAGGAAAACACAGAAGAAAACCAAATCACTGCAGTGTGGTATAACGATAGAAATATATTAATCTAAAGAAAGAAGTAAGAAACTTTTGAGACAAGACCTCTTTAAAAGAATTTGTCCAGGTATCGCTTCCATTTCAGACAATAATTTTAGGACTTAGCTGTTGCAAGAACGTGTGCCCTCCCTCAACCAAGCCATTATCTTTTCCCTTTCTATACTGCCAGCCAGGTTTCTTCCAGCAGCTGTGGTAATCTACAATCATCTATAAATTCCTTCCCTGCTTGCTGACTGCTTGAATTTTTCCAAAGCTCATACACATCAACAGAAACCGGTAAGGGTAAAGGTACTGTGATTATGCCTTCCATGCCAACATCATGCTTGTTCTGAAATGTCTACATCACATTTTGTTGGAGATGTAGCTTAGCCAGGATCCCAGAGCTAGATAAAGTGCCCTATACCCATAATTTAAATCACGGTAGCAATGCTAGCATGTTTTGTTTGCTTGCTTTTTAATTTACGTTTGTTTTTTTTTTTTTTTTTACTGAGAATATGCAGAACAATCATCCTACCTTTTCCTCCTCTTTAGGGAGCAAGGTGAGTGAGCACGGATGTCTTTATGTCTTACTGGAAAACTTATTCTACGTGCGGAGCTCCATCAGGATACAGTCAAGGAAAAAGGAAAACAAGCATTTACTCAGCTTCTGACTTACGGTTATTGCAACCAATTTTAAGAGGCAGCACAGAGGGAGGCAGCATTTGTTTCCAGCCCTCTCAGGAAGTCATGTAAGCACAGAATCGACTAATTAACGTTAGCATTCATTGCCGTGCCAAAGCAGCAATAGCTTCCATTCATATATGCTCTGACAGAACTTCAGTAGCAGCAATTGCCATTAGTACTCAGCAAAAATGGCTGTATACAGATCTTTAGTACCTCCTCTGAATATTCAGTGGAGCAAAAGGAGGCAACAAAGCTTTCTCAGGGTAGCTGCAACTGTAAAACCCACGTGCCACTTTCAAAGAACAGGAATACCATGTCTCCAGACCACGCCACAGCAGCAGCAAACCATAATGCAGTCAAATCCAAAACATGCTGTGGTTAGGGTAGACTTCTTACCGTGTTGTCATTTATTAATTTCATGTTTGCTTCAAAACAACAAACTGAACTACTATTTAGGGGAAAACACTCATATAAGACCAAGTAGTCTGTGATCAGAACCCAGTAACAAGACTGAAGGTTAAGAAGCACCATCAACTCCTACACAGTGGTAGAAAGCCTAGAAAACAAGTTGAACTGGTGTTCCCTCTCTGAGTTTTTAGATTCTGTGTTATTGAAGTGAAAATTTTCACTAAAAACAAATGAAATATCTGAAAGAGCTGCTGGCTGCAAGCCAGAATGCCCAGATGCTGTCTGGGGGAAGCGTGCTGCCATGCTCAATAGCGATCGCTGCCTAGCAGGTCGTCTTTCCTGAGCAGCTCCTTGGCAGAAATATTCAAATAACATTTCATTTACTTTTTGGTAATAAACACATATTGCTTTCACGACAATTATATCGCTCTAGGTGGCATAGTTTTGTATCAACCATTTCCTACAGTTGCCTGAAAATGCGTGGGGATTTGCAGACCGTTTGTAAAGGGCACGTGGAAAATGTGTACTGAAAGCAAATATAGAGCAGTCCATGTACGTGATCAGAAATCATAAGTCTGCACTATGCTGGAAAATACTTCCACATCCCCAAAGACAGACATCTAATAAGATTGAATTCTTTCATTTTATTTTATTACATGAAATAATTACTATAAAATATATGCACTGTACTGTTGATGTCAGCTCCTTCATGTTAAAAGCTTCAATTGTTAACAAATACTGAGCTTAAAATTCAGAACTTCTGGTTTTAACTCTGAACTGAAAAACAAGTCTATCACAGGCCCTACTTGGAGCTCCCTGCTCAGATCTGATTCTAAAAATCAAAGTGTAGGGCCAAACCAGACATCTCTGGGGAGAATGCAGCTCAACACAGCCAGAGTTGAAATGAGTTTATTGCACATCAGAACAACAGTACTGAACAACAGACAAGTTTTCACTTGCTTAGGGTCATGCCTTTAAACTATGGCTAGTAAAGGACAAAGAGTGAAAAAATTAAGGACAGGGAATGTATAGTGTGATTCTGCCATAACACCTCTGCTAAGCATGAGAAACTTAATTGAAGCCTCAAAATCTGTGCCGAGTAAAAGACCCTTTACACGCAGTATTTGCTTGTTCCCTTTTAACCTATATAGAGTTGTATTTAATAACATTTCAGTGGTACTGATGGATCCTAAATCTAGAAACAGTGATCACCAACATTAGATTTCACGTTCTGTCCATTCCTGCATCATCAACAAATGCATTTCTCTGTCCCCAGGAATGAAGAAACAAGCTTTCCCCCAAAACAGCACTGGAATGTAAGCTCAGTTATACTGGTGAACCTATATCATCTTAAGAATTATACTGATATTCTTTATTCTATAGTGTATTTTCTCTTAAAAAAAAAAAAAAAAAAAAAAAAAAAGTTAAAGATGTTCAACTACTAACCAATTGCCAGCCTTCAGAGAGCAGCTTGGTCAGGGCAGCAGGCAGATACAGAAGACCGGAATGCACTTCTCTGCCACCTGTTTCTGGGTCTTTCCTGGTCCCACGGGATAGCTCTACAGCTCCCTCCTCTGGCAACATCTTCGTCAGTGTGGTAGCCTACGCAGAGCGCGTTTTATTCCATTCTTCACACTAAGAAATGCTGTTCTGCACAACAACAATGCTCCATGATATTTCTCTAAATTTCCTGCAACCGCAGTATGAGACTTACAATAATTTTAAAAATGTAATTTAATATGGGTAATATGCATTTTATGTATACACATACAAGGTATATGTCTTTGCCTTAGAAGATGACTGCAACGATCATTTTAAAATAGCCTTGGATATGAGAAGCCTACAGTTTTAATGTTTTTTTTTGTTGTTGTTGTTCTTTTTAAGAAATATACATTTATTATTATTATTATTTTTTAAGATTGGCAATAAAATCCATATATCCACACTCTAAACTAAGTCTGTCTGTTTGTGTCTCATTCATTAAGCAAATCCGTTTGGTATTTACAGCCTCCTGCACCCTTCTGCAGCATGAATAGCAAGGTAAACATTAAATCCCAGCTGTAAAGCATGAATTCTGTGGTCCTGAACGAAGCTGACTCCATGAGATTTCTCACCTTGTGAATACGCTGCAAGTAGATTGTCATTTGCATGTTTTCATGACTGTTCATTTTAGACAGGAGGGTTATAAAACATACAGACTCTATTTGCCAATATTTAAACAGCTAATTAAATAACCTCTGCAAGACCTAATTTTTACTTCAGAACAAACAAACATTTCTTCAGGAAATGTTCAGGAAATAATGCTTTTCAGCAGCAGAGACAAAAATAGGATTTTACTGCCCCAAGCATATTAACAAAACTTTGTTTTCTTAACCCCAGAGCACGAGCATGTAGTTTTGAGATGACTGTGGACCTCCAGGCTGCAGCCTGCAAACAGCTCTGGGTAAAAGCCTCTCACATGGGCTTAGGCTGGGGTTTTTCATGGCAAACACTCACGCCCTCCCTACTCCTCTTTGCAGCCTCTCCTGCCTCCTCAGTCCCACAGGGCTACCCACCCTCCTCGAGGTGCAGCTGCTCCAGGCAACTGCTAACCTGCATTATTCAGCAAGCCTCTATTTCTTACATGCCACAGTATTTTCTTCATCAAAGGTACCCTCAAAAGGTCTTGGAAAACTGCAGCTAGGTTCAGGAAGCACATTTGCTGCAGTACCTCCAGCACTGACTACACTCTTGTATCCTGGAAATGAAGAGAATGACAAACTGCATTCTAAAGCACAGCTCGGCCCTACTAGCGCTGAACACACACTGCAGAAATGCCCATATCAGCAGTTACCAAAAATGATATGTTAAAGTATTTGGATAAGGCAGTGGAGCAGAAAGTCATAAAATTATATTGATGATTTTTGAGCTGCAGTGGGAACAACCACCCTTAGAACTGACTTAGCACCATACTCTGTCATTCGTGGAGCCCAGAAAACAGAGCCTTATACTGTCATGGAAAACACTGCCAAAGAAAGCCTCTCTTCTCTGAGCACGGAAGCACCCATTTCCTGTAGACCTCTCCTACCTGTATATCCTGGGATTGTTCAGGATGTAGTAACATCCAGGCCACCTGCCATCTACTGAGTGAAAGGAAAGATGCCTATATATAATTAACGCATTCAAACTTTCTGGTTTCTGGCAGTCACATGGGATTAATTATGTAGAGTATTTAGAGTGCTCAAATTTAAATTCTGTGCAGTTTTTGATTCTCACACTTGAGAGCACTAATGAATCATACTTTTACCCAGTCTGGCTTCTAAGCAGATGCAAGAACAGAAATTACACAAGAATTAAAACAACCCACAAAACCAAACCACCAAGAGCAACAAGTTGTAAAGAGATTTAAGTTTCCACAACATACTCAGCTCTAGGCAGCACCAGCAGCTCCATTGATGCTGTGAAGTTTGTGTTTAACTTCACATATATGAAACTTAACTAAATCACTACTTCAAGAAAAAAAATAAAATTAAATTAAAAATAAAAACCAGATATTACAAAATGCTAACCAGGTACAAAGGGATCAGGAAGATAAACTGCCTTCACCACTTCCAAGGAAGATACTGACTGGTCTCTCTTATTTATCCTACTTAGATTTTGAAGATCTTCCCTGAAAGGAGAAAACAGACCAGGTCTCTGTGCAATCCCTACCGTACCTCAGTATTTTTGAGAAGAGAAACCTCAGAGAAATAAACACCGAGTAATCTAAAATATACCCAGAACAGATGACACAAATGAACATCTTAACTTCACAAAAATGAAGACTTTTTAAAATTTTAATTGGAAATGAATAATCTTAAAATTTGGCCTCACAGCGCAATTCAAACATTCTCCTCCAATATATTTACTTGTGCTGCTCTACAGCCTACCTTATTCAAAATGCATCTAAATACCACTCCTGTTTTATTTCAGCTGAGGAATTCTTGACTCCTGGCCTTGAAGATGAAGTTTAAGGATTTGCCTTCTCACCCATCAACCCTCATTGCCCAGACTAGCTCTGAAATCCACACTGATCTTAGCTCTGCCCCTGGGTGCAGCCAATTAGCACAACAGGGAACTGTACACTGCTTCCTGCATCTGAACGGTTTAAAAGCTACATGCTTCATTTCACCACAGGATTTTCTTTAACTTCGTTGCCCAGATCCTTTTATAACAGAACATTACTGTAAAAATCTCAGCACCAAGATGAATTTGTTCTTATATTTACTAATCCAGGTATGTGTCATTAATTCACAGCAGATGGCTGACCCTAGTAATAGACAGACAGGAGAGAGTCAGAAAACAGTTTCCAAGGAGAAGATGCAGAATACCAGATTTATTCCCATGTCCTCCCTGGACAAGCCTTTACTATCACACAAGCTGTTTTCAGGATACTTCCTTACTCTCCACAAAACACTTTCCTGTAGAAGTGAACTTAACAGAAAATCAAGTTAGTTATGTACTTCTGCATCTCTGAAGCAGTGGTACCTGCAGGGCCCTTAGATCCGACACACACAGTTCTCTTGTCAAGCACACTTCATCTTCTCACATTAAAATAACTCAGTAAAGAGTAGGGTCCTTATGGTACAGAAATAGAGCCTTAACCTGCTGCTTACCCTGGAAATTACCTTTCCAAGGACGTCTGAAGGTAACTGTACATTTCTGCAAAGCTAAGGGAAATGCAGGCAAGAAAGATCCAGAGACAAAAAGGGTAAATTTGGTATATAGGTGCTTTTGTTTAAGAATGACATAACAAGTGCTCTGCTGCAGCCTGGGTGCATCCCTCCCTCCCTGTAAAGGTGCAAGGGAAGTACAGAGAGGGAAAGGCTAGGGAAAGAAAGCCATGGGCAGTAGACCTAATGCAAGCTAATGAACAATTTCTCTCATTTGTATTGGTCCCTACAGTTATCTTTCAGTTTACACGACCAAAAAGGAGCACTATGTAACAAATATTTGGAACGTGATTAAAAAAAAGTTATTCTCGGAACTCTGATTTATAAATTTCATGGGCAGTTAATCTGAGTTAGAAACTACTTCCAAAATGAAAAAGTTTGTTTACAGTTGAGTGAAATGCCAGCATCAACATAAAAGAAAATAGAAAAATAAATTGAAAGGTCTGCACTTAAACCTTGTCAACATTTGCACAGGCCCGCCTACCTGTGCACACAGAGATTTATATTCATAAATCTTTGCCCAGTAACAAAAAACTTGTCATAACTAGAATTCACACACACAAAAATGCTTTTTCATCTTTTAAGCAAAACTTAACCCACAAACTGGGTATCAAGTTGCTGACCCAACAGCACTCGCACACCAGGACCAAGGAATCAATCTCATCTTGCAGCAGTCCTTCCATTACCGTCATCTTCCCGTTACAAAAACTTCGAAGCATAGCACCCTGCACAGAGGGCTTCTGGAGCAGAACAGAAAACTCAATTCACAGAAAAAAATACTTCAGTTTCACTACTGAGGACACAACTCAAGTACTTCTAGACCTTCAAGGTTACTTGTGGATGTTTTAAAACAAATTTTAAAAAAATTCCTAAGCAATGCTATCTCAGTCATGGCTGCATCAGTATTAGCTATAAAATTACAGGCTGCAGCCCACCAACCACAACCCTGCATGTAACCTGTGTGTCTTCGAGGACCAAACACTCAGCATCACTAACACACCAGAGCTTTCTGCACTCCTTATTTACCAGTTACGATGGTTTCTTGATGACTGCTCCACTGAGGAAACAGTATTAAATCCAGTACAAATACTTGGAAGTATCAGTTAGCAGTAACACAATGCCCGCACACTCTGTGCAGTACGCCAACATCATAACTAATCCACTGGCCAGAAGAAACCTTGTGTTGAAAACATCTTTGTGTCTTAAGATCATCCAGCCCAAGGCAGCTGAGTGTGACCGGGCTCCTCAGAGCCCCAGCCAGCTAGGCTTGAAAATCTCAAAAACTGGACTTCTCTCAGCCTCTCTGGGCTCCTCTTCCAGTGTTTTACTACCCTCCTGATGGGGAAAATATATATATATATATACATTCCTTACAACTAACAGGAATTTCTCAAATCTGAGCTTGTGTCTTTTCTCAAGCAAGAAGAGCCTGGCCCATTTCTCTACACCCCACCAGCCATTTGACAACTTTTGGTTCAATGATACATATAAAAGGTGCTCTCTTCCCCAGCTCCAATAAAGAAGTGAATTATATTTCATTGATTGCCATAAAAAAAGAATCCACTGGAATGCAACACTAAATTTTTCTAAGTGCCAATCATACTCCAGTACCATTGTCTGTTTTCCGTAGTCTCTCTGTTTCTTTTTTCCTTTGAGGAGCATTGCTCCTGATTGACAGTGAAGAACTAAGAACCGTTTCTCTATAATGACCACCACAAAGAGAGGAAAAAAATGCAAGTGGGATTATCAAAATAAAGATAAATAATGCATTGACTGAAATGTCACGAAGGTTGAATCTCACAACTAAATTCACCTGTCTACCACAGAATCTAAATATGGTACGAGCCTTATTTAAAGGTTCAAGACACATAGCCTCTGCATCTTACAACAGAGCTTCATTTCCTCTCATATATTCCTCAGTTTATCATGTTTTAAAAAGTGTGGATAGTAAGGTTTTGAACCAAAAGCCATAGTATTTTCTGTCATTTAATCATTTTAGTGATCTATTCATGCACTATACAGACTACCGTCACAACAAAGCAATGCCTGCTCTTCACCTAAAGGGGAACGGCAGGAGACAGTCTTGAGATTATCTGGAAAGTTAATAGGTCTAAAGTGATTAACTGTGAGAGGAACTGAGATGTCCATGGAAATAACATTTAGACTTCGCTGCTCAAGCCCCACTCCTTCTGGTTGCTTGTGGTAAATTAGGTCACACTGCAGCAGAAGAGGACAGCCTTGTAGATTAAATGCCAATACCTATTAGCGAAGGTATAAAAATAGATTGTGAATAGAAGTATAAAACTCACCGTCCTCATACATTCTGCCTAAAGCAATACAGGGCCTCCTGGAAAGACTGCTTTTCAGAGCAAATACACAAAAGCAATTTTCAGGACCAGTAGAGAAAGACAATTTGAAGGCTGAGACTCCTCATGGCGGATGAACTACCCTTTTATTTTTAACAAGGCAATTCTGCTTCAGTATGACTTTTCTTCACCAATCGCTGCTGTGAGGCACAGACTGCTGCTCAGACAGGCCCCTGACCACCTCAGGTTTCAGAGATCAACTTCTAAAATCACAGAGCATCAGTTTAACATGCCTACCTTACCACTTCCCCTATTAACAGAGGAGAGCTTCCATTTTTAACATCTTTAGCTTCCAGCTGAGTTGAGGATGACCCACAAAAGCTCAATGGAGTAACCCAAAGCCATGGTTAGAGAACCATAAATTTAACTTACAGTATTGCTGAACATCACTAATAATTGTCATTCCAGCAATCTCCCCTGCACTCCACAATAGGGACACGCTTCATGTACTGAGACTTGACTTCCTTTTGTTCTTTCTTTAAAATTCTTCTAATCATTTGCCTGCAGTATTGAAATCGAAGATTTTATTTCCTGGTATTCATGGCAAAACAGAGTATTTCCAAATAAATAAATTGTAGATGTAAAGATTTTCTAATTTAAAGTATTCTAGAAGATAAGAACAACAGCAACACAAAAATCCATACTTCAGAAGAGTAGCAGCTTCTAAGACGAGCTGTTCTTTTTATTCAAAAATATTTCTAACAAAGAAAACTGATAGCCCAGGAAAAGTCAAGTTTCTTCCCTAATTTACTCAGGACTTTCAGAAAATGTCATCATTTTCCAAAGAGTTCTGTTTATTGACACTGGTGTGGTGCTTTAAAAGACAGGATCGATTCGGTACGTGTACTAAGACAGAGGGAACAAGGAAGGGAGGGCGCTGGCTCACCCCACCCTACTACCACCACAAGGACAGTGGGTGCTGTGAACATCCAAAGCAGACCCAAAGTCAACACACACAACTTCTGATTTTCATTTCCTCACTGTGGTTCAGAAAGCACCTATAATTCTTCCACCTACAAATAAATATAGTAAAATCTACAGCCACATATACAACCAGGTTAGATCTTTGCAGTTAGTCAGTAATCTCCTTGGATCCTGATGAAGCACATATCCAAAAAGGAGCACTCTAAATTGAAGGCACTATAGCACCAAATCACTGTGAGATGATCTACCAGACAAGCCTTTCTGATTTTCTAACCTGAGGAACTGGTTCCCAAAAAAATCACAGTCCCTGAAAAATGGAAATTTAAGAGAGCATTTGCAGTTACCGTACAAATAACCACCGCTGTACGCTTACTTCCAGTGGAGATCGGTGTGGCCTGTTACAACAGTGTGAAATGCACGGCTCCTTCAGCACGAATAGGCAGCGCTCAGCTCCTCAGGCATCCCTGTCCTTCCACATAACCGACGGCTGACACCAGCAGGTGAATTATCAGAGAGAGATGCATTTGGTTAAGTTACACGTATTACAACAGTTATCACTTCAGGGATGTCCTATGATCTCCCCTGTCTGTGACAGATTTAGATGCAGTGGTTGCAGATGGGTTTTACACTCATGGCCATGTTCACAAAACAGGGTCTGATTTTAACTGCAAAACTAAACAAAACAATAACCCCATGGGCATTGGACTTTTCTCATGTCCACTCAACAGATATCCACATGCTCCTTGGTCCTGTCAAATGGAGAGTCTGTAACACAACATGGAAAGGGCTCAAAAAATGAAACCACTACATGGAAATTAAAAAGCATTTTCAAGTCCTATAGACCTGAGACACTATTTTATGAGAGTTTGGTTTAGCCGTTGTTATTCAGACAAGAGTAATGACAGCCGGTTCCTCCTAAGCATTACACAAAGCATAACAATACCGCAAGGTACTGAAAGAAAACTCGCCTCGCTTGGCAGACAAATTAGGGTAGATTCAATTTCACTTCTTCCATTAGCACAGCATAAAGACAGAAATTTGGTCTAAAATCCACCGAGACAGGAAACAGACAGCCAAATTGGGATTGTGAGGTTCTGAAAGGCATACGTGCCGCAGTAACTCCAAGAATTTATTTCCTAAGCGAGACAATTAGTGAGGAAAAAGATAAACACAGTCATTTGGGTCCAAGTGACTATTCTGCAGTTATTTTCAATTGAACATTGATGTTGTATCAACTTTCTGATTCCACAGGGATGTGGTATCACTCGGAAATATATCAAAGCTGTAAACATACATCTCCACGTGCACAGGGTACAGAAATTTTTCTTTGTATTTTATATAAAGTAGCCCTGATCACATACCGTTCCTTCTCCGAGATGCTGTCTTGACAGGATATTTGTTCCAGTAATTGCATTTCCAATGCATCTCACAGCAGTTACTGTTTTATCAGCAATATTTTTATGATAGCAAGTTGGATGCCTGCTAAATATTATCGTGATTTTCAATGAACTTCTCCTAAAGATTACAGTTTCCCCCTCAAGCCCATATTCTCCTTTCACCGGAACGCTGCAGTATGTTCACTAAGCAAGGAATATCAGCACTGGGGCTGCTGGCAGGGAGCAGCGAGCTCACTGCAGTAGCAGTAGGCCTGATGGAACACCACGTGCTTTGTCTCCACCAGCGGCACCCTCCAGGGCAGGCGCAGGCACACACGTTCGGACAGGCGCTGTACTGAGCTCCAGCTAGCACTCAAGGCCAAGCAGAATGCTGGTGAACAAACTGGAAGCACGACTTCCCCTGTCATTTCCCATATCCACACTGATAGTATAAATCGTGCTCGTAAAGACCAAAAAGATCACCAATGCTTTGCCTTCCATTTCAACATCTCCTTATCAGCCCGAAGAAAAAAAAAAAAAAAAAAATTACATTTTCCTTCTGACTAGAAGGGGCTCTGCCTAAGCTAGATGTCTCTGCATGCCACACACCGTTCTCAGCCAGTTTTGCAAGGCTCCCAAAAAGGTCTTTGGAAAGGAGAGAAAAACAACTCAACTAAAAATCTTTCTTATGTCAGTCATCTGCAGGGTAAAACAACAGTGCCTAAATGCTCTCTGCACATATGGCATAATAAACATAAACTGCAGAGACATACATACATAGTACAATAATTAGTCCTTCATTATCCTGTTTTCACCTTGCTAAGTCTTGCAATGGGAAGATTTGGAGTAGTAAGAACTGCACTCATA
This sequence comes from Alectura lathami, assembly GCA_013399715.1. Lineage (NCBI taxonomy): Eukaryota > Metazoa > Chordata > Aves > Galliformes > Megapodiidae > Alectura > Alectura lathami. The sequence goes on from VXAV01007980.1 coordinate 261,370, forward strand.
TTTACAGAAGCTAAAATTCAATGCTGTTTATTTTCTAAACTTTTGCCAGAAGCCCACAATCTTTGGAACGAGTCTAGCAACTGGAGTGATCCCTTCAGATGCCAGAACTTTGGCCTGGTGGCAAGGGGAGCAAGGTCCTTATGAGAGCACGGTGCAAACATCTTGGTATTTCTAGGACAGTCAGGTGTTACGTTACTACGCAATTTTAGGCTGAAGAAAGGTACCAATAAATCAACTCCTGTGTTCTCAGCGAGGAGACGGTCTTCCTCTGAAGCAAAAGGATATGAAAGCTAACAGTACTACTCTAAGACTTCAGCCAGGCACATCCATACTACACAATATAACCCTCTGGCTATGGCTTTTCTACAGCTCAACTTCGTGATTATTATAAACCCGTACGACTAAGAGAAGATCCCAGGGATCTGTTTTATTGAAAGAAGACTTCATAGTGCAGCAGGCAAGTCCTAACAGCTGTAAGACTAACTGGAAATCAGTCAGTATTTGGACACCTCACTCACAAACACAAGTTGTTTCACAAAATGCTGGCTGATAACCACAATGAGGACTACGACCGACCTATGTTGAAATTCCACACCACACAAGCAATTTTGTTAGTAATTTTCTGATGAAATATGCTGCTGGAGAAAAGTACCTCACTTGAACTCGTCCATGAAATGCTTTAGAGCAAAAGCAGTATTTTCGGTGTGCCACTGCGATACGTTCTAGGAAACCCATGAGGATTTGCGCAATGCACAGTCATGGGCTTGCACCCTTTATAAAAAAGTGCATTTAGAACAGTTCTGAATGGGAATCTGTGACATTTCAGAGAATGGGTCCCAGATTAAGTCTGTACATGCACACAGGGGCTACAGTTTCAATGACCTATCTCGTTTAGCATTTTGTATACCAGAAATAACCTGCTCCTGCTCACACTCGCAGCTGATATTAAAGACAAGAGGCAGAACTCAGGCTCCAATGATGCACAGTTACCACTGGTGATGAGCAGAAGCAAAAGCTGAGCTGAGATTATTCAAGAAATGAAGCTCGTGCAGGATTCTTTAATTATTCTAGTCCCTCACGACACTCGAGCAGACTGAAGATAAAGTATACAATCACCATCTTTCTACGGATTATTTTCAAATGCTTCGCTCTCTGTTGCTCTGAAATCTTTTCCATCTCTTTCATTTCCTGTCCCGCAGTTCCCTCAGGTTTTCTGCAGCTACTCATTGCCATGCCTAAAGCCAGGTGGACAGGAGAAGACCCGTGATGAAGAGTTAGTTAACTGAAGTGCTACTGAAAGTCATTAGAGGTTGCAGCCTAAGTAAGAGTCAGCTTCTATTTTGAAGAGAAGAGGTGCAAGCTTTTGTGTTTCATTTATGCTAATACTTCATAAAAAATGATTTCTACCACTGAGTTGTCTCTAAGTAACCCAGATCATTCTGCACATCCAAAGGCACACAGGTGGTTTTGTAAAGCAGTATTAGAACAGTTTCACACCCAGATTCAATACAGCCATTAATCCTCCAGCTACTCCAAGGGAGGACAGACATGATACACCTGTCCCCGAAGACACTCGCAGAGGGCTTTTACCTCCTCCCTCATTCTGAGTAAACCCTGTCCTGAAACACTCTTGTAACCTCCCAGAAACCAAACAGTTCAAAAGGTTGTCACTGGAATAAATATGACACACCACGCAGCTCCACAGACAGTTATATACTCCCAATGCACATATACATTTTATGTGAAAAAATACCCCAGGATACAAACAATTTGCTGCTACTTCATGAAGAGAATTTATTTTTAAGAAGTGAATGCCACTTCTGTGGGAAGAACCTTTTGCTAGACACAGATGCTGTTTTTAATGTCACTGAAAGGGACCAGCTGGAGGAGCCCAGTGACATGTTTCCCATGAGGACAGCAAGCGGAGCAGCAGGCAGCCAGTGAGGCTGTGCAGTCCTTATCCTCGGAAGGCCTCAGGATGTGAAACAAAGCCCTGGGCAAGCTGCTTGCAGCAGAAGAGGGGACCAGAGCCTGGCTCCAGCCCCTTCCAACCAGAGTTATTCTCACAGTCCTTGGTTTCTCACTACTATGGCACTCATCCTGGAAGCTAGAGGGATGATGATCACTGCGCTGCAAAGGTCTTCCTTCAAATCGCTTTCTGCAGAGTCCTTCCAACTTCCAGTCAAAGTGATGGTAACTACAGAACATGGCTGTACAGGAAGACGAGCTGGGAAGTGCCCAAGTGATGATTACAGAAATGCCTGAAATATTTGCAGTAAAGGATAGCAGAAGATGCATTAGCAGTTTCTGCAAAGAGGGTGGCCAGTTCTTCTGACATGACTGTCGGTGGCAATGAAATTATACTTTTGTTTACCAGTATGAGCACACATCATAACACATTGTTATGATCCAAAACAAAGATAAATCTAAACACAGAGTATCACCTCTAGCAAGGTCTCTGAAGCTAAGTGACAACTGCATGCTTATTATCACAGCATTACAATGCAATTTGAAGTAGGGAAATGTACAGGCAAGAACTCATCAGGTCGATTTATCTCACAAATTCTCACCAAGTACAAAACATGCACATTTTATCACAGCACCTTGACCCTAAATGAACTACAGTAGTCTTAGTTTTGTAAGATAATGTGCTAATGACTGGAGATCAGGAGTTCCACGTGAATATTAATCTTTGACCTCCCTTTTATCATCAAGCTTCCTACTCTTAGACTTAGGAACAAAGAAGTCACCACAATACAGAGTTGCCAATCCTGGCTATTGAATTCTTCAGAGATAAAATTGTGATTGTAAAAAGCCATCTGAAACTGTAAAAATGAATAGATTAAAGACACAACAGAGTTCCAGAGACATAGAAATCATCACTTTTGAACTCAAAAAAAAAAAAAAAAAAAAAGATGCCACAGTCAACTTTTTGGCCGAAGTCTTCATCTCTGCAGCAAGAGAACAGATAACATTGAGAACACAGCTGAGTGTTACCTATCAAAGCCCTTCTATTCACGTAGTGTTTTTCTTATATCCAGTGTAAGATTTCATGTTTTTAAAAAACAATAATGCAATACAACGCGTGCCTTGGCAGTTGTAAAACAACATGGTTTAATCCTATTTGTATCAAAATTGCATTTACGTCACTAAAAAATAGCAACATTGCACTGCAGTGTTAGCTAGAACTGAGGGTTAATGAAATCTGTACGTATTCTTTTTAATTCGAGCCTGAGTCAAATTTATCCAACTTTAAATTGAACGCTGACTGAATTATGCATTTTAAGAAGTCAAATGCAGCACAACAGTAAATCCTTACAGCACGACCATCAGTTAGGACAGTTTGCAGTTAAGCCCCCTAACTTGCAGAATGGCTCTCCTACAGTATGTAGCCTAGTCAGCAAAGCACATTTAAAAAAACTACTAAAGCTTGCAGATTGGTCAATAAAGTTTTTACTCACACCTGTTAACTCCAGAAAAAAAAAAAAAAAGAAAAATAAACACCTATCACATTACTCAATTTAGAAATTTAGTACAACAAGCTCATCAGCATAGCACAAGGCTGAAGTGAAGTCAGTCAACCTCGAAAAGATGCAACATCAGTGACTGGTTAACAGCATTACAAGGCAAGCTGAACCATGTTTTTTTTTTGTTTGTTTTGTTTTGTTTTTTTTTTTTTTTTATGGAGTTCTGACACTTGACACAAAGATGTTGTGCTAAAAATAAAAGTAAAAAGCCATAGCTATGAGTGCNGCACGTCAGGTATGGTCAGTAACTAAGGTGCAAACAGAAAGGATCAGCTATAGGGTAACCCGTAAGAAACACAGAAGTGTAATGAGTAAACTGCTTATGTGCAGTCTTCAGTGTAGTTAACCCCACTAGGGCACCTGCTGCTCAGCACAGTTATTCAGGCTCAGGAAAAACCAATACAGAAGCATGCTATGACCAGGAAAATCCCACGTTTCATGGCAGATCTACACACTATGCAAGTAAGACTCAAACTTGCCTAGTAGTCCTTAGAGCTATGGTACCATCAGAATCTATTATTTTTCCCTTGACTCTTGTTCAAACAATACTGAATAAACACTATCAATAGAAATATGTACAAAATCAAATGACATGTTTGTACTGCCAAGGAAAATAGGACAATTGGAAGCCAAAATATCCTTTGTGAGCATGTACTGCATGTATAGCCTATCGTAGAAGGAAAGATGGTCTAAGTACTGAGGTAGGCAGAGCCAGAGAACCGAAAACTGTCATCGCCTGCCCGCAAGACAATACTGAATCACCTCACGGCAAAGACCAGAGCATGTAGCATCTGCTATGCCCTCCTGCCTTTAAACCTCACACATTTTCTGTTGTTATTCACTACTAAATCTATACACAAACAACATATTTAACTCCATAGTCAAATTCCATTCTTTGGGCTGGAAATGCTTTTTGGTAGCTGAACCACAGCAGAAGGAAGGAACACAAATACCGCTGTGAAGACTACAGTCACTTGCCAAACTTATCTTAATACTGCAAAGTTATAAAATTCTTTACGCCTCGGTGTTTTCCTCTTTCCTCCTCCACTATGAATTCAAAAACATTTCAGACATTTAAAATCTTACCAAAACTCACACTCTTTGTGGATATTAATCCAAACTGAGTGGTTAACACTAATCTCGTGGCTATGCCAATACAGGAAATACGCTGTGGACAGACAAGAGCTTGCCCTGAATTATTCTGTGAGCCCATCCAAAACCACACAAATGACCAGCACAGTTCCATGGTACTGGTGATCATACCTGGTGTGGTGCACAGCCACACTGATTTTTGTCCTCTGGAGGCCAAGGGAAACTGTAGCTTTCCCAAATCTCTATACCTATCTAGCAACCGGCATCTATCTATAAACTTCTCCTTTTTAAATACAGTTTTTGAAGCTATTTCCCTAGTTATCTACATACATTTTTTAGAATGAATAGGCACGGCAGCAATTCTCTCAGCACAGCAGGAGCTCTGCCTGGAATATTTCTGCGTACCTCTAAATGGAAACAGAACTTGAACCAGAAAAATTAAGGTAAACACAAGACAGGCCCAAAGCCACCGCTGTGCCGCACCTATTTGACTGAAAGAAAGACTAAGATCCTACACTAATTATACTCAGCACAGCCATGAACAGCTTCAAACGTGCACTGAGCACAGACATAGGGAGCTGGATCACATATAAACTAATAAAGCCAAGAATCTCTCACACGTTTTTACAAGATAGTGTGATAGAAAACAAACTAAGGCATCACCTATGACTGCACCTTGTCATCAAAACACAGCAACACAGAGGTCTCTGATGTCCCTGTCTTCTGCTGCAGATCTGAGTTTTGCTACTTTTCTGCCCTTTGTTGCCCTTACCCCAGTAACAAAGCAGGGCAGCTCTGAATTTCATCCTTCAGCTCGGGTGATTGTGTTGTCTTAGGTTTGAAGACCATCACCAATCCACGCTGCTCCACAGCTCTCGATGACAAGGTGCCAATCCCAGCTCACAGGCTGTTGCTCTGAGGGCAGGCAGAGTACCGCCGAGCAGCCTGCAATGGAGATCAGCCTGGAACTGTACCTTGTGTGCCCAGTGTCAACTGAAAATGAGCAAGCACCACCACTCCCAGGCTGAATTCACCTTTTAATTCACATGGCTGTTGAGTGTTATCTATCATCAGGATTAATACAATCACTAAATCAGGATTTCAGATTAAGGTATGCTGGGGTATAAAAACATTTAAAGATGGAACAAAATACGCTATACTGTGCTCTACGGGAGGGTGAGGCACGGTTTTACTTGCGGACCTCCATACCAAACTGTCATGACCTATCCCACCATGTTTTTTAAAGAACATACACAATTTTGTATATATAGATTAAATACTTAAAAATTTGTGGCACCTTTTGCCCAATACATGCTTTGTTGCTAAACGGCTTTCCGACATAAGCTGCATCTATATTGATACCACGGAAGACCTAAAATCCAGCAACATTCCAATTACTGGAAAAAAAAAAAAAAAAAGCAATGCAAGAGAATGCACATGATTTTAGTAAAATATAGGCATCTATCCTAAGTGTGAACAGATAATCTAGTTTCATGCATCACTCTAAGCCTGGTTCAGTAACTGCACGCCAACTCAGGTTATTTAACTTCATATTCCATCAAGAACATACATTATAGTTCCATTTAAAAGATAATTATTCTATTGAAGAATGTGTAAGAGATGTTGATAGAGTTTGGAGATATTATTTGCCCAGGTGGGCTTTCTTAGGAAGTTTTTTGAAAGCAAATCAATAAGTGTTTGCAGATTGAAAATCTGATCACACTCATGCCAGTCCCAAGAGGGAGCTGTGAAATTGTCATTTCAGTGAAAGGATCTCAGCTGAATTAGTTATCTGTCCCCGAAAATTGCTAAAAGACAGGGAACAGCACTGAGTGTAGCAAAGGCAGACAGAATCAATGTAACAGCTTTCTGCATTATTTATACTAGCAGGCCTTTACCTTGTTTGTGATCTCTGTAATAGGGAAGGCTAAAATTTCTTTTACACTTCAATAAAATATTTGATCAAGACTGCATGACTGTTTGGGAAGGGTCTAACAGGGAGCTATTGACATGTATGGTACTAGGATATGAGGGGTTTTATTTACAGTTCATTAAATAAAATCTGACTTTACAGAACCAATACTCTCTGAAAGTTTGTGATTTATTTTTTTTATTTGGTCTCAGCCTTACTGCTACTAAAGCAGCTACTGTCACCTAACAGTAACTGATTGTGAAGATCACTACTTCCTACTTCCACTGCTAAATGATGTACAGGGGTAAATCTGACATTACATAGAAACAAAACTGAATACTGTCTCAGTGACAGCCCTTCTACAGAAGATTTAGAGACTCCAGTAGAGAAATTCATGTGGCTGACCATCTCTTTGGCTTTATACCATTCTGTTACTAAAATGGAAGAGAAACAGAATTTCCACCTCTGGCTGTAATAGGAGAAAATATTCTCAAAGAGGGTATAAGACCTTTTCTCTCCTTTCTTTCTTTCTCTAGAACACTTCTTCACCTATCCTCTTTTTACTCCTAATCTGTAAGCATGTTCCATGTATAACATAGCAAAATACTATGCAGAAATTCAAGGACTTACTGTCTTAAAGCTGAGTCATCTCTCCATGGGCTTCAGAAGACAGCACCAACAACTGGACAGAGTACTAACGTTATCTTCATGATGACCAAAGTAGAAGACATTGAGGTTTTGTAGCTGATGGGCACTTTATTCTTTTATTCAAGTTGCTTTTTCTCACTGGGATGCTAAGAATTAGGATATAGTAATAAAAGCAGCTGCTTGACCAAACTTCAGTAACAAACACAGACAATTCCCAAAGAAGCTAATAGGAAACCAAGTAACTGAAAGAAAATCAGGGATAAAGAGATATGAATGAAACCTGCCTTTTAGTTCCAGAGATCACTAAGCCAATCTGACTGCAGACCTGTTACCTCATTTAGAATGAACTTGACTTGCACACGTTTTACCTTACATAGACACACAAACAAGATGGATTTGTGCTAGTGACTGCAAGCACTCTGCTGCAAGGCAGTTCCATACTATATGATGGTCCCCTCTTTTCTTACCTAAAACACAGTAAAAATTTCCCACTAGGCTGAGAAGACAACTTCTTCGTGCCTCTAAGAACCTAGTAAAACTTGTCATGTTTCTAAGTTAAATACTGAAAAACTTCTGTTAAGTTTAGAGATGTAGTCTTTAGAAGTGGGATATGGAGGCCCCGAAGGATCGCTTTTAAACGTATTTCCTACCACAGAAGAAATAATAGAAATGACGAAAGCTGTTCTTCATCCTTCTGAGCCCCCCAAATCTCCCACCGCCTTAGAAAATCTGCTGCACACCCATCGCAATCCTGCTTGGACTCAACTCCATTTAACCTCTCTACTTTCACAGCTCCCTCTGAACTCTCGCTCTGCACATCTCACTTTTGTCTGTAGTGGGATTTGCAGGAGTTGAATGGAAGAGCTATGAGCTGTGCCTCCAACGTGCAGCTCGCTGCATTCAGCAGTACATCCTTTCGAAATCACAGAGCATGACCAATAAAAACGAAATTAATTACAGTGCTGTTTAACATGGGTATGTAGGTTACACATTTTAGAAGAATATCACAGTAACAATTCTAATGGGGGGTCATCATTATTCAGAGAGGCATTTGAGACCGCTCTGTGTGGTTTAAGCAATTGAAAAGAAAGGTTTCATCAACTGCAAAAATGATTCCTATGTTTTCTATAGAAAATGTTTCTTTGCTACCATGAAAAAGAGAAGACAACAGAAAGCATCAGAAAGAAAAAGGAAAGCTCTTTTCATGGCCTTTAGGTTCCTGCTGTGCATTGGGCATTTAAGCAGAAATGTCCTCTTTTCCCAAACTAAGTTTGAAATGCTCTTTTTGTATGAGTATGCATTAGGCTTAATCAATAGGCAGCCAGGGATCAAATCTTCAAAACCAGGCAGCACCCAGCAGTTCCCATTCTCATCTGAACACCCAGTTTGTCTTCAAGCAGGTAGAACAACTGCGGGACTTGGGACTGACCCTTTTCATAGACAAAATGTTTTGTAGCAGAATAATTTTGTCCCCCCAACCATTCTACTGCAGAGAAAAAAGCTGTCTTTGGTTGTGGACCTCAAAAAAAAAAGTTTGTAAAACTTGAACTAGATCAAATTCCTCTGTGGTTGTGTTCCAAATGCGCAGCAGTTGTAAGGTATGCCATTTCACATTTACAACTGCAAGAAACAATGTTTCAATGAGAGCTGCTGGTATTCCCACTGTTCAAAGCACACACTTTGATCAAAAATGTGCTTTATTTTAAGGATATCTTTCCCACTTCTTAAAAATTTGATTGTGGCAATTCAGCCATGTTCATTTTAAAAAAAAAAAAAAATCAAAAAAACAGTATGTATACAGGTGCTGAAAAAAGCCATCATAAGACTTCACAAAAATATAAGAAGATTGGGACCATGCTGATATATTTAAATATATGTTTTCCCCATTAAATTTTGGTTTCCCCACAAGTTTCACAGCAGACCACAACTAAGATCTGAAAATGAAGGCATCATTTGTCCTCTGTCCTCAGTGACAAGTCCTTCAGTGGATGCCACAGCAGGTAGTACAGGAAGGTGTCTGAAAGCTGCTTCTCACAGGGAAATGGTTTGAAAAGCGTGTGGTTCTAGAGTTATTCTGACTAATAAACAAAAGTATCTCTGACACATTACTCCACTGATTTGCTATTTCAAGTACTAAAAGCTACCCCGGGTTGAAAACACAATCCAAGGTTAAACCTTGTAGAAGTACTTACCCAACTCCAGTTTTGAGAGAAAAGCATAAACTTTGTGCACTCAATAATTTAATCTCTATAGGCAGTAGCAACTTAGGCTTTTGACAGGTATTTCCTCTAACTGCAGATGCTTCAATAAGCAACACCAGGGCTGTTTAAGCTACCAAATGCATTTTTAAAAGAGGGATTTAGAGCTATCCATTCCAGGTCAGTAGTCACAGAAGCCAAGGAGATTTCCTATTGCTAGGAAAGAGGTGGTTACTGCAGAACTGTCCCCTTTTGCCCATATGCTCCATCTCGTATTCTCTCTGCATTACCAAACAAAACTCTTTAGAGCTGGAGGGAGTGGGTGGAAATAATAGTAATAATAATAAAAAAAAGATATATTAACATTTCTCTGGACTGCACAATGCACATTTGTGGTATTACTCTCTCATTTGAAGGTTCAGGAAATCCAAATTCCCCAGGCTTCAAATCTGTTTCCCTTCCTTCTGCCCAGCAGAAGCACAGAACTGTTTGTTCACTGGGCTGTTTATTATTAGAATGTCTGCTGCAGAAGGGGAAAACATCCAGAAAGCCTCCTAGCTACAATTTTGCTCTGAAGATACCAGGCAGTATTTAACACATTTGAATGTCATCAGGACAATTTGCCATAGAACAAAGAAAAGAAACAAGCAGGAGAGATGCACTGAGACAAAAATCTCCAGGCTTCTTCCCCACACAAACAAAGAATAATTTGTTTATATCCATGCAAATCCTGTACTGCACCCAAAGACATTTTTGATCCATGAGTTTTTTCTTGTTTCATCTGTACTTTCATAAATGTTCAAATAACAAACTGAATGAGGTTTTTACCTAGTGAGAAAAGGAATTAGATTTCATCAGTCACATACAGAACTCTGACACCCCTGGATCCTGTTGTTTCTGCTCAGCAAGCTCATCACATTAGCCACATGACACTTGGGACCTCAGGACCTGTTACAACCTCTTCTCAAAACTTTGTCATAACTATTTTTTTTTTTCAAGTGTTGTGCTATATCTAAAACCCTCAGAAGGAACCTTTCTCCAAGAAAGAAAACATGTGTGATCTGGCTTCTCTCTTCTGAACAGAGAAACTTCTGTTTCAAAAGCCTACATAAAAGATGCACCTTGACTTTGAATTCCCCATTAAGGAATAGGCTGGGTAACCTCAACAAACTGCAGGTTTTCCTCTTCCTCTCCAAAAGAGGAAATAAATTATTTTATGCATCTTTCCTCNTTGCCCTGTTACCTTCCAACAACAGCCTCACTTCATCAGGGGACAAAATAACATCAGTCATTGATTGTGAGTGAATTGCACTCATAGGGTGATGACTAACCATTAAGCGAGGGCAATGAGCAAGCTAATGAAAGCAATCATGTGCCAAGAATCAATAGCTTAAAGGAATGAGCATCAAGAACCGCAAGGGAAACTGATGGGAACACAAGCGCTGCCTGTTCAGCACAACTTTGGAAGATCAAACATGACTTCCCATATTGGTTGACAACAGGATGAAAGTAGAGGGGGTTCAGAGAAGAGGCATGAACAACACTACTAGGGTTCAAAGTGCTCCATCTACTGTGAGGTCAGTGTGGAGGAAAATAAATAAATAAATAAATAAATAGTATGACATCCCATATCAGACAGCATGAAGTTGCTCCATTAATGCTTTGCCCTAAGAATAAGTAGGATGCTAGCAGGAAGAAATAATAGCGAGCATATCCCTGGAGATGGCACGAGAAGAATGCCATTCAGTATTATCATGTCTCATTTAAGAGAATGAAAACACACACGCGTGACCTGAAGTGCTCATCTCACAATGTAACCCACGCCTGTAAATACACCGCACCATCCTTCCACACATCACAGTGCCCTGGGCTTTACATCACAACTGCTGCTCACAGAACACAGTGTTCCCCACACTCCCTTTGAAAATCCATGTGCGCTCCCAACTCCTCCTCAGTCACACCAGTCTGCTGCCCAAGCCATCCATCCCAACTGAAGCACTAAACATGAATACAGGCACAGTATTCATTTTCAAGTGACATCTTTACTGAACTGTGGATAGCTTGTTTCTTTCTTTAGCTTAGTTAAGACTCAGTTAAATATAAATTACTTGTCTTAGCACATATATCCATGCACCATACACAAGAAATGTCTGTATATTAAATTTCACCTTTAAAATTGAAGCCAACCCTCCCTTTATTGCATTAAGTTTTGCTCAAGCACACAACATCTATTAAAGGGCAAAATAAAGCCTTATTCCTTATTGCCTTTGCATTGAAACCTTCTAAACAAACAATTGAAGTAAATTAAAATAAATAGAAAAGGCTAAGGGCTAGACATTCGAATATCCAGGAATTTGAATGCTCCAAATACAAAGTGATTGTGACCATAAATAAAGATAAGGCTGCTGACTGCTGATGATTTATATATACACAAATTGACAGAAATACAAAGACACGCAGAATGACAGAAAGAAGCAACCACGGTAGGACTAGAAAAATCTGGCTTTGGCAGAAGGTCCTCATGGGATAAAGGACAAAGGCAATGCTCAGTGCAGCATTATATTTGCCATACACTGCAGACAGCACGCAGGCATGTTTGAAAACACCACATTGCTAGTTTGGATTCTGAATAAGATGTCATCATTTCAGGTGTTAACCCATCAACTGCATTTCCTTAAAGGCATCTCTTCATGTAGCAGCAAAGTAACTTATTTGCACTGAACAACTAAATGTCTCTTTCTAAACGCACGAGTTGCTGTTCAGGGGTGTGCTAGGGTTTCGGAGAGTTTGCCTCTGCAATCATGCTGGACTGGAGCACACACCCCCTGAGATCACAGGCCAGTCTGTTTTTAGTAATTTTTAGTGATGAAACGCAAGCCTGCAAATGAATCAAGTCTGCATTCCTTACCAGTAGTGCTCAAACTCTAGTTGACTATTTTATAAATCAGGCATTCCAATTAACTTCATTAAGCAAGGATTTCATTTGTATTGAAGTCAACCTAAAGAAATGGTTGGATACCGGAAGAAATCCAGCAGGGCTGCATGCTGTCACTTCATCTTTTTGGACTGTTCACTGAAAAATTCATGTGCCCATTGCTGCCTTTGATGATCATAAAGATTGCATTTAGTTGACCTGAAGTGATGTCTGATTATACATTGTCTCAGTGACAGCAATGAAACAACAACAACAAAAAAATCACTTCATTAAAAACAAAGCGATGGAAATTGGTATCAAACGCCCTTTACCTCTGGACTTGTGATAAAAATAATGACCTTGGCAAGCAGCACATCTGACCCATAAGCAAGTGAAGTATTAACTAGGCCACTAGTAGAGGGAAATTGGAGCTACTGTCAACAGGGAATCATCAGGAGAAGCACTGCAGACTGGATTGTATTTACAGAGAAACCCCACACAAGTAGCATGTGATGCAGCCCAGACTTCTAAAACCATAAAGAACTCCGGCAGGTGCAACCTCATGTTTGTGTCTGTAACAGTGATACCTCTTCTTTCAGTGTTGTATGCTAGGGTGTGCTACAGACAATTTTCAGAAAGGAAACCTTTCTGACCAGGATATTCAAGAGCCACAGTGTCACCCCTCCGTAACAGCGGCACAAATCCGGTCACACTGAACTCCCTGCCTCACTGTAGCTATGGTGGTGGTTTCATCTCGCCTGAGGACAGTGCTGTAGCAGCAGAACAGGACTGATGCACACATCTGTGTTCTCTCTGATCTCTACTGCTTTATTTTCCAATGTAAAATCAGATTTTTTAAGTCTCTAAAACCACTCCTCTCTAGAAGATACTAAAGCTTGCTAAATACCTGCAGCTTCTCCCATGTGTAGCAGAGAATGACTAGTCTCACCAACAAAACTAGTACTTCTCACCTGTTTTTCCTCCTCCATTCATATTGTCATTATATTTACCACAATATCCTCCTCTAAATATAGGTGGCGTCCTTCAAGCACATGCCTTAGGAAATCTGGCTGTATATAGAAGGCCACCTTGCCCAAGAGAACACAAACTTTGCAGCCATCTCCGCGTGGAGCAGAGCACAGAGCGAGCAAAGCACAGACGGTTATCCCTAAAACACTGTCCACAAACTTCACTAACATGACACCCATACTTCTCTTGGACACCAAACTCAACACAGAAGGTAAAAGAAAGAAACAAAAGCAGAATAATACTGCAAAACCTCTTCTGAATTCCAATCTATCGATGCAAACTCTATATCCGCAAGTGCCTTTTTTCCTTGTATCTTTCTGCCTTTGTACTTTGAAGCTGCACACAACCACGGAGAAACCACAATAAAGGGACAATTCTGGAGTAAATTCCAAGGTAACAAGCCTCAAAAGATTTCTAAGCCTGTTTTTACCTGTTTTTATATTACCCCTAACAGTATTCTACATCAACAATTTTATTTTTACAATACTGGGGAATTGTTGACTCTGGCTGTAGCGTGTATTTGTCTTGCTCTGACAAACAGGTAACAGAAAGGGCTTTGTGTACTACTTGCTTGCTAACAGCATCAGGACTGAAATACGCTGCCCCTGGCTCACCATATGCCAGTTTTCCTCAGAGAAAACAATCTAGAGAAGAAAACCAAAGAGATGGACAAGGCCTAAGTCACATCTGATGTGAACTATGTGTATACACATACACGTGGGTACTACGGGCTCTTCACAAACTGAAATTCAAGCTCAAAATGCATTAAATGAGGAATACATCATCTTTGACCTCTCCTGCCATAATGTAACATATTGATTAAGTAACATTTTTATTCTTAACTGTCATTAAAAGAACAGGACGTCTCACAAAATTGTGTACCGTCTGTTCACACTTACGCAACTGGGCAGAAGCTACCAATGGACACAGACAGGCATTACGGGTGGTCTGTAGGAAACCAGTCAATCATTTACTCTCACCTGCTTCAAATGCATGCAGCTGGGGACTTCTCCATTCTCCTACCTCATCCCTTTAAGCACTGCCTCTCTTTTCCAGACCTGATCCTACAGGCAGGTGTGCAGATGTGACTACCAGACTACCAAGGCAACTCCAAAGCTCAAGAAGGTGGCAGCTGTCTCTCTCTGTGAGAAAGACAGCGCATTTTTCATCTTGCTTAGGAACTCGGGCCTCTGCTCTAGGTCTAGCTAAGTCCTAGAAGTTGGTAAGTAACAGGAACTTCAAAAAATATTTATATGTAGGAAGATTCCTGAAACCTGAGCAAACTGTTGTCTCACTTCTAGAGCTGCTCTCCTTGGAGGTAGAGGCTGTTTTAAAGCACACAGGCATGCAGCTGGCAACTGGGATTTTGCCTGGGCATAAGCTTTTTGTCGGAAAATGAGGGATACATGCAGCAGACTCTGCTTCCTCGCCTTCTTTCTCCACAAAGCCATGTCACAAAGATTTAGGTTGGCATTCTCAAAGTCTCAGGTCTGTAAGACACCTGGGAACAGAAACCTGCTGTGTATGAAAGAGGAGCCACCAGACATATAGCCCCTACCCAGTCAGACAGGGAATTTCAGAAAAGCCTTTATAGGCCATTTCACACTGCTTGTGAAACAGAGCATTGCTACGCCAACAGAGCCATGTACTGGAGTGCTCTTCAGAATTGTATTAATGGCTGTTATGTCTTCGGAAAGTCATAACACAATAGTTACTGATACAAGCTCTTCTGATTAAAACCCCATTTCTCATAGTCCCTGGTACACCACCTGACCCAAACACAGCATTCAGAATCTGTACTGATGCATGTTTC